>NDFG01000004.1:2383136-2458474 GCA_002167245.1 Sporophila hypoxantha | reverse complement strand
ARRAAMMMCCMWTTTTTTTTTGGAGCCAACTTTCTGATGTCATTGCAAGGCTCCTGTCATGTGGGCAGGGTGGGTAGAGCTTCTGATCTGCTGATCTTTGGACCCGCTGTAAATATTGAGCAGCGGGCAGGGGCAGCGCCATGTCTGGATCTTGTGGGAAGCACAGCAGGACTTCTTCACCTTCCTTGTGCTGGGACTGTCCCTAAAACATGGGCAGAGCCACGAGGGAGCTGCTCARCAGATGGAATTCCTGTTCAGAGCTCCTGCTTGGCTGGTAGGAATGTTCTTGGGAGGCAGGAGAACACACGGGTGAGGCTGAAGGGCACAGGGGTGGCTCGGTGGTGAAGGGAAGTGACTAAAGCCTTGAAAGGTTAGGAAAGAACTGCTCTGTGTTTGATGCTTTAGGAAAAGGATTGCTCTGTGTTTGTAGTTGAGTGTTTGATGCCTCTGGGAAGTGTCTTCTGAGGGCTGTGCTCTGTKGGAGCTCTGGTCAATGTGTAAGATCTGATATTTAAATTGTGCTGTAAAACCTGATGGATTTYCCTTCTCTACTCAAACCTTTCAGTCAGTCTGCATAGAAAGTCTAAATTTTTGTGTATTATTTTCTAGCTAAACAGCTGCTTTTTCAACCAGAAGTGCTCTGTCTGTTGTGGCTTTGAATCAGGGTAATTGCTTCTGAGATTTTCCTTCATTAGGATGCTCTGCACTCATTCTCTGGCTGTCTTCACTGCAGAGCTAAATTGTCTCAAGGCATTTTGCAGACTGGCAGGAAATGCTGCTCTCAGACTTCCTCTSTGCTGTTCAGCTCCAGGTAGCTGCCCAGCTGCTGGGAACTGATAAATAGATTTTCCTAAAAGATGTATAATTTCCAGGGCATTGCTGCTCATTCTTAGCAAAGGCAGCCTGACTAGGAATAACTTACATTTCTGTTCATTCTKTATTGAGCACTAATAAAACCACCTGGAATCTCAGGGAGAATTTACACCAGTTATTAATTAGGGCTTGCAGAGGAAACTTTTGGAATGTTATGAAGGTCAGACMTGGATATTTAAAGCCTCACATGGGAACAGAATTTGGCCAATTACTGGGAGTGGCATCAAATAATGACCTGTGTTGGGAGAGGGCAAAAATTACAGTTATCTGAGAGAAGGTGGAGTGGGGCAAGAAGTGGGAGGTGATGCTGCCAGGGTGTTATTTAACCATCCTAATGCCAAGGGTAATTGTTCACAAGTAGATAAAGACTCATCATCCCTTTGCCCACATTGATAGAYACGTTAATCTCTTGTTATGTCAGTCCTTGCTCATTTTTCTCTTTTAATATCAATGAGGTAAAGTTTATAAAACACTTAGTAATGCTCTTATCTGACTAGGTCAGTCATGCCTGGACTTACAAATGGAAAAGAAATTATTCTGGTTTTGTTATTGGAATTCAAATCTTAGACTGGCATATTTTATTAGGCAAGGAACAAATAAGATGCTGCTGTTGTTCTTTAATTACATGTTTAACCTGTGATCTGGTTTTGATTTTTATTAAATTCTGAGGGTTTTTTTAGCTCTAGGACTGAGTCATCAGGCTGGCTGGGCTGCTTTGTAACACACAATAGAAAGCACTGCAGTGATGATTGTTGCAAGCAAGATGTGATTGAATTAAGCCCAGGAAATAAATGTTTCCCCTTTTTTTATAATGGAATAATTCTAATAGCAGTCACATAAGTCTTCAACAGTTTCATGGCTTGAGCAAGTTTTGCTCCSAGTTCCAGCTTTGCTGGAGGAGTTTGGGAGGGAGGTGAGGCAGAAGAGTTCTGACTTTCTCCAGCTAATCTCATCCTASAGCCAGGAATAACCCTGTGTCCTGGTGGGATTCAATTTTGAGGATAAATGACACCTCAGAGCCCCTGTTTATTTGAAGATAAATATTTTATTAGAGAAATAAATGGGGGGAAACAGCAATTCTTCTTCAGCCTGTTCAAAATTGCAGCCTGATACTGCAGATACAAATCTCCATGTGCTTTAGGGTTGAAGATTTTGTTTGATTAATTTATTAATTTAAATCACCAAGACACTGTGACTTAAAAACATCTGGAGGTGTTTGTGGTGGTGTTCACAGGGGTCTCAGGACGAGGGAAGAGATGAGAATTTTGACTCTGTTTCAGAAGGCTGATTTATTATTTTATGATTTATATTATATTAAAAGTAAATTATATATTAAAACTATACTAAAAGAATAGAAAAAAGGATTCTATCAGAAAGTTTGAAAAGAATAAAAAAGAATGATAATAAAATCTTGTGACTGCTCACAGTTTCGACACAAGTAGTTGTCATTAGTTATCAAGTAAAAACAATTTTCTAAATYACATTCTAAAACAATAAAACATGGAGAAGCTGAAGCTTCTCAAGAGAAAAAATCTTAACAAAAASATTTTTTATAAAATATGTCCATGACAGGTGTTGGAGAGCTCCTTGTCAAGTCACACACTGGGAAACCCAAAGCCCTCAGCGAGGGGAAGAACACTCACTGAGCTGTTTTAGCTGTATTTATACCAGATTCAGCCACTCTAAAAAATGTGCTTTTAGGTAAGATGTAGTGCTTTGAGAAACACAGAATAAAAATGTTCTTTGCAGCCACTGGAGATGTGAGAGCTAATCTGTACAATGACCCTGTCTGGGAAGCACATGTGGGTTTAAGAAATGCACTTTGCCCTGTGTTCTTGTGTGCAGCTGGTTCAAAGGAGGGTTTGGTGTTGGAGCAGCCAGGCAGACCCAGTTTGTCACAATCTCACTGATTGTCCTCTCTGCCCTCAGGAGAACACGTTCCTTGCATGGACCATGCCCAGTGACCACGTTTGGACCAAAGGCCTGCATGCTGCAGAATCCCAAAACCATTATGTGAGTACTCCTCCAGCAGTGGCACTCTGCTCCTGCTGGGGCAAAGAAAACCACTTTGCTTTTCCACTGATTCCACTTCGTTCACCCCATAATCAGAATCCACAGAGTCCCCAGGTTGGAAGAGACCTTCAAGATCAACAAGTCCAACCCAGCCCCAACAGCTCAGCTCAACCCTGGCCCCCAGTGCCACATCCAGGGATGGTGACTCCACCACCTCCCCAGTTCCTGGGAATTCCCAAAATTCCCCCAAATTCTCAGAATCCCCAGGTTGGAAGAGACCTTCAAGACCATCGAGTCCAACCCAGCTCCAGCCCCTCAACTCAACCCTGGCACCCAGTGCCACATCCAGGCTTTGTTAAACACACCCAGGGATGGGGACTCCAGCAGCCATTCCAGAACTTTATCACCTTTCTGTAAAAAACTTCATCATCTTTTCTGTAAAAAACTTTTTTCCAATATCCAACCTTTATTTGCCTTGGTGCAGCTTAAAGCTGTGACCTCTGGTTCTGTCATTTCCTGGAGAAAGAGCCCAGCCCCAGCTGAGCACAGGCACCTTTCAGGAGCTGTACAGAGTGATAAGGTCACCCCTGAGTCTCCTTTTCTCCAGGCTGAACACCCCCAGCTCCCTCAGCACTGTGTTTGTATTTTACCTGGTATTTAGAGGTTTTCATGTTGTTTGATTGCCATCCTGGGGTCAGCTTTGCCAAGCTGGCACGGTCTGCAATCCATAGTTTGGTGTCCAAAAGGGCAACTCTCATATTTCCAACTCAATAAAAAAAGGAGAGGAAGAGGAACTGTGAAATCTGAGGGAAGCCTTCTCCCTCCCTTGGTGATGATGTTTGAATTTGTACTTTCAATTTTTCTCTTYGGTCTCTGGTACTTTCAGTTAAAGCAAGTTTGCTTTTAGACTGTTGATAAATGTGGGAATAAGGGCTGGTTTCTGCTTAGTGRGCAAATAAACATTTTAATTTTGTAGGTTGGGTGGCATAAAGTGTTGCTTTTTATACTTAATAAATGGGGTCCTGACCTGGACAGGTGAGGAATTTCAGGGTTTAACCAAGGTATTGGGCCCTGGTTTTGGGGGCCCTGGCACAGAGGTGTCCAAGACCAGGTTGGACATGGCTTGGAGCCACCTGAGATGGTGGMMRGTGGGACTGGATGGGCTTTAAAGCTCTTCCAACCCAAACAATTCTATTTTTTGCCCCTTTAAAAAWAGTTTTCTTTAATTGCTCTTCCAGTTAACTGTAAGTCATTGCAGTCAATATTTATTTGCCCAAATCTCTACCTCTGTAGACTGTAACCTTCCTGGTTGATATCCAACCTTTTCCTGAGAAAGTCTAACCCAGATCCCTCCCTTTGGCAACTCAGAGCTTCCTCATTCTCCCCTGGTGCTCTAAAGAGCCCTGCAGTGCTGAAGGCCAGCCCAGGTTGTGTTTACCCACCTGACCTGAGAATTTGCTCCTCCCAGGGGCTGGCCCAGCCCTGGGATATAAAACCAGGGACAGGATCCTGCCAGGAAAAACCTTGGGCTGGGAGCAGAGCTGCCCCCAGGCTGCTGAAGGCAAGGACTTGTTTGAAAAAGCAAATTGGAAATWACTTTTGCTGCACACGAGGTTTTGTGGGTTTTAAAAACAAGCAAAACCTTGTTGGTGTTTTTTTCCCCTCTGCTGTGGGTAATTTTGTTAAACTCTCCTCACTGGAGGGCTTATTTTGAACAGAAAATCGTGGGTTTTATGTGCAGGTTTAAGTTARGGAAGGTTTGGTGTCTCTTTCAATTCAACCAGCAGCTCTAGRACTTGCAAATCTGCTTTTTGATAAGCAGATGAATTGAATGAATAATCAGTGAAGAAAGGATCAGGAGCTTCTCTCCCTTGAGAGAAAGGGAAATCAAATCCCTRTTTATTTTTCTTGAAATGGGATTTTCTTTATGCCTYGAGGATCTGGAGTAAAAGTTTTCCACAGGATTTTTTCGCAACTTTTTATTGAACTGATTGAAATCTTCAGTAGAAGGAAAAAACATTTTTCAGGGAAAAATGTATTCTTCTGAGGTTGCAGTTATTAATAAGTGATAAAAGCCTCAGCCTTTTATTTTATTTGGAGCTGTTGCATTTGCCTGAGCCCTGGAAAGAAACATGAAGATCTTAAAGCAAGTTATGAATAACTTTTCATTCAGTAGAACTGCATGGAATTGGTGAGTACAGCTGAAACAGGCAGGCTGGCTGCTGTTTGAATGAAATTGGTGCTAATTCTGGGTTTATTCAGTGCTGCAATCCCTACTTCTTGTCAGCATTATTGATATTAGAGCCCTGCATTAACCTTTAGTTTCTGCTGGGTTTGTATCTCAAATGTGAGCACTGAAATAAAATGGATTTTAARTTTACATTAAGCTGTTTGATTTAGAGTATTGGATGGGGAAAAAAATGATACTGTGACTTTTTCAGATCCTCTAATTGAYTGTTTCTCCTTTGAGTCAGCACTAAACCAAGAGGAAGCAGTGGTGTCAGTTCAGGAACTTTTTCTGAGAGATTTTGTGGTGCTTCTGTTGGCAAAGTTCGTTCACAGGGCAGCAGGGACCAGAATTATTAATTCTGTGTTATCACCTGCATGTAGTAAAGCACAGAAACATCCCTGCAATGGGAATTATTGCATTTCCTTCAGGAATATCTCTGCAAATAGGAATTATTGCTTTTCCCTCAGAAACATCCCTTCAGTGGGAATTATTGCTTTTCCCTCAGAAACATCACTGCAATGGGAATTATTGCTTTTCCCTCAGAAACATCACTGCAATGGGAATTATTGCAGTTCCCTCAGGAACATCATTGCAGTGGGAATTATTGCCGTTTCAGGAACATCCTACCATGGGAATTACTGCATTTCATTCAGAAACATGAGTGCAGTGTGAATTATTGCCTTTCCCTCAGAACCATCACTGCAATGTGAATTTATTGCTCTCTCCTCAGGACCACCTTGCAGTGGGAATTATTGCCTTTCCCTGCCTGTTTTGCAGGCTGTGTGTTCCCATACATTAATATAAATTCATAACTCAACTGCACTGCGAATTATTGCCTTTCCCTCAGAAATATCACTGCATGGATTGATTCCTTTCCCTCAGGAACGATCACTGCAATGGGAATTACAGCATTTCCCTCAGAAATATGAGTGCAGTGTGAATTATTGTCCTTTCCCTCAGGAACATCCCTGCAATGGGAATTATTGCATTTCATTCAGGATCATCCCTGCAGTGTGAACTATTGCTTTCCCTGCCTGGTTTGCAGGGCTGTGTTCCTCCACCCTGGAGGATGGATTTTTACCAGGTCAGGAAGGTGTCAGACCACCATGTGCTGATGTTTGGGGGTTTTTTTGTCCCCCAGGCACATTCAGGATCCAGCAAGCCAGCGGTTGACATGGAACAAACCTCCCAAGAGTGTCCTTGTGATTAAGAAGATCCGTGATGCCAGTCTGCTGCAGCCCTTCAAAGAGCTCTGTGTGTACCTCACTGAGGTGAGAAAATAGAAATTATTCTGCTGATTCTGTGCAGAATTTGTGCAATCAAATCTTCATACCCACTGCCACTGGGTGTACTAAAATTTCTTGCAGAAGTTAAGATCAGTATGAGGCTTAAAACTRAATTTATGAAATTAATTAAAATTATTAAAGTAAAAATTTTCATTCTGTTTGCAGTTCTGAATTACAGGAATGAGATATAATTTTAAAAACCTTTAATCCTTGAGCAAAGACAGCATTGTTGCTGWATCTGTAATCTATATTCCAAACTTTAATTTATTAAATGTTCTGTGCATGCTGCAAAATTCTCATYAGGATCAGACCACACATTAAAAACAGCCAGCAGATGCAGAACACTACTGTAAATATTATTTATATAATTAAATAATTGTATTAATGGAAATTATGGAGAGAGTCAAGGGTGTTGTTGGGAGGTCCCTCACAAGTTTATTTTCCCTCTCTTTAGGAGAACAACATGATAGTGTATGTAGAAAAAAAAGTATTGGAAGACCCTGCTATAGCTAATGATGAGAATTTTGGACCAGTGAAGAAGAAATTTTGCACCTTCAGAGAAGGTATGGAAATGATTGCTTGAAAGGACAGTTGTATTTTTTTTTTGTCTTGGTGTTTTCTTAGTTGTTGGGTCAAATTTCTAAAACTTTTATGTCTTTTGCAGACAGTTATTACATCTTAATTATGCTTTTTTATATCATTGTGAGGTAATGTTTGCATGCTGCAAATTSAAATTTTTCTTCCTAATTTTTGTTAGGAAATTAAGATTGTGGATTCAATTTAATTGAAAACTTTTTATTTCAATGTTTCTCCTAGACTATGATGATATCTCCAATCAGATAGACTTTATCATWTGCCTGGGAGGAGATGGGACCTTACTTTATGCTTCTTCACTTTTCCAGGTTGGTTCTTATGGGAAACAAACTTTTTCTTTTGGAAGTATTTAAAAGTGCTTTTTTCCTCCTCTTTTTTCCTGAGTTCAGCATTTGTCTTTTGTTCCTCATTCCCTCTTTTTTACCTTGTGAAAATCAGTCAAATATGTTGTTTTTTTATTAAGCACAGTTGAAGTTCCATCAATAGTCACAATATTTACAGGCAAATAGTTGAAGTATGGATTGCTTTGACTGAGTAGCTTTAAAACTCTTTTCTTTATTGATAGGGTAGTGTACCTCCAGTTATGGCTTTTCATCTGGGATCCCTTGGATTTCTTACTCCATTTAATTTTGAGAATTTTCAGTCCCAAGTCACTCAGGTTATAGAAGGTAAATTTAAGGGGACAAGGTGTGGTGTTTGTKTGTTACTTTTTCTTAATCAATTCTTTTAGGTCAGTCCTTAAGATTTGAAACTTGAGAATTGTATCTGAAATTGAGAGAAATCTTAAATTACAAAAAATGTACCTTAAATTATCAGAAATGTATTTTAAATTAACAGAAGTTTTGCATTCATTGGCCCATCCAGTGCTGCTCTCTGTAAAGAAAAAGGGCTAAGAAATAACTTTATGGAGTAAATAAGTGTAAGATAATGTAGAATTTATGTTAAATGGCAAGTAAACATAGAAATAAAGTGCAGTGTTTAAATACTGAGAAGTCAGGCAAATAAAATATTTGAGGAAATAAATTCTTTGGAGTTGCATCCAAAGTAGATCCTGCAAAGAAGTCTAAAACTCGCACTAGAATGTTATCTTTTAACACATTTCTAATGCTTTAATTTTCTTTAAGCTTAGCTTTTGTCTTACTGAAGATCACATGAGCCCAACAGTGTTTTCCCATTTTAATCATGTCTATATAAAACCTAAATTTTCTTTTTACATAATAAGAAAAGTGYGAAGGGACTGGCTTAAAATTTGGCTTTGATTTTTGCTCATTGCTACTAAAAATCAGTTTTGAGCTTCAGCCAAGTGCAGCCAATTATGTTGTGAATGAAACTGGGAGTGTTGAAAGCTCAGGAATAGCTGGATGGCATTTGCTAGAGTGTGTTAGTCACTGCTGGGGTGATTTCCTGTGCCTGCATCTCCTTTTTTGAGTGTTTTCCCTGTTTTTTCCCTCCAGGCAAYGCTGCTCTGGTTCTGCGGAGCAGGCTCAAGGTGAAGGTGGTGAAGGAGCACAGGGAGAAAAGCTCAGTGCAGAATGGGATAGAGGAGAATGGAGTCGTGTCTGCAAACCTGGAGAAAGAAGTGGGCAAACAAATTATGCAATATCAGGTCAGAGGAAAAAACAAGCAAAAAAACCCAAGATATTGTTTGTAATTTGTGTTTGTTTCATTAAAGCTCTCCCCCAGCAGTGTGGGGCTGGGCTTTGCTCCAGCTCCCAGTTTGCTCTAAATGTTGAGGAGCTGCTGCACAATTTCCTTGTGCAATCTCAAGTGCTCATCTCMCACTTTGCTGTAGAAATAATTGCACAGAATTGTTTAGGCTGGGARATATCTCCAAACTTGAGTCCAACCTTCCTTCTATTTTGAAAACAAAGTAGTAGTTCTAAAGTCAGACACATCAGACATTTTTATATTCTCAGAATTCTTCTCATTTTTATAAATGAGAAGAAAAACCCTGCATGWTGTTAGTGACCAGCTCCTGGGGAGTAATCCTTAAAATAGAAATAATTTCACAGAATTGTTTAGGCTGGGAAATATCTCCAAACTTGAGTCCAACSTTCCTTCTATTTTGAAGATAAAGTAGTAGTTCTAAAGTCAGACACACCAGATAYGTCTATAAATGAGAAGAAAAACCCTGCACGTTGTTAGTGACCAGCTCYTGGGGARTAATCCTTAAAATAGAAATAATTTTACAGAATTGTTTGGACTGGGAAATATCTCCAGGCTTGAGTCTGGCCTTCCTTCTGTTTTGAAAACAAAGTAGTAGTTCTAAARTCAGACACATCAGACATTTATAAAATGAGGAGAAAAACMCTGCACGTTGTTAGTGACCATCTCCTGGGGACTAATTCTTAAACTTCAAAACTTAATTCTTAAAATTAAGAATGAAATCTAATTAAATCTTCAAAACTAARTTCTTAAACTTCAGCTGGCACTCGATAGGACAGAAGTATAAAGAGACTTTAATTTGCAGTTACTAAATAATTGAATTTTTAGGAGATTTGGAAAGCATGTTCAGTTTTTGACATTTATTTCACGTCCAAGGCAGCAGCAGCAGGCTGGAGTAATGTTTGGTGTCGTGGCAGGTCCTCAATGAGGTTGTGGTGGATCGTGGTCCTTCCTCCTACCTGTCCAACGTGGATGTGTTCCTGGATGGGCACCTGATCACCACGGTGCAGGGAGATGGTGAGTGCTGCTCCCCTGCCCAGCTCAGGGCCAGGCTGGGCTTTCCTGGGGGATTTTCTCTCCTGGAAACAGAGCTCCAGTTCACTGCTGACAGCAAACAGGAGTGTGCAAATAATGGGTGTGTTCCTACAGTGAAGCTTGARGTGCTGAAAGATTTGGTTTATGGGCATGTGAGGGCGAGTAGCTCTTTTTTGGGGTATTATATTTCAGGCTAAAGGTAAGAAATAGCTCAGAAAGATTGGCCTGGATACCTGGGATTGCTGGAGGCAAACAATCTCAASTCATGAACAGCAGGAGTTGTCTTTAAAGCTCTTAAAGAAAAAAAATGAAAGTCACTATTACAAAATTGTGTAACCTGAGTTTGTGCAACTCCTGAAAGCACGTGGCAGGGTCAGGGGGGAGTTGGGAATTTCTCTCTTTGTGTGTTCTGGGCTGCAGTGGAGCTGTGAAATGCAAGGGGAGAGGTTCACTTTCCTGGCATGGGATGAGGCGGCGGTTAGTCCTCCAGAGCAATCCCTGGTTCAGAAGCTGATGTCCCTGTGCTGTTTGCTGTCCCAGGGGTGACAATGGGATTTGTTGGTGTGTCCCAGAGCAGTCCCTGGTTGTTAATGCTGCTGTCCCTGTGCTGTTTGCTGTCCCCAGGGGTGAGGGTGGGATTTATTGGTGTCCCCAGAGCAATCCCTGGTTTTTAGAGCTGATGTCCCTGTGCTGTTTGCTGTCCCCAGGGGTGGAGGGTAGGATTTATTGGTGTCCCCCAGAGCAATCCCTGGTTTTTAGAGCTGATGTCCCTGTGCTGTTTGCTGTCCCCAGGGGTGACAGTGGATTTGTTGGTGTGTCCCAGAACAATCCCTGGTTCAGAGCTGATGTTCCTGTGCTGTTTGCTGTCCCCAGGGGTGAGGTAGGATTTATTGGTGTCCCCAGAGCAGTCCCTGGTTTTTAGAGCTGATGTCCCTGTGCTGTTTGCTGTCCCCAGGGGTGACAATGGGATTTGTTGGTGTCCCCAGAGCAATCCCTGGTTGTTAATGCTGATGTCCCTGTGCTGTTTGCTGTCCCCAGGGGTGATCGTGTCCACAGCCCACCGCAGCACCGCGTACGCCGCCGCGGCCGGAGCGTCCATGATCCACCCCAACGTCCCGGCCATCATGATCACCCCCATCTGCCCCCACTCCCTGTCCTTCAGACCCATCGTGGTTCCTGCTGGAGTGGAACTCAAGGTGGGCTTCACCTTCATTTTATTGCTCTTTGTGGATTAAAAACTGCTGGARTGGCCACAGGAATGAGAGGAGGGTGGGAAGTGTCCTGTGGCTCTGCTTCCTCTCACCTGGGGCAGGATCACACCAAGTCTGGCTCAAGATTGTGCCTTTCTTTAGMAGAATTTGCCCACTGAGATTGAAGMATTTGCCCACTTTAATAAATCTAATTGGAATATTTTACACTTTTCCTACTGGAGTGTAGCTCTGTAACATTCTACAAAATGGGAATTCCTACATTTGCATTCTGAAAAATGTTCCATAATCTTGGCTGAAGTGCCTGTAAATGATCAGTGAAGGGAATCAAAAATTCTCCTTTCAGCAGAAATATTGCAGATCTTAAGTATACACTGGTAGCACTATCTGCAATTCAGTATTTAGGTTTTTTTAATGTTGTCTTGCAGAAAAAAAGACATTTAATAGCTGAATATAAGATAGACTTGGTTAATGGGTATTTTGTACAAATACTCTTGTGCAAGGAAGAATCCYTTTCTCCTTTTGTCCTGGGGGTGTTGGAGGATTAGCATTGAGAAATGAGTGTCYTCTGGACTTTTTGTTCCTGTTTTACAACATAAATTCAATGTTTATTCATGGCACAGCTCTCAGCCCACACTTTCATGTCAGTGGGTGTTACTGGCCAGTGGTAGTTAATTCTTTTAATAGRATTGTAATTTAAATAGGAGCCAAATTTTCTAAATTTGATACCTTTGGATTCATTATGTATTAAAATGTATTTTTCTGGATTAACTTAATTATTTTTCTTGAAAGAAAAGCCAAGTCAGCTCCTGTAACTGAATTAAAGTTACAGGAACTGAACTGTAAAGAAGGGACAGGCTGGACCTGGAAGGTCTGTGTGGGTTAYGACCTTGTACTTACAAAAAGGGGATTTACTGCATATAGAAAAACACATTTATAAACAAAAAATAAAGTTTTGGAGCTTGAGTRGTGTTACTGCACTGCTGCCATGGACAGCTGAGGAATTCCAGTGCAAGTGTGGAGTTCCAAGGACTCAGTTCTGCATCAGAGGGAGSGTGGAGGAGGTGTTTGTTCCTTGCTCTTGAGTTTTGGACCATTCCTGTTTTGCAGATCATGCTCTCCCCAGATGCCAGGAACACAGCGTGGGTTTCCTTTGATGGAAGGAAGAGGCAGGAAATCTGCCATGGAGACAGGTCAAACCTTTCTTCTGATTGTATTATCTCTAAGTATAGAAAATCCTGATTCATGCAGCTCCCTCATTCTCTAACATCTGCCAAAAGGGTTTTTGGCAGTGAAGGAAGAAGCTTTTATAAACCCTAACACCTCCTAGAGCACAGACTGCACTAAAAGGATTTAATTTCTAACTTGAGTTCTTTAGATCTTCCCATAAAAGCAAGTTCAGACTCTGTAAACATTGCATGCTTGGCAAGGAAGATGGGCATATCTTTAGAAAACTCAAAATTTTAACTTCAGGGTAAATCTTAGGAATTCTGAAAGATACAAACCAACAGGAGCTGCCTGTGGGCATAGGTACTGGAATACTCCACGTGGTTTAAACTGGGTTAACTGGGAGGGGTTRTGGTCACTTGCTGTGAACAGAAGGGTGTGAAGTCCCTCAGTTTTGTGTTCAGAATGTGCTGGTGGAGGTGTTAAAAGGCAGCTCTGGGAAGGAGATTGGCAGATTAGTTTTTCAGGATGCCCTGTTTCCTCTTGGCCCACACAAGGTGCCATGAAGGAAAATRTAGAGCTGGTGTAACCCTCCATCCTGAGCAGGTTTTGTTCCCTCTGAGCTTGGATCATCTATAAAGGAGTTCAGGAGCCCAGTAAAGATTCAAACACAAGGTTTGGCCCTTGGTTACACTCTGGGATTTTTGGGCTTGTTGCTTAAAACTTGAAACTGAAAGGCTCCCAGTAAAGATTTAAACACAAGGTTTGGCCCTCAGTTATGCTCTTGGATTTTTGGGCTTATTGCTTAAAATTTGAAACCCAAAGGCCAAGGTGCTGCCCTGGGTTTCCTTTGTCCCTGTGTGAGTGCAGGATGCCATGGAGGGTTCTCAGACACGTCACACAAAGTGTCCCCAGAGCTCTGCTGGTTATTTTGAGAGCAGCTGTAGCTCTGGAATATTTTGGATTATTGAATTAAAATTTGAAACCCAAAGGCCAAGGTGGTGCCCTGGGTTTCCTTTGTCCCTGTGTGAGTGCAGGATGCCATGGAGGGTTCCCAGACACGTCACACAAAGTGTCCCCAGAGCTCTGCTGGTTAGTTTGAGAGCGGCTGTAGCTCTGATTGCTGAGCATGGAGAGCTGCTGTTTGGCAGTGAATCAGCTCCGTGCTGGGTGGGGGCAGGCTGGGGGTTGTTCAGATTGTTGCTGTCCCTGCCTGACTTGCCCTGTGCTGTTGCAGTATCAGCATCACTACCTCTTGCTACCCCCTCCCCTCCATCTGCTTCCGGGACCCCGTGAGCGACTGGTTCGAGAGCCTGGCCCAGTGCCTGCACTGGAACGTGCGCAAGAAGCAGAACAACTTCGCCGTGGAGGAGGAGGAATTCTGASTGTCCCCAGCCAGCAGGGCTCTGGCAGTGCAATGTGGCAGAATCCCTCCTCTCTGCTGGGTTTTGGAGCAGTGGAACGTGGCAGAATCCCTCCCCTCTGCTGGATTTTGGAGCTGCCCTGTGGTTGTGGTTGATGTCCCTCAGGGGTTGGGAAGGGTTGTGCTCCTTCCTGTGCATCAGGAGGGGGAGTGGAAGGCTCTGATGRTTCTGATCCAGTCTGAATTTCCTTCCAAATGAGCAGTGGATTATTCCTGACTGCTATCARAAACCACATCTGCAGATTTGATTGTAACCTCTGACTTACCAGTTCCATGGTAGGCTGAATGTAGCTACACCAGGGAAAAGTGGCAGCAGAAAAGTGGCATTAAAATCTTCCATTTGATAGGTCTGTAACTCCATTTAACACTGCTAGGAACAGAAAGRCTCTGAGAAGTTTTCTTTTTAAAAAAAGAAGTTCCTCTTTGTTATCTTAAATACACCTTACCCAGAAAATACTTTCTTACTTGCAAGTGTGACACACTGAAGAAACATCCACAAAGGATGTTTTTTATTAATAGATGGAATTAGTAATAAAAAGTATATATTTTTATATATACATTTCTTTCTCTTGTGCCCATTTGAGCAGTGSTTGACCCTTGGCTGTCAGCACTGTGGAAATAGCCACAAACAGCAGGGATGAGYATTAATTATTTAGAGCTGAGCTAATTCACAGCTCTGCACTTCCTCTTGGTGGGAATCAKCCATGTGTTGTTTTTTCTTATTATTTTTGTTTGATTCCCTGGGATAAATGGTAGCATTAGAGACTATCATGTTTAAAAAATAATAATACTAATTCTCCAAGTGTTCAAGAAAGATCTGGACTTCAATTGCTACTGAATTCACTGTTGTCCTGAAGAAAATAATCCTATTGTAGATCCTGAATGCCCTCAACTTCCATGGGTACCTTCCAACTCTTGGTGCTGAGTAATCCAGGGTGGGATTCTGCATTGCTGGGCTGGAGAAATGAGAGGACACATTCCCAGTGSAGTAGCAACGGTGCCTTCAGCACACTCAAGATTATTCTAAGTCTCACATTTACTTTTTTTAAGATGCTTTCAAATGTTTCTAACTTCTCTCTGTACATATTTTATTGTATGTGCTTTTATGAAAGAACAAAAAACAAAACCAAACCCCACCAAAAGAACTGGTTGGGGTGGGGGGAAAGGGTTTGTACTGTACTTAAAACTGCAAAATAGCAAACCCAAGGATAATGTTTACATTTATGTTCTCTGTGGTGCAGTCTCTTGATCATTTTATCCAAACTTCAGCATTTTCAAGTCTTGCTGCATYGCTCACTGAAGGAAGGGACAGGAGCTGTTCAATGCCTGGGGCAGAACTGCCAAGGAATGAATTTCCTGCCTGAGGTGGGATTTCCTTGGGGACGGAGGGAGAATCTCTGCTGAAATTTCTCATGATTGTCTTACGTTGTTTCTGTGGTCCAAAGTGGAAATGGGAAATGGTTTCATTTCCAACCTCTGCCTGACCTGTTGTCCTCTGGTGGTTTCAATAATGTCTCATCCCTTTTGGAGGCTGAGCTCGTGAAATGCAGGTGAGAGCACTTTTCCAGAAAAGAGAAACAAACTCTTGGTAACGATTCAAATCACAATGAACAGTGTTGGTATAAATGAACACTTGGTTTGTACATTTTGTAACATAGAATATTGGTTTGATTTGGTCAAAACCAGATGGATTTTGGGATATCTTGGAGAATATCCAGAGAGCTTTTGGGATTTCTCTTTCACTTGAATCTGCAGTAATTGTTTTATCACTGTTTTGAAGCTGCTTACGGGTTTCCTGAGTGGAGTATTCTGGTTACTTTTTGAACTAGAAAAGTGTCAGGCTTTTTTGCTTTGGAACTATTTTATTTAAACATGCAATAATTGAGAGAAGGAACAGGGTATGGTGTCTAGAGAAACGTGTGGATGAGTGGAGAATGAGCAGTTCTAGGCACACTGGGGAGTGGAAAATCATTTTGCAGAGGTGAAATGATTTATGAGCCTTATCTAGTATTTTTTTAAAGATAAAACTATATTCAGCACTTTTTATTTATGCTTTTTATAATAGTAAAGCTATTCTTAACTAAATTGCCGAACTTTTGATTTTCAGAGTGCACAGGTAATTAAATCTGTAATCAAAGTGTACTGAACTACTTTAGGTCTACATTAGGGGTTGGCTTGAAATTTCTTCTTTCAATTTGTCACCTGCTGCAATTGCATTGCTGGCTCTGAGGMTGCTGCAGCTTTGCTTGTACAGAATTCTGCTGAGAAAAGGCATTTTCTGGGGGGCTGCTGAGCCCAGGCAGAGCTGCAGCTCTGGCTCAGGGGCTCCAGTCCTGGCTTTTCCTCCAAAAGCTGCCTTGAYTCTCCCTGGCCCAGCTCTCTCACAGCCTGGGCTGTGTTAATCCATCACAAATCTGAGTGTACAAAGTCCCTTTCCAAGGCTTTTAATCTGCAAACTGCAGGAGAGTGAGGCTGCAGCAGCCCTGGAGTTGTGCATTTAAACTGCTCCAGGAGTGGGGGAGCTGAAGCAGAAAAAAAGCTGAAATGCACCTCACTTTATTGGCAATAAAACCTCCTTTTGCTAATGTAGCTTCTTCAGAATAACTTGGTCAAACTGTGCTAAAAAACAGGGGTTTGCTGATTAAGAGTTTTTATTAAAAGGGTTTGTAAGTCACTGGCACCTACAAATCCTTTCATCTACAAAGGGCCAAAATGGAAGCTGGGAAATTAATTTGTTTAAAAAAGAAAAAAAAAAAGTTATCCTCTGGTAGAAATGGAAGAAGTTGTTACCAACTGTAGTAGGGAATAAAGCAGTGKACTGAATTTTTAAAAGCTAAAATATCCTGTTACATATTGTTAACATATTGAAAACTTGGTTTTAAATATTGTTGAGAAACAAAATATTTTTCAATCCTTTCAATAAAACCTTTTTGTAAAGTTGGATTGGTCGATTTGCCCTTTGACTGGGGAGAAAATAGTGAATTCCCAATCAGGTGCTTGGAATTGTGTGGGGTTTGACATTTCTCATGGGACAGTGGGAATACACCCAAGGCTTTTTGGAATGTTTGATACCAGGTTTTCCTCAAAAGTCTCAAAATAATTGCTGGATTTGCTGTGCAGCTTGAAACAAATGTGTACAACCAGCTGGGCTGCATTAAATAGTGTTTTAAAGGCCCAATAATAGAAATATGAGGAAAGAAATAGTTAAGGGTCAAATAGATAAAGGTCAGATAAGCTGGTCAAATAATGTGATAATTTATATCCAGGAATTTTAGGGTTAAAAATGAGGTTTATATGCCTGTGGCACAGTTGCAAATGAGGTTTAAATGCCTCAGGTACATTTCATCACTTCTGATGAAGTTCTGGACTCTTCTCCCATGGAACTTGAGATTAATGAGTTTTTTGATTTCATAATTAATCTGTAACTCATTCCAGCAGCTGAGAGGGATGTGAGGAGCTGCCTTCAAATGGAGTTTCTGTTTGACAAGGAGATAGATGCCTTTTGCAGGTAAAGGAGCAGGTTTTAAGTGAAGTTTCTGTTTTAAAGGCACCTTGGAAAGGGTTTCCCACTGGGCTTGGCTGAGGGAAGGACTGCAAAGGTTTTGTTGTGATGTTTAAATGTTTAATTCTTCCAGCARCAATCYCTGCTGCCACTGGCACTTGTGGGATGAAGTCAGAGGCAGCTGCTGCTCTGTCAGCCCCTGCACACATTAACTCTAAATGCCTCCCTGGGGCTGCACATAAAGATTTGATTCAGGTTTAGGAGATMAAGAAGAGAAAAATACATATTTGTAATAGAAGTTGTGATTTAGATGGCTAGGATGAGAGGAAAATAATTACAGCAATTTTATAGAATCCTTGTAAATCTCCCTAATAAGCTGTAATAAATTTTTAATTGCTTTTTGCAGTGTCCAGCTGCAAATAAAGCTGTGTCTGAAGAGAAGTGTAGTGGCAATGTCCACAGCAGCCAGGAATTCCAGTCCCAACCCCTTCCCTATTCAGTTTTGGAAGGGATTTCCCACTGAATTGGTGCTGTTCCAGGTGAAATAATTATCCAAACACAAACTGTGCTTATGCTTTATTACAAAATAGCCAGTAGTTAAAGGTTCCAGTCAATAAAATACCAAACTTTTAAATTACAATATTAAAGGCTTAATTGTAACAGTCCCCCTGGTATGAAATGGCACCTTGGTTACACTGAGGGAGGGGTGAGGTTACARGGAGTATTTTTCATGTGTACCTGGGGTTAACAAAAAACATAATGGAAATATTCTGAAGCCAGAGAAGGAAATGAAGCTTTAGACAGAGGGGACACTGCTGTCACCAAACCATCAGGGCTGGAGCTGCTCTGCAGGAGATCCAAGCTGGGCAGCACAATCCCCTTCTAGACTYRGGTACAGAGGCTGGGTGTGCAAATTCCCTTCATGATGTTTGTGTCTGTCCAGGCAAAAAGCACTGAAAGGAGCAACATTCCCCACTCACATGCAGGTGTGAYCCCCCCTGTGCTTCCAGAGCAGCAGGAAAAGGAGTGAAAGGTGCTTGGTCCCAGCTGGGAATTCCCCAAACAGGTTTTGCTTTTTAAGCTCTGTCCCACCTGCACTGCTCCAAGAAACGTGTGACACCTTCCTGCCCCTCCTCCATCCTGGGACAGGGACACTTTATGGCCACCCTGAGTGCAGGGCAGGAGCTCCTGGGGTGGCTTCACTCTGTGGGAGCTGCACGGGGAGAGCTCAGGAGTCGATCCTTCCATAGGAGGAAAACACTGTGGGAAGAGAGGGAGCTCAGTCAGCACTGCAGGGCTCAGAGACCCTCAGGGARCTGCAGCTTTGGGCTGTGTCACATCAGTGTCCCTTTATTGTGTGTGACAGAAATATTGCAAGCAGACAGAGATTTGCTCACACAGGTGTGATTTTTTTTGGACAGCAGCAGTTCTTGCTCAGGTTGGCATCAAAAGCCACATCTGTCCCACCCAACTTCTGAGCTTTGGCAGCCTGSTGATTCTGGGGCTGCAGAGCTGCTTGATTTGGGATTTGCCTTTTCCTTTGACTATCCCTAAGGATTTTTCCTGTGACTGAGAACAGGCTCCACCTTCCCAGTGCATTTYTGGGTACTTACTTCTCTCCCTCAGCCCCTGCCCGAAGCTGCGGTAGACGTGAAGCAGAGCCCAGAACAGAACAGATTTTATTGTGACAGAAATGCAGGAGCCAGTGATGAAAGCAGCTTCCAGGGTGTAAGAATTGCCTTTGCCCCACTCCCTGATCACCTGCAGGAAAAGGGAGACACCAAACCATCACCACCTGCTGCCACAGAGCCTTGAAGCCACAACATGCGACCGAATTTCTGAGAGGAGTCACCAGGTAGGAATCGGGGGAAAAGAAAAAAGAAAAACCCAACAGGTCACTTTGAAACCAGCTGAGTTTTCTGATTTCATGATGCACAGACAGTGTGGAGTCCTGCTGTGCTCTGCAGCTCAAACAGCCTGGAATAATGGGAAGCTGCATTTGGTAAATGGATCCCTGAGGCTGTGGGGGCTGATCCCTGGGTGTGGTGGGTGGCAAGGATGAGCAGCACTGGCCACTCTCAGCATCCCAGCCCTGCCCAGCCTGGCTTCCCCTGCCCTCCTCTCWCACATCTTGTGGGAGGTGCTCATTGATAAAGGCTTTATCAGTGTTACAGAGCCAAAAAACTGCCCCAAACTGGAGTTTGTTKGGCTTGCACTGCCTTGTTTTGGCTACAAGAGGATCCACAGCTGTGGGTGCTGCCTAAGAAATTCTTTAAAATACAACAACTGAGCCCTGGTCAAATGCTCTGGCACCACTTGAGGCTTGTGTGAAGGAGGGGAGGTATTTTTGAGGAGTTGTGTGAAGGAGGGGAGGCATTTTTGAGGAGTTGTGTGAAGGAGGGGAGGCATTTTTGAGTTGTTTTGTTTCTTGAACGAGAATTTGTTTCATTTTTCCCTCATCATTCTTTGCAGGGACTCCCAGAACCTCTCCCTCTGATCAGTTCAGGAGCAATCTGACTTCATCCCTGTGCTGAAAAGTTGATCCTGGAGAGGCAGGATGGGCTCTGCTCTCTTGAAATCCAGCAGGAGCTGCAGGGAAGGGTAAAGCAACAGCCCTGGGCCCTGAGGAGGATGAGGGTGAGACCCCCCAGCCCTGCTCCCCTTACCGTGTAGAGCAGGTAGATGAGATAAACCACCTCAGGCACATTCTGGATCAGGAAAACCCACACCAGAGGTTTCAGCTCTTTTAAAATCTGCAAAATAAGATGAGATACAGCTTTTTTTAAGGTGCTATATATTCTAAAAAAGCTACATAGAGTTGATTTTTCATAGCATTCCAAGTGCTGGCTAAGCTGAGTTCTGAATTTTAGCTTTGCTCTCCATTTCCCTTCTCCAGCTGAGTTTTTTAGCAGGAAATKCAGGCTCTGTTTTCCCCTGAGCTGGGCCAGGAGTGATGATGACCCTTCTCTCTGGGCACACTCAGATGTTCTCTAGCAGCTGAATGTTTTCATAGGTAACAGACTGAAAGCTCCCTGTGGCTTTTTCTCCACTTTTCCTTCTACCACACAGAAGTGCAGWCACTGAGGAGGGAAATGTGGGAGAAGCAAGAGGATTGAAGTGCCAGGAGAATTTTAATTTCACAATTCACCCAGGGGCTTGGGAAAGAAAAAGGGACTGCAGCAGCCCTGGGCTGGGAGGGCAGGTCTGAGCAAAGGAAGGAAAAGCAGCTGAGCCTCTGGGGGTGGGAGCAGTGACTGTGCCAGTGTCAGGATTGGATTTGATGCATCTGATCAGCACCAGGTTCCCCCCAAACCCACAACTGATGTGTTTTAAAAGCACAATTTTAGCAAGGAAAGCCATCAAAACACATAGGGAGCTGTATTTCAGCTGTCAGGAATTTGTGTGAATGACTAAAGCAAACACCCCAGGAGCCTAAACCAACATCCACCCCCAAAAACCCCTAAGCTCCTTCCTGGTAATAAAAACCTCACTTATCTGATGTACTTTGGCCTTGATTCTGCAATCATTCTTGGAAGAGAGGYTCAAGATTTCAAAGGAGGTTCAGTCTGACATGAAATATGCCATTTCAAGTTCACAAATCTTTAGGTCAACCTGGAAACTGTCCCTGAGCTTTGAAGGACCTGCCCCAACAAAGGACCTCTCATCTTTTTGGTGTGCTTTCCTAAGGATTTAAGGCCTGGAGAACTGCTCCCAGTTCACCCAGCCTTGGCAGAGAGGCAGAAATATTGAAGACAGTGTGATCCTCCAGATTTCACTGAAGTGATCAAGGACTGAGACTAAAAACATCCCTCAGAATGGCCCAACRACAAGGTGACTTTGTTTCCCTCTGTGTGCTCAGCTCAGACACAGAACAAAACTTGGCTTCAATATTGTTGCTGCTCTGCTTTTCTCCATCCTGGCTCCCTTCCCTGGGCAGTGCCAGGGTCTGTGTGTCCCCGGTGCCCCCTGCAGCTGTCACTCACTGCAGTGATGCCCACGGTGACCTTGAGGCAGCCCCAGACGACGCCCGTGGCTGAGATGATGTTGTGCAGCAGGGTCACCTCGTGCAGGCTGATCAGGAGGATGCACAGGCACAGCTGGGGGAGGCAAACATTGCATGAAATCATTCTTGGAAAAAAAATATCTGCCACAAACTCCTGGATCTAAAAGCTGGATTATTCCTCAAGCAAGGGCAGAGGTAATTCCCTGTATAACAGAGCAGGTAGAGCAAAGTAAAGCAGCAGTAAAAAGGATGAGGGGTGCTTACAGAGGTTACAGGTCTTGGGCTCACTTCCCCCAGCTGTAATTTCATTTTCTGTCTCACTGACCTGCTGGTCGAGTTCCCCTCTCCTACTCCAGAATCATTTCCTCAATGCTGGAGCCTGGAGGCTGAGATGGGCAGGAACAGCCTTGCTTACTTCAGGGTGGGTTGGAGCTCCTGGATGCAATTGTTTCTATGGATAAACTTCCCCAGAAATAAACTCCTTTGTGCAGGACAATGATGAAATATATTTTGATTYATTCTGATGGATTTTAGCTAAGCTATGACAAACACATGGAGCTACAACCATTATTAAGTTAATATAATGTAGCCATGATATTTTCTGAAAAATCCATTCCTTAAGATTTTTTCTCCTGAGAAGCTGAGAGGCCTCAAGAACAAAATGTAAACAATGRTTACCTGCTGCTGTGGAATGCAACAAGTAAATCTTTGATTAGTCCATGTTAGTTGTTTCTAATTAATGGCCAATCACATTCAGCTGAGAGACAGAGAGTCTAAGCCACAAGCCTTTGGTATCATTCTTTCTTTTTCTATTCTTAGCTAGCCTTCTGAGGAAATCCTTTCTTCTATTCTTTTAGTATAGTTTTAATATAATATATATTATTATATTATAATAATATAATATATATTTATATAATACATATTATATAATATATATTATAATAATATAATGTATATTAATATATATAAGATAATAAATCAGCCTTCTGAAACATGGAGTCAGATCCTCATCTCTTCCCTCATCCTCGGACCCCTGTGAACACCACCACAATATAGTAAAGGTAAGAGAGAGGGTTGATTTTGGAAAGGAATAATTCAACTCAGCCAGTCCAAGATATCACCAGGAAGAGGGGAAAAAGGGAAATCTYTGTACCTGTGCCTGCAGATCAAAAGTGAGCATGGAGAAGCAGAGGTTGAGCATGAAGTACTGGGCCTGGAGGCTCTCCAGGGCTCCCCCCACCCGGAATGCCATCATGGACTGGCTCTGCATGAGGATCAGGGCACAGATGACATCGAAGGAGCCCACCAGCAGGATCAGCACAAAACGRGCCTGAGGGAAGGAAAAACCAGGGGCTGGCACCAGGCTGGCACCTGGAACCCAKCTGGGAACACACAGGAGCAGCAAAACCTTCACAGAGACTGGCTCCGAGTTCCCTTCCCCACTGCTGGACTTGCAGAATTCCAACAAACACAGGTTTGTGTCTCTTTGTGTCTCCTTGTATCCACCCTGCTGGAATTAACACTCAGTTTAGGACTGGATTAGATGCATCTGATCAGCACCAAGTTCCTCCCCAAACCCAAAAGTGATGTGTTTTAAAAGCACAATTTTGGCAAGAAAATTCCTGCTTTAAGGACGGCTCAAGCGGTAAAATGGGTTACTGTCACATTCATATTTTCTGGAAAAATCCCTTCACCCAGGGTTTTTCTCCTGGGAAGCTGAGGAGCCTCAGAGAAAAAGGAAAACAATTCTTATCTCATTTGCTTCTCCTGTGTTGTGCTCCTTTAGAATGTGTTTGGGGATTGTTTACCCACAGGTGATTGTTTCATTGGGTTCTGCTGGGAGTTGTTTTCACTCTTTGGCCAACTGGAGCCAAACTGTGTKGGGACTCTGGAAGGAGTCAGGAGTTTTCATTATTATCTTTTTTAGCATTCAGTAAGTATCCTTTCTGTATTCTTTAGTATAGTTTAATATATTACAGTATCATAAAATAATAARTTAGCCTTCTGAGAACATGGAGTCAGATTCATCACTCCTCCCTGCCTCATAAATACAATAGGTTACACTGATATGAAAATATTGATAACTAGAAATTATTCTGGCTCAGGAAGCAGAGTTACAGTAATCCAAGTTACAGTTAGAGCAGTAAAAAAGAAACCCTAAAATTACTTTTCACATTTATAGCAGACTTTCCTTTGAAGTTCTTGTTTAATATTTAAACTGATGACTTGGCTGTGCATCTTAAAAGGAACCTGCATTTCTTTGATGCCTTTTCCTTMCTGGCCCTACCAACCCAGCCTGCTGCAGGTAAAGTGTGTTTAACTGGATGATAAATAAACTGAATTGGCAAAGCTCCTTTGCTGCCTCTCCCTTGTTGGCTGCCACTTCTGAACAGYAATTTTTGGATGACTTCACAGCTTTTGGAGAAATATGTGATAAAAAGAAAGCACTTCCTGGAAGCACAGCAAGTGGGAATTTAACTACAAACCTTAGGAAGGCCTAGAATACAATCCTTTAATGAATTTTACTGCTATGAAATGCAAACAAGATAACCTGGAGTGGCATCATGGCAGCTTTTGGTTTCCTTGCAGGTTCCCAGAAATCTCATAAMTCACATTTAAGAGCACTGGGTAATGCCTACAGCCTGTGGGTTCCAGCTGTAGCCTAGGTTAGATTTATAGGTTGGATTATTACAGATTTTAGGTTAGATTTTCAGCCAGACATTCCACAGAGGGAAAGCTGAAGCAGGGTAGGTGAAGTGAAGGATAAAATCTGCAGTAATTTTGTGTAATTCTTTGATATTTCTGTTATTTTTGGRTGCTGCCATAAGGAAACTCAGAGACCAGCTCAGAGAAGATTTRCAGTTGTGGCTGTGCAAGTTTTGTTGTGCAGTAGGGATAATTCAGCCTGATTCTCTGTTATCAGTAACAAAAATACATGAATACAYAAGAAACACAAAAATAAATACAAAAAAAATACTAAAAAAAATTTGTATTTAAAATACAAAAATTTAAATACAAAAAAATACAAATAAATATTACATATATTTCTACCTATTATATCTATCTATATATATTTCTATCTATATATATTTCTATTATATACAATATATTATATTTCTATTATATATGAGATAGATATAGATGTAAATAATAAATAATTAATAATATACAATAAATAAACCCCTATAAATATAAAATACCATATATAATAAAACAAATATACAAATAAATAATAATATAACAAATATATAAAAATATAATAATATATAATAAAACAAATATATAAAAATATCACATATCATATTACATGAATATTATATGATATTTATCATCATATATGAATACATATATGATAAATATCATAATTATCATATACAAAACAGTATATATAGTATATAGTATATGCAATAAAATAATAATATATAGTAATGTGTATTAAAATWTATAATAATACATTTTAAAAATAATAAGTACTTCAAAATATATAATAATAATTGATTTTAATATATAATAATTTTATATAATATTTGATTTTTACATGTAAATATATAAAAATAAAAGTATTTTTTAATATATAAAAAAATAAAATATTATCTGTGTTACCACAGACATCCTGCCTTCCCAATGCTGCATTTTCTGCCCCAAGCAGTGAGGGAAGGCAAAGCTGATTTAGGAGCAGGGACTGACCAGGAGCTGCGGTTTCTGGCCAGCAGGGAGCAGGGTGAAGTTGATGATGGAGCGCAGCATCAGCAGCAGGATGGAGAGCACGAACACCACGAGCTCCTGGCGGTTCTCCTGCAGGATGCCCCTGCT
The DNA here is from genome assembly GCA_002167245.1 of Sporophila hypoxantha. Taxonomy (NCBI): domain Eukaryota; kingdom Metazoa; phylum Chordata; class Aves; order Passeriformes; family Thraupidae; genus Sporophila; species Sporophila hypoxantha. The sequence continues at coordinate 2,433,662 of NDFG01000004.1, read as the reverse complement.
CACGTAGTACACACAGAACACTGGGGAGAGAGGGAACTCAGGGCCAGCTCAGCAGGGGCAAAACTCCCAGTTCTGAGCCCAAAGTGAAGGGTCAGAGTGGCCCTGAGGCTCCTCGGTCTTGCTTCTTACCAAGGAGCTCGAGTCAGGTAAGTAAAACACTCCCTGCTGTGTTTAGCACACAAGAAATTAAATAATTAGTTATTATTAGATTATTATTATTATTACTATCTGAACATCCAGTATCTCTTATATAAGAAATTTCAGTTGCTGCTTAATCACATTATTATTATTGTTATTGTATTTTCATTATTATTTTCATTATTATTATTATATTCATTATTTTCGTTATTATTTTCATTATTATTTTCATTATTTCCTTCCCCCAAACTGGGTTTCTTACCAGCTCCAACCAGCTGAATGAAGGAAATGGTGAAATCCTCCTCAGCCTGGCGCACCAGTGTCTCGATGGTCAGCCCTATGACACTCAGCAGGGACAAAATAGTGACACAGAAGTAGATCTTGACAGGGAATGAGAGCTCTGAGCATGGTTTTATCTGTAAAGGGAGAAAATTCCTTARCACATCATGCAGAATAAATTTATTGTTGTTCCTAAAAATCACATTTAGGTGAGTGGGGTAAATGAGACAGGGCAGGGTTTCCTTTGGGAAAAGGAAGAGAAACTCCCAAACTGCTGAGGAAGGGGGAAGTGTAACTTTATTTCATAATTAATCTCAGCCTAGAYARTCCTGGTTTATACCCMGAGCCTGACTYTGTGCCTYACAGGCCATGGTGTTATAACCCAAGAGATGGACACTGCCCTCATACRCACCTGTCAGAGYATGGAAATAACATTTTCTCACCCTTTCACTTTTAGAAAACTGTACAGATAAGGTCAGCGTTCTCAGGAAGGCAAAGTCCTTCTCTTYTTTYATTGAAATACTTCAGGTGGAGCAAGATCCTGACAGGGATKTAACACTTGGTTTGTTCAGCTGGAGGAGACTGAGGGGACCTGAGGGGCTGCAGGGACAGCTCAGATCTCTGCTCTGGGACAGGGACAYCCCCAGGGAGCCCCTGGAGCTGGGCCAGGGGGGTTCAGGTTGGATTTTGGGAAAGGTTCATCCCCCAGAGGGTGCTGGGCACTGCCCAGACTGCCCAGGAATGGGCACAGAGGCTGCCAGAGCTGCAGGAGCTGTCTGGGGTGCCCAGGGTGGGATTTTGGGGTGAATGAGCAGTGTTAGGAGCCGATCAATGGTCCTGAGGGTCCCAGGAGCTCCAGGAGCTGTCAGGGGTGCCCAGGGTGGGATTTTGGGGTGATCAATGATCCTGAGGGTCCCAGGAGCTGTCAGAGATGCTCAGGGTGGGATTTTGGGGTGTGTGAGCAGGGTCAGGAGCTGATCAATGATCCTGAGGSTCCCTTCCAGCTCAGGACATTGCACGGTGCTGTCAGCAGAGCTGTGCCAAGCCTCGGCGAGCTGACCTCCCTGCTCCACCTGACTTCGCAAGCGGATTTAAGCCATGTTTTTCCACACCCCCCGAGGCAGAGAAGCGCGCAGGACAGCGGCAAGCCGCCCGCAGCAGCGGCGATGTACTCACGGGGCCGCAGGGCGTGGGGATGAGCTGCCGGTGCCGCGGGGTGAGGTTGGGCAGGCTCGGCCCCGCCGCAGCCGCGGCGCCGCTGTGGGAGAGAGAGCGGGGCCGTCAGGGGCCGTACCACCCCCACCGCGGGGGGGAGCCGCCCGCGACCCCCCATCCCCAGCACGGGCGCCTCCAGGGGAGCGCGGGGAGGCGCCCCCGCGCCGCGCGTGGTGCGGCCCGGCCCGCCCGTACCTGCCGTCCATGGCGGCGGCCGCGGGCCCTACATGGCTGCGGAGGGGTCCCGGCGGCGCTTCCGGGGCCGGCCCGCCTCGCGTCACTTCCCCGGCACGGGCGGGAAGCGCTGCCGGGCTCCTCCCGGGCGGCGGGGCCGCCGCGCTCCCGCCCCTCCGCCCCGGGGGTCCCCTCGGCGCTGGGCAGCCCGCCCGGCTCGATGGAGGGGCGGCCCGCGGCGAGGCGCTCTGCGCGGCTGTACCCGGCGGTGCGTGCCCCGTAACCCCCGCGGCGAGGCTCGGTCTCCTCGTGCTTTGGGTAAAATGGCTTCCCCGCCGCCGCGGGGACAAAGGGGCGAGCCCGGGGCCCGGCGGTGCGCGGCCGGACCGGCTCTGCAGCGCGGGGCTCCGGGCACGGCAGGGGATGGGCGGCCGGAGCTCGGTGCTGCCCAGCCCGGTGCTACCGGAGCCCGGTGCTACCGGAGCCCGGTGCTGCCCAGCCCGGTGCTACCGCTGGTCTCTTATACACATCTAGATGTGTATAAGAGACAGGTACTGCGCAGCCCGGTGCTGCCCAGCCCGGTGTGCCCAGCCCGGTGCTACCGGAGCCCGGTGCTGCCCAGCCCGGTGCTACCGCTGCTCGGTGCTACCGGAGCCCGGTGCTACCGGAGCCCGGTGCTGCGCAGTCCGGTGCTACCGCTGCTCGATGCTGCCGGAGCCGTGGAAGCGCCGGGGCTGTGGCAGCAGCGAGTGGGGAGCGCAGGTGCCGGCCGGGATGCGCTGAGGGCTGCGGGGATGGAGGGAAGGAGGGATGGGAGCGGCGGGCGAGCCGCAGAGGAGGATCCGAGCCGGGGCCGGGCAGGAGGATGGCGGTGCTGGCAGCCCCTGGACCCGAAGGATGGGTCGGAACGGGCGCGGTGATCCCGGGAGGGCTCCGAAGCCGCTGCGGTGCGGGAGATGCTCCGGGGGTGGGAATGGGGATGGAGCGGTTGGGAATGCGCAGGGAAGGCTCTGGCAGTGGGTGAGCAGAAACACAGCTGGAGTGGCACAAAGCGCTGAGCTGTTTCAGCCTTTCAGTCTCTTCTGCTGTGTTTGCGGTGTTTGTAACATCTTGGATGCTCTCTTGCTATTAATGAAGCRGTGTTAATGAGCGAGGCTTGCTGGATTTTGTCCTTTTGCTGCGTTGGGAGCAGTGTTTGAGTGACCTTTAGCACAACAGATGAAGGGTCATGGMCACAAACCTTTGGTTTTTCACTGTCACATCAGCCTCAGCTTCTCCAGCCCTTGCGACATATTTCAGCTTTAGTTTCTACTTGTGGAAAGCCGACTTTCTGAASTTCTTTGTGGATATTTTTTCCACCATAATTGTTACTAGGAGTGTAGTTAAGGGTTGGAGAAGATACAAGGAGGGTGAGAGGCAGTCACGCTGCCGGTTCTTTGTGAGTAATCCAAGAGAAACAGCTGCCAACCACTGCCACGTTTTCATCTGTTGGTAAACATCAGCTGCTGGCTGGCCTTGAGGGAGGAAGACTGAATTAGTTCCAGATGGAGAACTCTTTCAGCCCATTTAGACTTTCCAGTTGATTAAAGCCAGCAGGTCAGTAATTTAGGGGAGTAATTTTGTTGTTGTTTGCTGTTCTGCTCCGTGCTGTGTGTGGAATCAGTGATATCAAATCTGATATCAAATCTGATATCAAATCTGATATCACAGCGCTGCTGAGGGTGGGGCTTTGGTTGTGCTTAATTAACTTATATAAACAGAAAAAAACCCTGTGATAATTAACTATTTTGAATGTAGTGGGGTATTTTTTTAATGACCTGGAAAGGGAGGAGGAGTCAAGAATCCATTTTTCTGAACAAAATCTCTTGGAGAATGTGTCTCTTTTTTCAAGTTTTGTGTTAAACTGGGTTACCACAAGTTTGTGGTTTAATGTGATCTTGTCAGAGGGTCCCATTCCTCAGTGTGCTGCTGGCATGAATTCCTGGAAAAATGGGAAGAGATAAGGGCAGGGGCATGGAAATCTTCAGTGCAGGGCTGTAGTAACCAGAGAATGTGAGGAATGGAAAATTTCACATTTCAAGCAGCTGCTGTGTAGGATACTGAGAGTGACACCAGATATTGAACTCCTCATTATCTCTTTGTGATTTGTTTGAGATGCCACGTTGGGCATCTAAAAAGCATTAAAAATAAAACCTTAAAGAAAATTGAACTGTTTGCAAAATCAGGGCAGGTGCAGTAGCTCTTTTTAGAACTCCTGTATTTCTCTTTCTTTCACAGRGTGGTTTTGTTGTGTCCTCTGCTCTGCTACTGTAACTTGCCACATTTTGTGTAATTTGTAAAAGGAAAATGCTCTGCTTGCAAATCATTTAATGCCTTTTGCTGCCAAGTTTGTTAAAAAGGCTTTAAGAATTAGTTGCAAATGCTAATATTGGATTGGAAAGTGTAGCAAAATGAGGAATGCTGCATTATCCCYGTGTAATTAAATAGATAACCACTCTGGAAAGCTCTTGGACATATTTCCCTACGTTTTTCACCAGGATACATTTACCAGGGTAACTTGGGATTACTGGGAGTTACAGCCCTTGATTRTTGTTCTCTTTGCTCAGGTTGATTACAGGTTAATTAGTCTGAAGGGCAGAGGTTCCTGCTTGGATTTGCTGGGTTGGGAAGATTTTTCTGGGGAGTGTTTAAAGAATGAGATCAAAGACACTATGGAATCTGGAAGAGGAGTTAGTTATAATTGGAAAGGCTGTGTTGAGGTGCTCCAGAGGGAAAAGGACATAAAACCACAAAGTCTGCTGGGTGGGTGGGTGTTATTTTAGAATAAAAAACCTCCCTAAGATTASTTCTTGTTGCTTAATCTTGGCATGAAGACATCAGGAGTTCAAAATCCAGCCTGAGGGATTACAGAAGTCTCTTTATCTTTTATAAAGTGCAGGTGMAATGTGCTATCTTTGCTGCATTAGGGATATAAAATGTCACACATCTTTTTTTTCCTTTTTTTCCCCCCCTTAGGCAGAAAACATGGAGCAGCCCACATGAAGAATCCTGTGGAGTTTCYATTCCTCCAAGATGTTCTTTGAAGGACCAAACCCAGTTTTCCAGGCCCCTGGGAGATGAAGCATTGACCACATGACATTTTTATTTCAACAAGTGTTTTCTCAGCCTTGCTTTGCGTGAAGGACAAAGAAAATTTTGAAATATTTCTTTCCTCACCTCACCATGACGAGYGCCCTGACCCCAGAGGCCCCGAGCCCTCCCCAGCTGGAGGAGAAGCCAAAAGGAAAATCCCTGTTCCAGCTGGGCTCCCTCTTTGCTAACAGGAGTGAGAAATTTGTGATTGCTCGCAGTGACAGCTTGCCAGAGGAGAATGTCCTGAAAATCACAATCACAGAGACCACGGTCATCGAGTCCGACCTGGGCATCTGGAACTCCCACGCCCTCATCTACCTCACTCTGTGGTTTTTCTTCAGCTTTTGCACTCTGTTCCTTAACAAATACATCCTGTCCTTGCTGGAGGGAGAGCCCAGCATGCTTGGTACCCTGCTTTTCCTGAATTCCAGGGGGAAATTGGTTTATTTAAAGGAATGGGAGCCCCAAAAAACTCCCAGAGCATTTGGATAATGCTGGCAGGAACAGGGTGGGGTTTTTGGGGTGTCTGTGCAGGGATGAGTTGGGCTGGGTGATCCCTTCCAGCTCAGGATGTTCCATCATCCTGTGATTGATAATTCCAGATAAAGCTGAGGGAGAGAATGGTTCAATTGAAGTGAAAAATGTTTGGTTTGGAAGGTGTGGGGAGGGATCCTGGGGCTGGGAACTTGGGATTTTGGCCTTTAAATTTCCATCATCCTATGATTGACAATTCCAGATCATCTCAGATAAAGCTGAGGGAGAGAATGGTTCAATTGAAGTGAAACATATTTAGTTTGGAAGGTCTGGGGAGGGAACTTGGGATTTTGGCCTTTAAAGTGGCTTCTGACACTGTCCTTTCCTCCACTTGCTGAAAGATGAAATTTTCCTCATAGAGGAGCTTTAAGAGGAAAAAAAAAAAGTAATTTTTTAGTTTTCTGTGCTGGAGGGTTTGAAAAAAGTCAAATTTTGAGTAAATTGTTGATGCTCTCCAGAGCTGTGCAGTGCAAGAGTTACCTTTGGTTATCTCTGTTATCARTGGCCATTTTAGTTCTTTTTTTTTCTTCTTAAGAGGCAAACAAAGGGCACTTTATCTGTGAACCAGGTTTATAAACATTTGGTTTATAGAAGTAAAGGGCTTTTGTGAGAATTTATAAAATATACACTGCCAAAACCACCCCAGAGATGTTTGTGTAAGAGATTTTCTCWTGACAATTGATTTGTTGTGTTCCAGCTCGTGATCTGACTTGATTTCCCCTCTCTGATATTTTTTCAGGTGCTGTTCAGATGCTTTCCACCACCTTCATTGGCTGCATCAAGATGTTTGTCCCTTGCTGTCTGTACCAGCACAAGACCCGAATCTCCTACCCCCCAAATTTCATCATGATCATGCTCTTTGTTGGATTAATGAGGTAAATAAAAAACATTCCCTGCTCTATCTTTGCTAATATTTCTGCTTTTCCAAACCAAAGTTCTGTTCTTGTGTCCTTCCCCCCCCCCAAGAAATATCCCAGAATAATCTTATTTTTATTTGCTGTTTCTTTACCCAGATGTCAATTTTTTGGCCTTTCCATCACATTTACATTTTTTCAGACCTCACTTCTCTTTCCATTTACTTTCTCCCTGCTCTCTTTTGAGGCTGATGTTTGTTTAGTGCATTAATATTTATCAGCCTTTTGCCTCAAAAGTCATCCAGGCTATTAAAATTTATCCTTTGAAAAGTAAATATTTGCTGGGTGCTGGGGTTGTGTTAGTTTGTGGTCGAGGAGGGAATAAAAATGCCTGGTTTTGTTTCCTCTGCCCTGCAAAACTGATAAAGAAAATCAAATAAGTGATAAATTCAATTAATTTCAGAGTTTAAACTGTGGTAATTATGTAGCATATCTAATTTACACTAAAGATGAAWAACTGCAGATAAAGTTTCCTTGGTGAATTTCTGCTTCTCAGATTTTCACTTTTTTAACTGAGCCTGTTGAAAACTTTGACTTAAAAAATGGTCACTTGAACCTTGGAGTGTGTTAAAAAGTAAATTTGTTTTCTGGAAATCCACTCTGCAGCCAAAGGCATTCCATATTGCCCAAGGGTGCCTTTATTTGCTTTAAATAAATAATGTTTAAGCCACAGTTGAAAGATCTGACCTTGCAGGTGCAGGWGAAATCACAGAGCAATTCTTTTTATGCTGGGTGACCAAGAGTAGCTCCTGAATCATTATTTTAATTTCTTCTGGTGCACTAATGAATTCATTCATTTTTAAAATTAATTTATTGTGATTTTTCTCCTGCTGCAGATTTGCAACAGTGGTCCTGGGGCTGGTGAGCCTGAAGAATGTGGCAGTTTCATTTGCAGAGACTGTGAAAAGCTCAGCTCCCATTTTCACTGTCATCATGTCCCGGATGATTCTGGGGGAATACACTGGTGAGGCCTGAAATGAGATTTCATTCATCTCCTTCTTATTGGCTGTGGTGGAAGTCTGGCCACTAAAATKAATAAAATATAATAAATATAACATAATAATATAATATAGAATATAAATATTCATTATTCAATATTCATTATTCATTATATATTATATAGAATATTATATATTACATACCACATATTATATATTATATACTACATATTACATGTAATATATATATTACATATTATATTTTATACATCACATTATATTTTATACATTACATATTTTATCTATCACATATTACATTTTATGTATTATATCATATCATGTTATATCATTATATCATCTCATATTATACTATATTTTATTATGTTTATAATATATATTATATTATATATCATATATATAATAGATACAATATGTTATATATAATATACATTATATGTAATACATAACATATTAAATATATAAGTATGTAATGTATGACATTATATATAATATGTAATATATAATCTATAACATATATAATATAAAATACATGCATCTGGAAGAATCTTCAATGAATTTGTAGTWTTAAAAGGGATTGGTGGAAGGGGATTGTTGTTATTTTTCTGTCAAGRAATTATTATGGCTTTAAAAAACTGAATTTCTTTGTGGCCCTTTTTTCTTGCTGTTGAGAATTTCAAATTCTCACAAATAAGAAATTAACAAAAAATGACTTTGTCCCTTTTCCCTGCAGGGTTGCTGGTGAATCTCTCCCTGATCCCTGTGATGGGGGGCCTGGCTCTGTGCACAGCCACTGAAATCAGCTTCAACATCCTGGGCTTCTCTGCAGCTCTGTCCACCAACATCATGGACTGGTGAGCYCTGGGATGGGGAAAAAAACAATTAATTTAATTAGGAGAGGAAAGAAAATTGTTTAACACGGTTCATGCTGTACAGTGCATTGAAATGTTGGTATTGAAAATGCATTTTTAATCAATTATTGTTAAAAATTATAAATTATTCTGACTTATTCTCTTGTATCTAACAGCAATATTGAGGTTAAATAATAAAACTTAATTAGACCAAACTCCTTTCTGTACTTGTAGAAACAGTAGAAACATTTATCCACCTGAGAAACATTATTTGTAGAAACATTTATCCACCTGAGGATTGATGAATTGACTGATTTGTCCTACCTAAATACAGCTAAATGGTGGGGTTAAATTTTTTAATTTTTTAAACTTTTCTAAATTTTAAAATTTTTCTACATTTTTTTTAATTAAAGTTTTTGTTAATTTTTAAATTTTTCTTTTTTTTTTTCCTCTAGTTTGCAAAACGTCTTTTCCAAAAAACTACTCAGTGGRGATAAATACAGATTTTCGTAAGTATTCAAAATATTTCAGTTTTGGTTCTGTTAGGAATGCACAAATAAATATTTCTCATTGTATTGCACCAAGGTRTAAATCTGATCACCTCTGTTATTTTATCAGGGTAAGAAAACTTCCCTGAGCTCCCACTRCAAGTTTCAGAACTCCCAGAAATAAATATTTAAGAGTAAAATCTTGGGCTAAAAACCATCTTTAATAATGTATTTGTATTTTATGACATAAAATGCTACTTTTGATTTTTTTGTGCCTTTCAGCTTCAGTCCCTGAGAGCAAACCTCTGTCTTTGCTTTGGAAAATGAAGTTTTAATTTAATATTTTAATTTTTTTWAATTWTAATATTATTTTTCTCCTTTGTAGAGCCCCAGAGCTTCAGTTCTACACAAGTGCTGCTGCTGTGGTTATGCTCATTCCAGCTTGGATATTTTTCATGGTAATTTAAATTTATTATTTAATGAATTTAGGAATTTTTTAAAATTAATGTAGGTTTTGGGTTTTTTTAATTGTGAGCAGAATGTGCAACAGTTTAATCTTAATTTTTACCTTTGATCCTTCTCATTTAAAAAAATATTTGAAAAACTAATTTTTGATTTTTAAAAAACTCAGCCTGAAATATAATTCATCCAATGTTTGCAAGAGGGCAGTAACAAAGAGAAATTTATAAAAGAAATAATTTAATATATACATGAGTTCATCCCAAAAGCCTGAATTTATCTCAGGATTTTTGAGTCCAAATCATGATTCTGTCTCAGTGCATTTGAGCTTTGAGATAAAGACTTGCCAAGAAAATCTGGAATATTTGTTGCTTTTTTTTTGAGATTCATGTTGAGCGCAGGAATATTAACTCTGAAAGCAAATTTTTTTTGAGAAAAAATTACAGGATCTAAATGTCCTGTATGTTTTAGGTTTTATTTGGCTAAAATTTAAATGTAAAACTTTGCTTCTAACAGTTGGGTGGAAAGTCACTTCTAGTTTTTTCTCATGTACTAAACCCTTAAATTAATTTTTTAAAATTTATTTTATTTTAGGATGTGCAAATTTTTTGGAGAAAAAATTGCAGGGTCTAAATGTCTTTTTGGGACCTAAATATCCTGTATGTTTTAGGTTTTATTGGGCTAAAATGAAAATTTAAAACTGTCTCTGCTCCTAACAGGTGGATGGAAAATCACTTGTAGATTTTTCTCATAAACTAAACACTTAAATTCTTTTTTTTGTTTGTTTTTTTTGGTAACTTAGGATGTGCCTGTGATTGGGAAAAGTGGGAGAAGCTTCAGCTACAACCAGGACATTGTAATTCTGCTCCTGATTGATGGAGTCCTGTTCCACCTGCAGAGTGTCACAGCCTATGCCCTGATGGGCAAAATCTCCCCTGTCACTTTCAGGTAAAATTGTCAGGAGCTTTATTTTCTATTTTTTTGTCAGGAACACTATTTTATATTCCTTTTCAGGAACGTTATTTTATAATTTTTTTTGGCCAGAAACACCATTTTATAATTTTTTTGGTCAGGAACATTATTTTCTATTTTTTTGTCAGGAACGTTATTTTATATTCCTTTTCAGGAAGTGAAATTTCAGGTGGTGTTTAAAAAAAAAAAGGAAAACTAAAGGTGTTTTGCAAAGAAATGAATGAGGTAAATTACAGAATGGTTGGGGTTGGAAGTGGAATTTCAGGTGGTGCTTAAAAAAAGGAAAATTAAGGTTTTTGCAAAGAAATGAATGAGGGGAATCACAGAATGGTTGGGGTTAGAAGTGGAATCTGAGGTAGTGTTTTAAAAAAAAGGAAAACTAAAGATATTTTGCAAAGAAATTAATGAGGTAAATCATAAGATGGCTGGAGTTGGAAATGGAATCTGAGGTGATGCTAAAAAAAAGGGAAACTAAAGATAGTTTGTAAAGAAATGAATGAGGTAAATCACAGAATGGTTGGGGCTGGAAGTGGAATTTCAGGTGGTGTTTAAAAAAAAAAAGGAAAATTAAGGTTTTTGCAAAGAAATTCATGAGGTAAATCACAGAATGGTTGGGGTTGGAAATGGAGTCTGAGGTGATGTTTAAAAAAACAAGGAAACCTTAAGGTGTTTTGTGAGGAGATGAATGAGGGGAATTCCAGGATGGATGGGGTTGGAAGTGGAATTTCAGGTGGAAAATTAAGGTTTTTGTAAAGAAATTAATGAGGGGGAATCACAGAATGGTGGGGGCTGGAAGTGGAATCTGAGATGGTGTTTAGGGGCAAGGCTGACATCAAAGCGTGGCTGTGGGATGTGGCAGAGCTGCTGTCCCCTCATGTCCCCCTGCTGTCCCCTCATGTCCCCTCAAATCCCCAATGTCCTCTGATGTCCCCTCACGTCCCCAATGTCCCCTCATGTCCCCTCATGTCCCCTCAAATCCCCAGTGTTCCTTCATGTCCCTTCACATTCCCAATGTCCCCTCCTGTCCCCAATGTTCCCTGCTGTCCCCTCATGTCCCCTCACATCCCCAACGTTCCTTTATGTCCCTTCACATCTCCAATGTCCCCTCACGTCCCCTGCTGTCTGTCCCCTCATGTCCCTGCTGTCCCCTCACATCCCCAATGTCCCCTCATGTCCCTTCACATCCCCAATGTCTCCTGATGTCCCTGCTGTCCCCTCACATTCCCAGTGTCCCCTCACGTCCCCTCCCGTCCCCTCACATCCCCAATGTCCCCAATGTCCCCTGATGTCCCCTCACATCCCCAATGTCCCCTCACATCCCCAATGTCCCCTCACGTCCCCTCACATCCCCAATGTCCCCTGCTGTCCCTGATGTCCCCGCTGTCCCCGCAGCGTTGCCAGCACTGTCAAACACGCCCTGTCCATCTGGCTCAGCATCATTGTCTTTGGGAACAAGATCACCAGCCTGTCGGCCGTGGGCACCGTCCTGGTCACCGTGGGCGTCCTGCTCTACAACAAGGCCAAGCAGCACCAGCAGGAGACCCTGCAGAGCCTGGCCATGGCCCCACAGCCCCCCGGGCCCACCGAGGACACCGAGCCCCTCGTCCCCAAGGAGCTGGAACCCTATGACTGATGGGTTAATCATTAACAGCGAGCATGGCTCCATGGAGATCCTCCTGGATGGGCTCCTTCCTCAAATCCTCCTGGATGGGGTTGTTCATGAAATCCTCCTGGATGGGCTTGTTCCTCAGGTTCCTCTGAGTTCCTCAAATCATCCTGGATGTGGCTGTTCCACAAATCCTCCTGGATGGGCTTGTTCCACAAATCCTCCTGGATGGTGTTCCTCTGGTTCCTCCGAGTTCCTGAAATCCTCCTCTCTTGAGTTCCTCAAATCCTCCTGGATGTGGCTGTTCCTCAAGTTTCTCTGAGTTCCTGAAATCCTCCTGGATGTGGCTGTTCTCTGGTTCTTTGAGTTCCTGAAATCTTCTGGATGTGGCTGTTCTCTGGTTCCTCTGAGTTCCTCAAATCCTCCTGGATGTGGTTGTTCGTCTGAGTTCCTGAATTCCTCCTAGTTGTGGTTGTTCCTCTGGTTCCTCTRAGTTCTGGCAGGTCTCACCCAGGATTTGAAGCAGGAAGGAGCTGGGAAGGATCCAGAAAAACCTTGGGAACCTGATGCCCCAAAGAGAGGACCTGGAAGGTGGCAAACTTGGTCTTTGTTGTCTCTCCCTGACTCCAAATTGTTGTGTCTTACACCAAATCACACCCAGGCCTGTGCTGGTGGAAGAACTTTGGTGTCCTGTGGGGAAAACAACTCCTGTCTCCCCCCCATCCAAACAATGTGAAAATGGGGCCCCACCACTGAATYCTGCTGGCAGAGGGATGCAGTTGGTGCCTCGTGGAAGTTTCTGGATGTTCTCCCTCATTCCTGAGCTGTGGGGCGGAGATGGAAGAGTCCAAGGAGGGGATTTGTCCCACTGTGGCCTCACCTCGAGCCCTGAGGGCCCYCARACCCTGCCRGAGCTCCAGGAGCATTGTGACAGCACAAGAAGGGATTTTGGGRTGGATTTTGATTTCTGTGCAGGGCWGGAGTTGGACTGGATGGTCCTTGTGGGTCCCCTCCCACTCAGGAGATCCCATAATTCCAAGAGGGATTGGAATTCCCACCCTTCTCTCCCAAAAAAATAAAAACAACTTTATTGAAGTAAACTGTGGAGAATGAACTGTGGTGAGCACCTGCTGCTGGCTACAAATCCAGGATTTGTAGTGGTTTAAAATGTAAAAATTTAAAAAATGTAATGTGGAAATATTGCATTCTGATMATTTCTTGACAAAACTGAAATGCAAATATTCACACACRTACCCTGTGTAAATGGAGTGTTGAATTCAATATTTGTAGTTGCTTAAAGGTGAAAAAACCACTGAAAATTGTGGTGGCAAAGGAAGCAGGATCTCTGTGTTTCTGTAAAAAAAAAATTTGTTGTTTTAATTTCATTTTGTTATGCATGAGGAAAGAAATTGATTTTTTTTAATATTATTTCTAAGAGTGCAACAAAAGGCTGCCTTTTAGAAACTCAGGGTTATGAGTCTGACCTGTGTGTAAAATATCTAATTTCTGATTAWATAAAGAAATCTCAGAGGCATCTGTGACAGATGGGAGGAATATTAACCATAAACTGAGGCAAATCTTTATTTCTGCTGCTTTTAATTTTCCTTTTTTTAAAGGAAATTTGTTTTTTGTGGTAGATCAAAGATTAAAAGTTCATTTTCCTTTTGAACAGTCAGTTTTGACAAAAAAAAAAAAGCACACATGTAGCTACAAAAACATTCACATGGACTTTTTGGGAACAAAATTTAAATTAAAAKGAGTGGATTTTAATAATTGTCACTCTTCTGGAAGGTTGGAGCATGGATGTATAATGGTAAAAACAATGGTTATCAGGAAATTACAATTGGAATTCCTGTAAAATCACATTTCCACACCTCAGTGGCTGCCTGGGGCAGATTCCCCAAAGATCTGAAGGAGAAAAATGCCAATTTTTYCATCCTTGTGTATGTGATATGTCTGTGGTATTTTGTTTTCTTTTGTATTCCTGTCACTTTTATAAAAGCTGTGGACTGTGGAGCTCTGTGATTTTTTTAAAATTTGTTTTCTGCCAAATACACTGAGATTTTTGGAAGTATAATTAAAAAAAAAAGAAAAGAAAAAAAAGTGTGGTTTGTGTTATATTTCTGCTTTAGGTGGCTCTGCTCTCACATAAATCCCATAATTTTAAATGATTTAAATGATTTTTAAAAAATCCCAGCAGGATTTTGGTTTTTTTTGACCCTGGGAGGATTTGGGATCRGGATTTTAACCCCTCCTGCTCTGCTGGGCTTTTGTCCCTTTGTGTATTTTTCTTTGCCATCTTTTTAGCCTTTGCTTTCCTTCGATCAAACAAACCAAAAACTTTTTTATTCTCCAGTCAGACTAGTAAATCTTCTTTTCTCTTGTGTAAACAAGGAGCTTTTTGCTCTTTCTTAAGAATTTTCCACCCCATCTCTTCCTGTGACAGAAAAATTGAATTTTTGGGAGCATTTTAGCGTTTCTGTCCCTGCATTTTTCGTGGCCACACCCAGGTACCTGTGATGAGGACGAGCTCTGTGAGCTGGAGCCGTGCATTTTATTTATTTTATATTTTTAATTCACTCAGCGTGAATTTTAATAATTTAAATAATTTTAAATATTAAAATTATTTTCTATTTTTAATTCACTTTAATGTGAATTCTGATGCACTGAGGTGCTGGTAGAAGGTGTCACAGCACTCCCTGTGCTTCTGAATTGTCATTATTCCCATTATATCTCGTTAGTTCCCATTATATATCTTTATTTCCCATTCTATATCATTATTTCCCTTTATATTCTCATATTTCCAATGGGGATGGATAATTAATGATTTTAGGATCATATTAGGGATCTTTGCTGTTCTGGGCGTGTCACCTCTGTCACCTCCTCCCTCACACTCTCACCTCCTTCTATGTAGGAATTGCAGCTTTTGGTTGGAATCCAATTTATTCATTCAATTAATTCATATTTCAATCTAATTTAATTGATTCAATCAAACTCCGCACTAATTGAGTAGGAATTAAATGCGGCCCAGTGCTGACAACGCCTCCATTCGCTGCGTTTATCACTGCCAGGCCCATCTCGCGGGTTCATTAACGCCCTCAGCCCGGCGTTCTGACGGGCGGGGCTCAATTAACGCCTCATTAACGCCTCGCGTTAATTACGGCGCCGTGAGGCGGCGCTGACGTCATCGGCGCGCGGCGCCGGCGGAAGTGACGCGTGACCCGCGCGCGGCTGCTCGCAGTCCCCGGTGGCGGCGGCGGTGAGAGGGGCCGGGGGCGCGAGGGGACGCGCTGAGGGGACAGGCGCTGAGGGGCGGGGACAGCGGGGCTCTGAGGGGACAGCGGGGGGACCAGCGGGCTCTGAGGGACAGGGGGACACCGGGGCTTGAGGGGACAGCGGGGCTCTACAGGGGAACCGGGGCGCTGAGGGGACAGCGCAGGGGACACGGGGGGCCGGGGAACGGGGCTCTGAGGGGACACCGGGCGTCGAGGGGACCGAGGACACCGGGGCGCTGAGGGACACCGAGGGCTCTGAAGGGAGGTTATGTCCAAAAAGGAGACCGAGAAATCCCTTTTTGGCCTTATCGAATAAAGGAGAGGCCATGGGCATTCCCCTGGGTCTCTCCGATTTTGGAGGACCCAGCCTCCTTTTTATCCCAATTTCCCTTCTTTCTTTCCCCATTTCTGGGTACTTGAGAGGTTCAGACCTCCTGATACACCTGATACCGAAGATTTCCCTCTAATGTACAACCCTCCCTTTTCATTTTTAATTCTTATAGAATTTAGAGGTTTTCCCCATTCTTGAGGTACATGAGAGGTTCAGACTCCCCAGAACACCTGATACCGAAGATTCCCTTAATTTTCATTTTTATTCTTATGGAATTTAGGGATTTTTCTTCCCCATTTTTTTCTTTCATCTTGCAATGTCGAATTTCGTTAATCAGCAAACCTAAAGTTTATTTGTAATAACAAAATCTCTTTCCATTCATCAATCAGTGGAATCCTTCGTTGTTTCTTTTCTCTCCCAGCTGGTTTTATCTCCCAGCAGCTTGTTTGGAAAGAAAATCTGCTGTTCCTCTCAGGTGCTCAGGGTGTTCCACAAATCAAACCCTGGTTTGCAAATTTTTGCTGTTTATAAATCTCATAAACGAGGAATTAATGTTCATTAGCTATAAGTGACATAGTGCTCTTGTTAATTAATATTCTGCCTTCTGGTTAATTATTTTCCACCTCTTGTGCTATTGGAGGTCGTGCTGGAATTGCCTTTTCCTCAGTGACAGCTGATTTTGGCTTCATTATTTTCTTCCTTCTCTCAGGAGTTTTTGCCAGATATCCCATAAATCTGCATTCTGTGTCCTTTTTCCCCAAGCTTTGTTACCTCAGCTCATCATTAAATGTGTGGCACACCATAAAACTGAATTTTTGCCCCTCAGCAGCTCCCTGAGCTCTTACAGAGTCTCCTCTTTGGGTTTAAAACAAACATTTTTGTTCACCATACAATCAACTTCAAAAAACAGCACATTAATATACATGGGTGTCAAAATAGATTTATTTGTATTTATTTGTGGGTTTGTCAATGTCTCCTCCTTTTACAGGGTGTTTTTTGAACTAAATGGGTGATGAAAAGGATTCTTGGAAGGTGAAGACTTTAGATGAGATTCTCCAGGAGAAGAAACGAAGGAAGGAGCAAGAGGAGAAGGCAGAGATCAAACGTATGAAAAATGTAAGCGTCCTTTGGGACTCACTGAATGGAGTTATTACTTTATTCATAGAAACTGCATTTTTATGGGCTGCAGTGCCTGAATCCTGATTTTCTGGTGATTTTTTCTGCTGCTCTGTCAGCTGAAGTTTTTTCTGTGTGGTCTCTAATTCCAAAGTTTAACAAAAATAAGAAGTTTGTGGAGATTTCATTGCTCTTGCATTATATGCTGGGATTTCTTATAGTTATTGGGCAGAAAGAGAAATAATTAATGTAATTAATAATTTAATTTAGATAATTATGTGCAATTATGTACAATAATTAATGTTTAAATTAAATTAATTTAAATAAAATATATAAATAAGTAAAAATAATAATCAACTGGGGCTTGCAGTTCAAGGAACAACTTTAAAGTTTTTATAGAAGAATGGGTTTAAATTATGGTTTGGAATCAATTTATTCTTGCTGTTTGGTTATTGGTCAGAAAAAAATAATGTGTTAATTTAATTTAAATTCGTAATTATTTATAATTATATGCATAATAATGTTTAAATATAAATATTTTAAATAAATAAAATAATAAATATAAAAATAAATAATAAATACAACTGGGCTTGCAGTTCAAGGAACAACTTTTGAAGGTTTTTTAGAAGATGGGTTAAAATTATTGGTTGGAATCACTTTTATGTTGTTGTGTTTATAAATAAGGCAGAAACAGATATACTAGAATAAGTAAATCCAAAAATTTTTGGTCAGAAAAAATATTAACACTTATTTATGTCGATATTATATTTGATAATGGTCAGAAAATAGAAATAAATTAGTAGTTAATTTAAATTTAGATAAAATTATATATAACTTAATCCCTACAAATAATTGTTTGAATAAATAATTTTAAATAAAATAACTGATAATAACAACTGGGGATGCTTGCAGTTCCCAAGGAACACTTATAAAGATTTTAGAAAGAAACTGGGTCTAAAATTATGGGTTTGGAATCACTTTTATGTTGCTGTTTGGTTTTGTGCAGCTGTGTACAAAATATTTATTGCAGAAAATACCACACAATAATTACTGCACTCCTCCTCAGTGTTTAATTTTCTCTAATTATGTCAAATTAATGCAGTTCAGCTCAAAGTGCTGCTGTCACAAATCASTGGATTTTACAGGGGTGACCAGTCCTGGCTGTGTTTTCAGCACTACGTACCCTGTGTAAATGGAGTGGTTGAATCAATATATTGTAGTGCTTAGAGGTGAAAAAAACCACTGAAATATTGTGGTGGCAAAGGAAGCAGGATCTCTTGTTTTCTGTAAAATAAAAAATTTTTTTGTTTAGTTTCATTTTGTTATGCATGAGGAAAGAAATTGATTTTTTTAATATATTATTCTAAGAGTGCAACAAAAGGCTGCCTTTTAGAAACTCAGGGTTATGAGTCTGACCTTGTGTGTAAATATCTCAATATTCTGATTATATAAAGAAATCTCAGAGGCATCTGTGACAGATGGGAGGAATATTAACCATAAACTGAGGCAAACTTTATTTCTGGCTGCTTTTAATTTTCCTTTTTTTTAAAGGAAATTTGTTTTTTGTGGTAGATCAAAGATTAAAAGTTCATTTTCCTTTGAACAGTCAGTTTTGACAAAAAAAAAAAAAGCACACATGTAGCTACAAAAACATTCACATGGACTTTTTTGGGAACAAAATTTAAATTAAAATGAGTGGATTTTAATAATTGTCACTCTTCTGAAGGTTGGAGCATGGATGTATAGGTAAAAATAATAGATCTGACAGGAAATTACAATTGGAATTCCTGTAAAATCACATTTCCACACCTCAGTTGCCTGCACGATTCCCCAAAGATCTGAAGGAGAAAAATGCCAATTTTTCCATCCTTGTGTATGTGATATGTCTGTGGTATTTTGTTTTCTTTTGTATTCCTGTCACTTTTATAAAAGCTGTGGACTGTGGAGCTCTGTGGTTTTTTTTTAAATTTGTTTTCTGCCAATACACTGAGATTTTTGGAAGTATAATAAAAAAAAAGAAAAAAAAAAAGTGTGGTTTGTGTTATATTTCTGCTTTAGGTGGCTCTGCTCTCACATAAATCCCATAATTTAAAATGATTTAAATGATTTTTAAAAAATCCCAGCAGGATTTTGGTTTTTTTTGACCCTGGGAGGATTTGGGATCGGGATTTTAACCCCTCCTGCTCTGCTGGGCTTGTCCCTTTGTGTATTTTTCTTTGCCATCTTTTAGCCTTTGCTTTCCTTCGATCAAACAAACCAAAAACTTTTTTATTCTCCAGTCAGACCAGTAAATCTTTTCTCTTGTGTAAACAGAGAGCTTTTTGCTCTTTCTTAAGAATTTTCCACCCCATCTCTTCCTGTGACAGAAAATTGAATTTTTGGGAGCATTTTAGCGTTTCTGTCCCTGCATTTTTCGTGGCCACACCAGGTACCTGTGATGAGGACGAGCTCTGTGAGCTGGAGCCGTGCATTTTATTTATTTATATTTTAATTCACTCAGCGTGAATTTTAATAATTTAAATAATTTAATAATATTATTTATATTTTTAATATCACTTTAATGTGAATTCTGATGCACTGAGGTGCAGGTAGAAGGTGTCACAGCACTCCCTGTGCTTCTGAATTGTCATTTATTCCCCATTATAATTCTCGTTAGTTCCCATTATATATCTTTATTTCCCATTCTATATCATTATTCCCTATATTCTCATATTTCCAATGGGGATGGATAATTAATGATTTTAGGGATCATAATTAGGGATCTTGCTGTTCTGGGCCGTGTCACCTCTGTCACCTCCTCCCTCACACTCTCACACCTTTCTAATGTAGGAATTGCAGCTCTTTGGTTGGAATCCAATTTTATTCAATATAAATTTATCAATCTAATTTAATTGATTCAATCAAACTCCGCACTAATTGACGTAGAATTAAATTGCGGCCAGTGCTGACAACGCCTCCATTCGCTGCGTTTTATCACTGCCAGGCCCATCTCGCGGGTTCATTAACGCCCCTCAGCGCCGGCGTAACGGCGGGCTCATTAACGCCTCATTAACGCTCGCGTTAATTAACGTGAGGCGGCGCTGACGTCATCGGCGCGCGCGGCCGGCGGAAGTGACGCGTGACCCGCGCGCGGCTGCTCGCAGTCCCCGGTGGCGGCGGGGTGAGAGGGGCCGGGGGCGCTGAGGGACGGCGGGGGACAGCGGGGCTCTGAGGGGACAGCGGGGGCTCTGAGGGACACCGGGGCTTTGAGGCGGGACACACGGGCGCTGAGGGACACCGAGGGCGAGGGGAGCACGACCAGGGGGCTCTGAGGGGACACCGGGGGGACAGCGGGGCTTGAGGGGACAGCGGGCTTTGAGACAGCGGGGGACAGCGGGGCGCTGAGGGACACCGGGGGACAGCGGGGGCTGAGAGACACCGGGGCGCTGAGGGGACACCGAGGGCTCTGAAGGGAGGTTCATGTCAAAAAGGAGACCGAGAAATCCCTTTTTGCCTTATCCGAATAAAGGGAGAGGCATGGGGCATTCCCCTGGGATCCTCAGTCCGTTTTTGGAGGACCAGCCTCTTTTTATCCCAATTCCCTTCTTTCTTTCCCCATTTCTGAGGTACTTGAGAGGTTCAGACCGTCCTGATACAACCTGATACCGAAGATTTCCCTCTAATGTACAAACCCTCCCCTTTCATTTTTTAATTCTATAGAATTTAAGGGTTTTCCCCCATTTCTGAGGTAACCATGAAGGTTCAGACTCCCCCAGAAACCTGATACCGGAAGACTTCCCTATAATTTTCATTTTCATTCTTATGGAATTTAGGGATTTTCTTCCCATTTCTTTTCAGTCTTGCGGATGTCGAATTTCGTTATAGGTCCAGATAACGCTAAAGTTATTGTATAAACAAAAATCTCTTTCCATTCATCAATTCAGTGGAATCCGAGCTTCATTTTCGTAGTATTTTTTTCGTCTATCTTTTTTCACTCACTTGAATTGAGTTGTTCTCATTGCATTGATGTTTTATTTTTTTTTTTTTTTATGATTTTTCTAGTTGTGTTTTTTCTTGTTATGTGTTCAATCTTTTTTCTTGGCTTACACCTTTCCTGGGGGTTTGAATTGTGGACCACCCTGCAGTCAACCCTAGAAGGAACAGCAGATTTGTCTTTCCAAAAACAAGCTGCTGGGAGATAAAAGCCAAGCAACGGGGTTAGCATGTAGATAAAGACACCACGGGAAGGATTCCACTGATTGATGAAATGGAAAGAGATTTTTGTTTATACAAAATAAACCTTTAGGTTTGCTGATAACGACATTCGACACGAAGAGGAAAGAAACTATGTGGGAAGTAAATCCCTAAATTCATTAAGAATTAAAAATAAATTTCAGAGGGAAATCTCGGTATCAGGTGTTCTGGGGATCTGAATCTCATGATGTACCTCATGAAATGGGGGGAAAACTCTAATTCATAAGATTAATAATGAAAAGGGAGTTGTACATAGATGGGAAATTTCGGTACTAGGTACAGGAGGTCACCTCTCGAAGTACCAGAAAGGGGAAAAAAGAGGGAAATGGTATATTAAAGAGGCTGGGTCCTCAAAACTGGAGAGATCGGGAAGTGTCCATGGCCTCTCCTTATTCGGATAAGGCAAAAAGGAGGATTTCTCGTTCTACTTTTTTGGACATGGAACCTCCTCTTCAGAGCCTCGTGTTCCCTCTCAAGCGCCGCGTGTCCTCTCAGCGCCGGCGCTGTCCCCGGTGTCGCCTCAGCGCCCCCTGTCCCCCCGCTGTTCCCTCAAAGCCCGCGCTGTCCCTCAGTAGCCCCGCTGTCCCCCGGTGTCCCCTTCAGTAGCGCGCTTGCTCTGGTTCTTGTTCTCTCCCAAGGTCTGCGCTCTTCATCTCACAGCAGCTTGTCGCGACACAGGACAGAGATCTTGCGTGTTCCTCTCAGGTGCTCCAGGGGTGTTTCCACAATCAAGCCGCACCCCTGGTTTGCAATCTTGCGGTTTTATTAAATGCTCAGTACAAGCGAGTGAATTAATGTTCATTTAGCTATAAGTGACATAGGTGGCTCTGTTAATTAATATTCTGTCCTTTGGGGGTGTAATTATTTTTCCACTCTTGTGCTAATATGGAGTCGTGCTGGAATTGCTTTCCTAGTGACGCTGAATTTTGGCTTCATTATTTTCTTCCTTCTCTTCAGAGTTTTGCGCCAGATATCGCCATAGAACTCTGCATTCTGTGTCCTTGGTTTTCCCAAGCTTTGTTCCGTTGTCAGCTCATCATTAAATGTTGGCACCATAAACTGATTTTTCGTGCCGCTCAGCAGCTTTCCCTGCAGGCTTCTTTACACGAGTCTCTCTCTTGGGTGTTAAGAACAAAACAGTTTTGTGGTTTCATTCTCATTAAATGCATCTTTTCAAAAAACAGCACATTGAAATACATGTGGTTCAAATAATTTATTTGTATTTGATATTGTGGGTTTGTCAAGTGGTCGTCGCCCTTTTACAGGTGGGTGTTTTTTGAACTCAAGTGGGTGATGAAAAGGATTCTTGAAGTCAGAGACTTAGATGAGATTACTCCAGAGAAGAAACGAAGGAAGGAGGCAAGAGGATGAAGGCTGAGATCAACGGTAGTGAAAATGTATAGCAGTCCTTTGGGCTCACTGAAGGAGTTATTTACTTTATTCATAGAAAACTGCATTTTAATGGGGCTGCAGTGCCTGAATCCCTGATTTTCTGGTGTTTTTTCTGCTGGCTGCGTGTCAGCTGAAGTTTTTCTGTGTGGTCCTAATTCCAAGTTTAACAAAAATAAAAGCTTTGGTGGAGATTTCATTGCTCTTTGCATTATATTGGTGCGGATTTCTTTAGTTATTGGGCAGGAAATGTAGAATTTAATTATATTGTATCTTAATAATTTGAATTTTATGATAATTACGTGCAATATGTACCAATAATTAATGTTTAAATTAAAATTAAATTCTTAAATAAATAAAATATATAATAAATAAGAAAAATATATAATCCAACTGGGGCGTGGCAGTTCAAGAAAACTTTTTAAAGGATTTTATAGAAGAATGGGTTAAAATGTATGGTTTGGTAATTCAAATTTATACTCTTGCTGATTTGGTTATTGGCTCGAAAAAAAATAATGTCGTTAATTTAATAGATCTTAATATTTAGATTAAATTTATTTAAATAAAAATTAAATAAAAATGCCCAAGTAGATAAAATGTTGTATGTTTTTTAAAAAATATTAAAAAGATGTTTAATCAAAAAAATTGCAAAAAATTTTTTTTTTAGAAAAAGAGTTAAATGTAACCGGAATGACCAGAGGATCCAGTAGATGTATGGAAAGAACATAAATAGAAAATTCTTAAAAGATTTACAATTTGCAATCTCTGGTCGCCCGCCTTTATGTTGCCCTAGTTCAAGGAACACATCTTCCTTGAAGGTTTTTTTTAGAAAGAATGGTTTGTAAAATTATTGTGTTGGAATCAACTTTGTATATCCGTTTGCTTGTTTGCATGCCATTGTGCAGCTGTGTCACAAGGTAAGATCATTTATGGTGCAGAAAATACACAAGGCAATAATGGTGAGTGCACTCCTCCTCCGAGTGTTGTCAATTTCTCTAATTATGTCAAATAATGCAGTTTCGCTAAAGTGCTGCTGTCACCAATCTTATGACTTGACAGGGGAGTGAGGCCGGGTCCGTGGCTGAATTTTTTTGTACGACGGGCAGCGTGCAACACATTCTAGAATATAAATGTTTAACTTACAGGTTTTGTGAGCCCTACAAATGGGATTTGGCCTGTATAACCTCAGGTTAGATTTTGACTAGGTATTCTCTTTAAAAGGAGAAGAAGCTGTTCAGTATGGTTAATTTGTATTCATAATTGAAGCCCCATACACAACCTCCAATGGATGGTTCCTCGCCATGGTTCCCCTCAGCTGAGGCAGGATGACAACAGTGCGATGCCAAGCGCGGCATTTCCTTCCTCGCAACCAGAGAGTATGACACTTCAGCTAACCTCTTCAATCTCTCTCTTTTGCACTCTGTATTTGATGACCACACAATCACATTTTGAATCGATATTGCCCTGTTCCTTTTACCACGTCACAGATTGTAGAGCAGTGACTGTGCCTGCTTCGAACGAGAAGACTTCAGACTCACATTATCCTACACGTTTATTCAAGTTGAACTTCCTACTAACATGAATGGGTTATGCCCCTGTTCCTCAGTCAGTATTGTATCAGTGGATTCTCTTCTATATGTATTGTGCAATTCTCTGCATGATGGCCGGAACCTGAGAGACCATCGCATGGAAATCACCATCAGGAACTCACCTTACATGGAAGGAAGACCTTCTTCCGATGGAAGCACAGCCGCTAAGTGAATCGAGGAAATCACATACAACGAACATGCTCCATATACGAAATTAACAGTTCTAATCATCACTAGAGAAAGAGGTGTTTCAAATATCGGCTTGAAAGGCAACAGAAACATATCTCTAGATGTCGGAAATCGCACATTTTAATAGAACATCAACTATCGAAAGCACGTGTCTAGCAGGAGAGTTAACATATGAGGCTAATACTCAAGACCAGTGTGTCGTACGCCAACATTTTGGTGGAGTGAATCATGTGGCAAACCTAGAACAAATAAAATGGACATCCGTTGCGCAAGAGTAGGTAAAGTACATCAGTGGCTGTGACTCTCTCTGTCACCTCCTGAGTTCAGAGGCCTTTTCCCGTCCTGCTTAACAAGGGTTAGATATTAGATTGTATATTTCCTTGTGTCAACCAAACCCCACACTATCAATATCAGTCCCGGAATGAAACAATGGACTCCATCACAGCGATAGCGAGAGCACAGAGGAGTAGAGAAGAAGCTCTATGCACGCACCAGGCAGACATCTTCTGCTCGATATGTGATCCTTGGACGTTAGTGCAGAATTATAACACTCAGCTAAGTTGCTCGAAGTGCTTGATGGGAAGAGCCTCGCAGGTGGATAAAGACCAGTAGTGATGCTTGTAATTGTTTCTTTCTTTGTTGTCTTTGTAGTGCCTAGGCGTACCATGCGTTGTAGTTCCGTGGTTAGAGGAGCAAGCATAATTCTACTTTTTGTGTGTAGAGCAGGACTACACTGAGGTCACATTTACTCCTTGAAGGCTCGATACAGCATTTCCTCTCTTGTCATTCAACTCGACAAGTGACAAAGACATCTGATCTTTAGGACCTACCACAGGGATAATAATGACATCCTCTTCTTAAGAACTAATAGTCTCCATGTCTTCTCTTTCAGATAGCAACATTTTTACGGTTCTATTTCATAGGGAAGGTCTTTTCCTTCTCTTCTGGCTTCACTGAGTGAAAGATCTCTGATGCTTGTACCTGCCTACACGACTATCAAAATAATCATTTCGTAGCCACGATACTCTTCCGCATTGTCTTCCTGTCAATTTCCACAAGCGCGGATTTTTTACTTATGATATCAAGTACTTTTCTTCCCATCCTCACTCTATTGGTCTTCACTGGGCATGCCAACACAGATTCTCTGCTATCTTCATGTAACTAGCTGCCACAGGTGAACAAAATAAAATCACTTCTTATTTGATTAAATGATCGCCATGTTATGCCGTGTCATACTTAACAACTCTATTCTTGGTGCTACCTCATTACATCAATGCATCTATGGTTCTCTTCCCTGCGCTCATCGATCCCTGTAAAGAATATTCTGATCCTTTGTACCATGCCAGCAGTTGTCCCACCAAAATCTCATCTTTACGAACAATGATGTCGCCATACGTGTGTGTGCCTAGTTCAGTACATATAACTCATGTTTGTTACCCCTCTTGAATCACTATAAGTTCAGATACTGCTCCCACTTCATGTCTTTCCACACATGAAACAAGGACTCTTCGTTATTTTCTTACTATTGTTTTACTAAACACTCACCACTATAATGTGTGTATGAAAAAAACCTTTCTAGAAATATTCCCCATGTCTTCCTGGTCAGTAACAACCCCATTTTTTAACTTTATTTCTAACGTATTCTCTCTCTGGCCTTCACGAGTGAAAGAACTCTGACTTTGTACTGCCATAGGAATAAAAAATATCATTTCTAGAGACATTTCCATTCTATCTGGATAACAACCATTTTTTTACTATTATCAAGCGCTATCTCTCTGGCTTCATTGATGATGAAGATTCTCTGATTCTTGGTACGCTGCAAGAAAAATTCCTTTCTCTAGCAGACATTTCCATCCATACAACCAATTTTTTTACTTATCAAGTATTCTCTCTGGCTCACTGAGTCTGTGGTTTTTTCTTTAAATTTGTTTTCTCAAATACACTGAGATTTTTGCGAAGTATAATTAAAAAAAAAGAAAAGAACGAAAAAAAAGTGTGGTTTTGGTTATACTTTCTGCTTTAGCGTGGCTCTGGCTCTCTATTTCATAAATCCCATAATAGTCTTAGAAATGATTTAAATTGATTATTTAAAAAATACCCACCAGGATTTTTGGTTTTTTTTGACCCTGGAGCATTTGGGATCGGATTTTAACCCCTCCTGCTCTGCGGGCTTTGTCCCTTGTGTGTATTTTTCTTGCCATCTTTTAGCCTTTGCTTCCTTCGATCAAATACACAACCAAAGAATACTTTTTTATTCTCCAGTCAGAACCATAAACTTTTTCTCTTGTGTAACAGAGAGCTTTTTGCTCTTTCTTAAGAGAATTTTCCACACCCATCTCTTCTGTTGACAGAAAAAGTGAATTTTTGGGAGCATTTGTAGGCGTTTCTGTCCTGCATTTTTCGTGGGCCACACCAGGGTACCTTGTTGATAGGAACGAGCTCTGTGAGCTGGAAGCCGTGCATTTTATTTATTTATATTTTTAATTCACCTCCAGACGTGAGATTTTTAATAATTTAAATAATTAAAATTATTATTTTTATATTTTTTAAATCACTTTAATGTGAATTCTGATGCACTGAGGTTGCAGGTAGAAGGTGTACAGCACTCCCTGCTGTTCTTCTGAATTGGTCATTTATTTCCATTATAATCTTCGTTAGTTCCCATTATACTATCTTTATTTCCCATATTATATGCATATTCCCTTGATATTCTCATATTCCAATGGGCGATGGATAATTAATTGATTTTAGGGATCATAATTAGGGATTCTTGCTGTTCTGGGCCGTTCACCTCTGTCACCTCCTCTCCTTCACACTCTCACCACCTTTCTAATGTAGGAATTGCAGCTTTTTGGTTGGGAATCCAATTTATTCAATAAATTCATATCAATCTAATTTACATTGATTCAATCAAACTTCCGCAGCTAATTTGAACGGTAGAATTAAATTGCGAGCCTCCAGTGCTGACAACGGCCTCCATTTCGCTGCGTTTTATCACTGCCCAGGCCATCTCAGCGGGTTCATTAACGCCCCTCATGACGCCGGCGTTAGAACGCGACGGGCTCATTAACGCCCTCATTAACCCATCGCGTATTACGGCGCCTGAGGACGGCGCTGAACGATCATCGGCGCGCGGCGTGCCGGCGGAAGGAGCGTGACCCGCGCGCGGCTGCTCGCAGTCCCCGGTGGCGGCGGGCGTGAGAGGGCCGGGGGCGCTGAGGGACGGCGGGGGACAGCTAGGGCTCTGAGGGGACAGCGGGGCTCTTGAGGGACACCGGCGCTTTGAGGCAGGGGACACCGGGCGCTGAGGGACCAACCGAGAGCGCTGAGGTGAGAGCACCAGGGGGCTCTGAGGGGACACCGGGGGACAGCGGGGTCTTGAGGGGACAGCGGGCCTTTTGAGACAGCGAGGGGACAGCGGGCCTGAGGGGACACCGGGGGGGACAGCGGGTGCGGCTGAGAGGACACCGGGCGCTGAGGGGACACCGAGGGCTCTGGAAGGAGGTTCATGTCCAAAAAGGCAGACCGAGAAATCCCTTTTTGCCTTATCCGAATAAAGGGAGAGGCATGGGGCATTCCCCTGGGGTCCTCCAGCCTCTTTTTGGAGGACCAGCCTCTTTTTATCCCCAATTCCCTTCTTTCTTTCCCCATTTCTGAGGACTTTGAGAGGGTTCAGACCTCTCTGAATACACCCTGATACCGGAAGATTTCCCTCTAATGTACAACCCTCCCTTGTCATTTTTAATTCTATAGAATTTAGAGGTTTTCCCCATTTCTGAGCGTACTCATTGAGAGGTTCAGGACTCCCCAGAACACCTTGATACCGAAGATTCCTCTAAATTTTCATTTTTAATTCTTAGGAATTTAGGATTTTCTTCCCCATTGTCTTTCATCTTGCGGATGTCGAATTTCGTTTATCAGGCAAACGCTAAAGTTAATTCTGTATAAACAAAAATCTCTTTCCATTCATCAATTCAGTGGATTCCTTCCCGTTGTTTTCTTTTCTCTCCCAGTGCCTGTTTTTATCTCCCAGCAGCTATGTTTGGAAGGACAAATCCTGCTGTTCCTCTCAGGTGCTCGTGTGTTCCACAATCAACACCCTGGTTTTTGCAAATTTTTGCTGTTTATATAATCTCAGTAAAGCGAGGAAATTAATGTTCATTAGCTATAAGTGACATTAGTGCTCTGTGTTATTAATATTCTGCCTTCTGGGGGTTATTATTTTTTCCACCTCTTGTGCCTAATTGGATGGTCGTGCAGGAATGCCTTTTTTCCTCGTGACAGCTGATTTTGCGCTTCATTATTTTCTTCCTTCTCTCAGGCAGTTTTGCCAGATATCCCATTAAACTCTGCATTCTGTGTCCTTTTTCCCCAAGCATTTTGTTACCTCAAGCTCATCATTAAATGTTTGGTTTGGCCCCCCCCCCACCCAAATTAAAACTTGATTTTATTTTTTTTTTTTGTTTGGGCCCCTCAGCAGCTCCCTGCAGCTCTTACAGAGTCTCTCCTTTGGGTTTTTAAAACAAACATTTTTGGTTCACCATACAATTCAACTTCAAAAAACAGCACATTAAATACATGGCGTGTCAATAGATTTTATTTGTATTTATTTGTGGGTTGTCATGCTTCTCCTCCTTTTTACAGTGGAGTGTTTTTTTGAACTCAAATGGGTGATGAAAAGGGATTCTTGGAAGTTGAAGACTTTAGATGAGATCTCTCCATGGAGAAGAAACGAAGAAAGAGCAAGAGGCAGAAGGCAGAGATCAACGTATGAAAAAATGTAAGCCAGTCCTTTGGACCACCTGAATTGGATTATTTACTTTATTCATAGAAAACTGCATTTTTTATGGGCTGCAGTTGCCTGAATCCTGATTTCTGGTGTATTTTTTCTGCTGCTCTGTCAGCTGAAGTTTTTTCTGTCGTGGTCTCTTAATCCCAAAGTTTAACAAAAATAAGAACTTTGTGGAGATTCATCTGCTCTTGCTTATATGCTGGGATTTCTTATAGTTATTGGGCAGAAGAGAAAATTAATTAATGTAATTAATAATTTAATATTAGATATTATGTGCAATTATGTTACAATATTAATGTTTGAAATTAATTAATGTTTTACCAATTAAATTAAAATATATAAAATAAGTAAAAATAAATAATTCAACTGCGGGCTTGCAGTTCAAGCGAAGCAACTTTTAAAGTATTTCTATAGAAGATGGGTTAAAATTATGGTGTTCTGGAATCAATTTTATCTTCTGTTTGGTTATTGGTCAGAAAAAAATCAATGTCGTTAATTTAATTTAAATTTAGATTACAATTATTTATAATTATATGCAGTAATAATGTTTAAATAAATAAATAATTTTTAAATAAATAAAATATATAAATAAGAAAGTAAATAATCAAACTGCGGGCTTGCAGTTCAAGGAACAACTGTTTGAAGGTTTTAGAAGAATGGGTTAAAATTATGTTGGAATCACTTTTATGTTTGACTGTTTGGTTTTGTGCAGCTGTGTACAAAATAATTTATTTGCAGAAAATACCACACAATAATTACTGCACTCCTCCTCAGTGTTTAATTTTCTCTAATTATGTCAATTAATCAGTTCAGCTCAAAGTGCGGGCTGTCCACAAAATCAGTGGATTTCTACAGGGGTGACCAGTCCTGGCTGAATTTTGTGAAGGCAGGCAGTGCACACTTCAGTAATATTTAATTTATGTCATTTTGAGCCCTTAACAAATGCGATTTTGCCCTGTCTCCCGTCAGTTAGATGACAGGGATTCTCTAAAGAGAGACTCCAGTTGAATATTTAATTTTATTCATTTGAGGCCCTACAAATGAATGGATTTTTGCCCTGTCCCTCCAGTCAGATGACAGGGATTCCAAGAGGGATTTCTCTTGAAGAGAAGACTTCAGTTAATATTTTTTAAATTTTTCTTCATTTTGACGCCCTACAAATGAATGGATTTGCACCTGTTCCTCAGTCAGTGACAGGGATTCTCTTTGAAAGAAGAAGACTTCAGTAATATTTATTCTTATTCATTTTGAACCCTACAAATGAATGGTGTTTGTGCCCTGTCTTCCCTCAGTCAGATGACAGGGATTCCAAGAGCGGATTCTTTCTTTGAAGAGGGGGAGCTGAGAGCACCATCGCATGGAAATCACCATCAGGAACTCACCTTACAGGAGGGAAGACTCCATGGAAGACAGGTAAGAATGAGGAAAATAAAATAAGACAAAAATCCTGAAATTACATTTCAACATCCTGAGAAGAGGGTTTCAAATATTCTGAGGAAAATAAATTTTAGAAGTGGAAATCCTTTTTATAGACACACACTTTTGAAGCACTGGTTAAGATCTTAACCAGATTTAACCAATGAAGTGTTGTGTTCCCATTTGGATTTATTGTGGAAACTCAAAATAAAATGCGGAAATGTTTTCCAAACAAGGAAATCTTGTGGATTTCCCCTGTCACCTCCCTTGAGTTTATTCCTGTCCTGCCTTCCAGGGGAGAAGAAGATGATTCCTTGGCCATCAAAACCACCCCAGCAAATTTCCCGGAAAGGAAAAACCATCCACAGGAAGGATGAGAAGCGAAAGAGAACGCAGGCACAGGAGCCACTCTGCAGAAGGTGATTCTGGGAGCTAGAATAAACATCAGTAACTCAGGCTGAGGGAAACACCAGCAGGTGGATAGACAGAGGAATGGAATTTTTTCTTTTTGGCTGTTTTTAGTGGCCTTAGGGGATAGGTGGTGAGCGTGGTTGAGAAGGACAGAAATCATTGGGACTAGAGGACACTGAGGTCACTTTTACTCTTGAAGGCCTGATAGATCTCTTCTGGCTTCACTGAGTGATAAGACTCTCTGATCTTCTGGCCTACCAGGGAAAAAATTCTTTCTAGAAATATTCCCCATGTCTTCCTGTCAATAGGCAACCATTTTTTACTTATTTCAAGTATTCTCTCTGTCTTCACTGACGTTGAAAGATCTTTGATCGTTTGTACCTGCCAAGAAACAAAATATATCCTGCTGTCCCCCACATCCCCAATGGCCCTCACATCCCCTGCTGTCCCCTCATGTCGCTGCTGTCCCCTACATCCCAATTGTCCCCTGATGTCCCCTCACATCCCCAATGTCCCCTCACGTCCCCTCACATCCCCAATGTCCCTCTGCTGTCCCTGTGTGCTGTCCCCTGATGTCCCCCGCTGTCCCCGAGCTTGCCAGCACTGTCAAACACGCCCCTTCCATCTGGCTCAGCATCATTGGTCTTTGGGAACAGATCACCAGCGTTGTCGCCAGTGGGCACTCTCCTGGTCACCGTGGGCGTCCTGCGTCTACAAACAAGCCAAAGCAGCACCAAGCAGGAGACCCTGCAGAGCGCCTGGCCATGCCCACAGCCCCCCGGCCCACGAGGACACTCGAGCCCCTCGTCCCAAGGAGCTGGAAAACCCTATGACTGATGCTTAATTCATATAACAGTGAGCATGGTTTATGGCTCCATGGAGATCCTTCCTGACGCTCGCTTCCTCAAATCCTCCTGGATGGGGCTGTTCATAAAATCCTCCTGGGATGGCTTGTCTCACAAGAATCTTCCTGGATGGTGTTCCTCTGGTTTCCTCGAGTCCTGAAATCCTTCTCTCTTGAGTTCCTCAAAATCCTCCATGGATGTGGCTGTTCTCTGGTTCTCCGAGTTCCTCAAATTCCTCCTGACATGTGGTTGTTCTCTGGTCTTGAGTTCCTGAATACTCCTGGCCATGGGCTGTTCCTCTGGTTCCTCTTGAGTTCCTCAAAATCCTCCTGGATGTGGTGTTCGTCTGAGTTCCCTGAATTCCTCCTAGTTGTTGGGTTGTTCCTCTGGTGCCTTCTAAAGTCCTGGCAGTCTCACCAGATTTGAAGCAGGAAGGAGCTGGAAGGATTCCAGAAAAACCTTGGAACCTGATGGCCCCAAAGAGAGACCTGGAAGGTGCAAACTTGCGTCTTTGTTGTCTCTCCTTGACTCCAAATTGTCCGTGTCTTTACACAATCACACCCCAGCCTGTGCTGGTGGAAGAGACTTTGTGTCCTGTGGGGAAAACAATTCCGTCTCCCTTCCCCATCCAAACAATGTGAAAATGGGCCCCACCACCTAATCCTAGCTGGCAGAGGGTGCAGTGGTTGCCTCGTGGAAGTTTCTGGATGTCTCCCTCGATTCCTAGCTGTGGGGCAGAGATGGAGAGTCCACGGATGAGGATTGTCCCACTGTGGCCTCACCTCGAGCCCTGAGGGCCCCCAAACCCTGCCGGAGCTCCAGGGAGCAATCTGTTACAGCACAGAAGGGATTTTGGGATGGATTTGATTTCTGTGCAGGGCTGGAGTTGGACTGGATGGTCCTTGTGGGTCCCCTCCCACTCCAGGAGATCCCATAATTCCAAGAGGGATTGGAATTTCCCACCCCTTCTGTCCCAAAAAAAAGTTAAAAACTACTTCATTGAAGTTAAACTGTGGAGAATGAACTTGGTGAGCACCTGCTGCTTGGCTACAAAATTCCAGGATTTGTAGTGGTTTAACAATGTAAAAATTTTTAAAAAAATGTAATGTCGGAAATATTGCATTCTGATATTTTGACAAAACTGAAATGCCAAATATTCACCGACACGTACCCTGGTGTAAATGAGAGCCGTGTTAATTCAATATTTGTAGTTGCTTAGAGGTGAAAAAAACAAACACTGGGAAAATTGTGTGTGGCAAAGGAACAGTTGATCTCTGTGGTTCTGTTAGAAAATAAAAAATTTGTTTTGTTTACGTTTCATTTTGTTATGCATGAGGAAAGAAATATGAGTTTTTTTAATATATTTCTAAGAGTTGCCAACAAACGGCCTGCCTATTTTAGAAATCAGGTTCATGGTCGTGACTTCTGATTTGTGTAAAATACTCATAAATTCTGAAGTATATTATAAGAAAATCTTCAAAGGGTTCTTGTGTACAGATGGAGTTGAATATTAACCCATAGAAACTGAAGGCAAACTTTATTTCTGGCTGCTTTTAATTTTTCCTTTTTTTTTAAGATGGAAATTTGTTTTTTGTTGGTTAGATCAAAGATATAAAAGTTCATTTTCCTTTTGGAACAGTTCAGTTTTGACAAAAAAAAAAAAGCACACATGTAGCTATCAAAAACATTCACATGCGACTTTTTTGGAACAAAATTTAAATTAAATGAGCTGCGATTTTATAATTTCACACTCTTCTGAATGGTTGGAGCATGATGTATAATGCGTAAAAATAATAGTATCTGGCAAGGAATTACGAACTTGAATTCCTGTAAAATCACAATTTCGCCACACCTCAGTTTGTTGCTGGCAAAGGATTCCCCAAAGCATCTGAAGGAGAAAAAATGCCAATTTTTCATCCTGTGTATGTGATCATGTCTGGGTATTTTGTTTTTCTTGTCGTATTGCCTGTCACTTTAGTAAAAGCTGTGGACTGTGGAGCTGTGGCTTTTTTTTTAATAATTTGTTCTTCTTGCACAAATACACATCTGAGATTTTTGGGAAGTTTATAATTAAAAGAGAAAAGAAAGAAGAAAAAAGTGTGGTTGGTTATACTTTCTGCTTTTAGGGTGGCTCTGGGCTGCTCATTATAAATCCCATAAAGTTTAGAAATGGATTTAAATTTGATTAATTTAAAAAAATACCCACGCAGGATTTTTGGTTTGTATTTTGACCCTGGGAGGATTTGGGATCGGGATTTTAACCCCTCCTGCTCTCTGGGCTTGTCCCTTTGTGTAGTTTTCTCTTCTGCCATCTTTTAGCCTTTGCTTTCCTTGCGATCAATACAAACCAAGAAACTTTTTTATTCTCCATCAGAACCAAAATTTTTCTCTTGTGCTAAACAGAGAGCTTTTGCTCTTTCTTAGAGAAAATTTTCCACCCCATCTTTCTGTGACATGAAAAATTGAATTTTTGGTGAGCATTTTACGTTTCTGTCCCTTGCATTTTTCGTGGGCCACACCACGTACCTGTGATGAGGAACGAGCTCTGTGAGCTGGAGCCTGTGCATTTTATTTATTTATATTTTAATATTCACTCACAGCTGAATTTTAATATTTAAATAATTTAATAATATTATTTATATTTTTAATATCACTTTAATGTGAATTTCTGATGCACTGAGGTTGCAGGTAGAAGGTCACAGCACTCCCTGTCTTCTGAATGGTCATATTTCCCCATTATAATCGTCCTTAGTTCCCATTATATTATCTTTATGCCATTTCTACATATATTATGCATATCCCTTGATATTTCTCATATTTCCAAGGGGGATGGATAATTAATGATTTGTAGGGATCATAATTAGGGATCTTTGCTGTTCTGGCCGTGTCACCTCTGTCACCCTCCTCCCTCACACTCTCATCACCTTTCTAATGTATGAATTGCAGGCTTTTGTGTTGTGAATCCAATTTATTCAATTAAATTTATTCAATATAAGTTAATTGATTCAATCAAACTCCGCAGCTAATTTGACGTTAGAATTAAATTGCGAGCTCCAGTGCTGACAACGCCTCCATTCGCTGCGTTTTATCACTGCCCAGGCCCATGCTCGCGGGTTCATTAACGCCCCTCAGACGCCGCCGAAACGACGGGGCTCAATTAACGCCACTCCATTAACCCATCGCGATTAGGGCCGTTGAGGACGGCGCTGAACGTCATCGCGCGCGGCGGCCGGCGGAGAAGTGACAGCGTGACCCGCGCGCGGCTGCTCGCAGTCCCCGGTGGCGGCGGGCGTTGAGAGGGGGGGGGCGCTGAGGGACGGCCGGGGACAGCGGGCTCTGAGGACAGCGGGCTCTGAGGGGACACCGAGGGCTTTGAGACAGGGGACACGACGACGGGACCTGAGACCACCGGGCGTGAGGTGAGTACCACCAGGGGGCGTTGAGGGGACACTGGGGGCGAGCAGCGGGCTCTGAGGGGACAGCGGGGCCTTTTGAGGAACAGCGGGGGAACAGCGGGGCGCTGAGGGGACACGGGGGACAGCGGGGCGGCTGAGAGGACACCGGGGCGCTGAGGGGACACCGAGGCTCTGAAAGGGAGGTTCATGTCAAAAAGGAGACCGAGAAATCCCTTTTGTGCCATTATCGAATAAAGGGAGAGCCATGGGCATTCCCTGGGTCTACTCCGTTTTTGGAGGACCAGCCTCTTTTATCCCCAATTCCCTGTCTTTCTTTCCCCATTTCTGAGGTACTTGAGAGGTTCAGACGCGTCCTGATACAACCTGATAACCGGAAGAATTTCCCTCTAATGTAACAACCCTCCCCTTTTCATTTTTTAATTCTTATAGATTTAAGGGTTTTCCCACTTCTGAGGTAACCATTGACGAGGTTCAGAACTCCCCAGACACATCTGATACCGAAGATTTACCTCTAATTTTCGATGATTTAATTCTTATGGAATTTTAGGGAATTTTTCTTCCCCATTGTCTTTCATCTTGCGGATGTCGAATTTCGTTTATCAGGCAAAACCTAAAGTTATCTGTATAAACAAAAATCTCTTTCCATTCATCAATCAGTGAATCCTTTCCCGTTGTTTCTTTTCTCTCCCAGTGTCTGGTTTTATCTCCCAGCAGCTTGTTTGGAAGTACAAATCTCTGGTTCCTCTCAGGTTGTCAGGGTGTTTCCACAAATCAAACCCCTGGTTTGCAAATTTTTGTGTTTATAAAAATCTCAGTAAAGCGCAGGAATTAATGTTCCATTAGCTATAAGTGACATAGTGCTCTTGTTAATTAATATTCTTGCTTCTGGGGCTGTTTAATTATTTTTCCACCTCTTGTGCTAATTGGAGTGTCGTGCTGGAAATTGCCTCTTCCTCAGTGACAGCTGATTTTGCTTCATTTATTTTCTTCCCTTTTCTCAGGAGTTTTTGCCAGATATCCCATAAACCTCTTTGGCATTTCTGTGTTCCTTTTTCCCCAAGCGTTTGTTTACCTCAGCTCATCATTAAATGTGTGGCACCATAAACTAGTTTTTGTGCCCCTCAGCAGCTAACCCTGAGCTCTTACAGAGTCTCTCCTTTGGGTTAAAACAAACATTTTTGGTTCACCATAATATCAACTTCAAAAAACAGCACATAAATATATGGGTTGTCAAATAAGATTTATTGTATTTATTTGTGGGTTTGTCAATTGTCTCCTCCTGTTTACAGTGGGTGTTTTTTTGAACTTCAAATGGGTGATGAAAAGGATTCTTGGAAGGTGCAAAGACTTTTAGATGAGATTTCTCCAGGACGAAGAAACGAAGGAAGAGCAAGGAGGAGAAGGCAGAGATCAAAACTATGAAAAATGTAAGCAGTCTTTGGGACTCACCTGAATGGAGGTTATTTACTTTATTCATAGAAAACGCATTTTTATGGGCTGCAGTGCCTGAATCCTGATTTTCTTGGTGATTTTTGGTTCTGCTGCTCTGTCAGCTGAAGTTTTTTCTGTGTGGTCTCTAATTCCAAAAGTTTAACAAAAATAGAAGCTTTGTGGAGATTTCATTGCTCTTCATTATATGCTGGGATTTCTTATATTATGCGGCAGAAAGCGAATTATTAATGTAATTAATAATTTGATTGTAGATAATTATGTGCAATTATGTACAATAATTAATTTTAAATTAAATTAAAATTTAATAAATTAAAATATATAAATAAGTAAAAAGTAAATAAGCTCAACTGGGGCTTCAGTTCAAGGAAACAACTTTTAAAGATTTATAGAAGAAATGGGTAAATTATGGGTTTGGAATCAATTTATCTTGCTTGTTTGGTACTTGGTCAGAAAAAAAATAATGTCGTTAATTTATTTAAATTTAGATCAAATTATTTATAATTATATGCAGTAATAATGTTTAAATAAAATAAAATAATTTAAAATAAATAAAATATATAATAAGAATAAATAATCAACTGGGGCTTGCAGTTCAAGGGAACAACTTTTTGAAGGTTTTTTAGGAAGAATGGGTTAAAATTATGGGTTTGAAAATCACTTTTATGTTGTGTTTGGTTTTTGTGCAGCTGTGTACAAAATATTTATTTGCAGAAAATACCACACGAATTATTATGCACTCCTTTCCTCTCAGTGTTTAATTTTCTCTAACATTATGTCAAAATTAATGCAGTTCAGCTCAAAGTGCTGCTCTGTCACAAAATCAGTGGATTTTACCCGAGCGTGGACCATCCTGGCTGGAATTTTTGAGGCAGC
The DNA here is from genome assembly GCA_002167245.1 of Sporophila hypoxantha. Taxonomy (NCBI): domain Eukaryota; kingdom Metazoa; phylum Chordata; class Aves; order Passeriformes; family Thraupidae; genus Sporophila; species Sporophila hypoxantha. Next base: position 2,396,617 of record NDFG01000004.1, on the reverse strand, counting down.
AGTGCAACACTTCAGTAATATTTAATTTTATTCATTTTGAGCCCTACAAATGCGATTTTTGCCCTGTTCCCTCAGTTAGATGACAGGGATTCTCTTAAAGAGAAGACTTCAGTAATATTTAATTTTATTCATTTTGAGCCCTACAAATGAATGGATTTTTGCCCTGTTCCCTCAGTCAGATGACAGGATTCCAAGAGGGATTCTCTTGAAGAGAAGACTTCAGTAATATTTAATTTTTCTTCATTTTGAGCCCTACAAATGAATGGATTTTGCCCTGTTCCTCAGTCAGATGACAGGGATTCTCTTGAAGAGAGAAGACTTCAGTAATATTTAATTTATTTCATTTTGAACCCTACAAATGAATGGGTTTTGCCCTGTTTCCCTCAGTCAGATGACAGGATTCCAAGAGGGATTCTCTTGAAGAGGGGGAGCTGAGAGGACCATCGCATTGAAATCACCATCAGGAACTCACCTTACAGGAGGGAAGACTCCATGGAAGACAGGTAAGAATGAGGAAATAAAATAAAGAAAAAAATCCTTGAAATTAACATTTCAACATCCTGAGAAGAGGGTTTCAAATATCTGAAAGGAAAATAAATATTTTAGAAGTGGAAATCCCTTTATAGAACACACTTTTGAAGCACTGGTTAAGATTTAACCAGAATTAACCAATTGAAGTGTTGTGTTCCATTTGGATTTATTGTGGAAACTCAATAAATGGAAATGTTTTCCAAACAAGGAAACTGTGTGATTTCCCCTGCTCTCCCTGAGTTTATTCCTGTCCTGCCTTCCAGGGGGAGAAAGATGATTCCTTGGCATCAAACCACCCCAGCAAATGTCCCGAAGGAAAAAACCCATCACAGGAAGATGAGAAGAGGAAAGAGAAGCGCAGGCACAGGAGCCACTCTGCAGAAGGTGATTCTGGGAGCAGAATAAACATCAGTAACTCAGGCTGAGGGAAACCCAGCAGGTGGATAGACAGAGGATTTGAATTGTTTCTTTCTTTGGCTTTTTAGTGCATCTCTTCTCTTTTTCTCTGATCTTTGGTTATTGGTCAGAAAAGGGAAAAATACCTGCCAAGGGAAAAAATATCCTTTCCAGAGACATTCCCATCAATAACAACCATTTTTTACTTTAATACAAGTATTCATGCAAAACCTTACAGACTTTAGGCTTTCCAACCCCCTTTCAGAAGAGGATTTTCCCTTTAAGAAACCAACAGAGCTCATGGCAATAGTTCTGATCAGTTTCACCCCCTAAGTTTTGCTTTTGGTGATTATTTTGAGCAGTAACACTSGGAAATTGAAATTGATTTGTGTTTGTTCAAGGGAAACACGCCAGAGTGAAAGAGAAAGAACGGGAGCACGAGCGTAGGAAGAGACACAGAGAAGAGCAGGATAAAGCCCGGCGTGAATGGGAGAGACAGAAACGGAGAGAGATGGCAAGGGAACATTCCAGAAGGGAGAGGTACATCCATCCCTCCCCTCCCCAGCACCTGCCTCCTCTGAGCATTGGGAAATAACCCACAAAATCCACAGGGAGAACTTTGTGTTCCTGGGAATGTGTTCTTCACTTTAATTATTTTTAAGTGCTTCATTGCCATGGATATTCCAGGTGAATTCACTGGAATAAAAAGATTRGATGGTCTTAGAGATTTTTACCAACCTAAAAAAATAAGTACAAACCAGATTTGCACAGGGGATTAATTATCTGGATTATCAGGGGATTAATTAACTGGACTGGCTTAATTTCTGCTTAAATCCTGATAGGGTGGAGAACTCCTGGTCTGGGTCCTTTAAACCTGTTTTTTAAAGGATGAACTGAAAAACTCCACCTGTTTCTGACTGATGCACAACTGGGGGTGTTGAGAAGGAAGTTGAGTTCAGTGCTTTGGTGCTGCAAACCAATTTTCCTTCTCTTCACCAGCTGAACTTGTAACAAACAAAAATTCTTTTCCAGAGATCGTTTGGAGCAACTGGAGAGAGAAAGGGAAAGAAAAATCCGGGAGCAGCAGAAGGAGCAGCGAGAGCAAAAGGAGAGAGAGAGGAGAGCTGAGGAGAGGAGGAAGGAGAGGGAAGCCAGGAGAGAAGGTGACTCCCTCTGCATAAATCAGATTTATTATCACTTTCCTACCTGCTGACACACTGCTGGAATGGAGGGATAGAAAGTGGTTTTTATTAAAGCAGTGCCAGAATTTTAAAAATATTAAAGTGGGGAGGGTCTTTGACATGGGAGGGAAAAGGAAAGTTTAACATGGGGAGATAAAATGATGTGATGCTGTTATGTGCCTTAAATATCCTGAGAAGTTGGTCATCAGTGAGTCTTTGCCTCTCCCTGTCAGGGAGATTTCCTATAAAAACAGGATTTCTGAGGGGGAGATTTCCTATAAAAACAGGATTTCTGAGGGGGAGATTTCCTATAAAAAACAGGATTTCTGAGGGGGAGATTTCCTATAAAAACAGGATTTCTGAGGGAGAGACTTCCTATAAAAACAGGATTTCTGAGGGGGAGATTTCCTATAAAAACAAAAAAGATTTCTGGAGGTGCCACTGTGTGCACCCAGCACAACCCCAGTGGTTCTGAACTCTTTGGCTGAGTCTAACTCAGTTTGATAGAGGTTGAAACCTCAAAATTCAATGTTTTAAGGATTTGGGGGAATAAATTGCAAAGGGGGAGAGGTCATGTAAGTTCTCCAGGCATGGGAAATGCTGCAGTGGGAGTCAGGTGGGATTATCTGGTGCCTGAGCAGTTGAAGTTCTGCACTGAACTCTCTGCACAGCGTGTTGGGTGTTTGCAGTCTCAGCTCAGATCATTTTTGGTTCAAAGATCTCTGGCCCAGCTTTCAGRGGTAAAAATCAGAGCCCATTCCTGTGATCAGGTGATAGAGATTATTCAAGAATAGCAGAACAAACCATATTTTTTGCTTTCTCTTTCTTGCTCAGCTCATACCAAACAGCTCCTTTTTGTGCTTGGCTTTATGCTGATAGTGCTCAATCTGTGTAACCTTTCATTTAATTGATTTTATTGTTCTGAATGTTCTGTCAGCTCCTTCTAAACCTCAGCTGGTTTTATTCTTTTACATATTTTCCACTTCTTTCTCTGGCATTAATGCTTTAGAATCAGGGTGTTTACTGTGTAACATACAGGGCAGCTTGCATCTGTTTTTAAGTGTGGCAGCAGCTTTCTCTAAGCAGTACAAATCCATATTTTATTTGAGATCAATCAAAACCCTTCATTCTCCCAGAATTAAGTAGSTTCCTCTCCCACTCTTCCCCATTACCCTGTTAAAGAAAATAAATTAAAACATTCAAATCAGGTGGCTGTGGCAGACAGGACAACTCTAATTAGGCAGATGTAACAATTTCTTGTGGTTTTGTTTTCCCTAGTTTCTGCACACCATAGAACAGTGAGGGAAGAATATGGAGACAAAGTAAAAATGAGACCCTGGAGTCGCAGCCCTTTGCGCCAGCAGAGAGACAAGCTTGAGCAAGGAGAGAGCAGGAAACCAGGTAGCATCTGCCACTCTACACTGTCTTGGGGGACAGCTGGGGTAAAAAATCAAATTCAAGCAAATTCAATTCATTTTTAGTCTCAAACAACCATCCCAGGTGCTCAGTTCAAGTCTTGTCCAGCTCAGCCTCAGCGGCGTAAGTCTGGAATCTTCACCAATGTCTCTTTCCTAAAGCAGTGCTGGTTTTGCTGGAGATGCACAAGTGATAAATGGAATATTTAGGGGTAGGAGTAGCAATTGGAAAAGGTTCAAAATGAGTTACCCCCTTTCAGTGGTGAAAGAAGCAGCTGACTGAATTTTTAAAATTCTGCAGTTGAATTGCCTTGCAGGTTAAAAAGGGGTTGGTTACTCCAGCTCCACTTGGTTTGGGGTTAGGAGCTAAATTACCTTAAAAAGTGACCTCACAGGGATCAGTGTGAGCATCACTGATTCTGTCACATTGCAAAATTAAATTCTGAATGCAGAGTTCTGCTTGGATGGTGAATTTTGTTTTCCAAGCCAGAAAATGATCCCACCTGAAGGTTCTGGGAGTAGGAAACTTGCACAAGTGACATMAAAACGCCTTTGTTTGAAGGAGGAAAGCTCTGTGTCTGCCTTGCTGACGTGTACAGCTGTGAAAAGAAGTGTAGGCACCCAGAGCAGGATGGAATCAGCTAGAATTAATTKTAGAGATGGAATTCCAGGTGGAGGCACCCAGGGCARGRTGGAATSAGCTGGAATTCCAGGTGCAGGCAGGCAGCAAGGCCTGGGAAATTCCTGCCCCATCAACCAGCAGGGATTTTTCATGGTGATCACTTGAGGCTGTCTCTTATACACATCTAGATGTGTATAAGAGACCAGGGCAGGATGGAATCAGCTAGAATTAATTTTAGAGATGGAATTCCAGGTGGAGGCACCCAGGGCAAGGTGGAATGAGCTGGAATTCCAGGTGCAGGCAGGCAGCAAGGCCTGGGAAATTCCTGCCCCATCAACCAGCAGGGATTTTTCATGGTGATCACTGGAGCAGTGAGCACTGGCAGTAACCAGTGTGTAGGGACCCTGTCCTGGTGATTCTTGTCACCAGGGTGCTTTTTTCCCATTTTTCCCCTGTTTTAATTAATCTTAGGAACACCTCATGTTTAAAAATCAGGTCAATATTCCATATTTTTGGTTGTTAAACCTGCACCACTGCAATTCAGAAAAGCTGTTTGTCATTGAGCAGAGTGTGAAATGATTATTATTTATTTTTTTAGTGCTCTGAATTTCCAATACTGAATATTCAGCACTGATTTAATGCCAGCAGAAAGTGAAGCAGTTAGCTGGGAATTCAGAGGCTTGGAAATGATGCTCAATTAGCACTGTGTTTTTAATTTTTGTGGTTTCAGCAGTAAAAGAAGAGAAACCAGAAGAGAGGGATCCTCTGTCAGACTTGCAAGACATCAGTGACAGTGAGAGAAAAACCAGCTCAGCAGAGTCTTCCTCAGGTGATTAAATGCAATTTAGGAGCTGTAATTAATTGTAGAGATGGAATTAATTTCTCTGCTGAGTAAACACTGTGAGTGTTAAGTGTTAATTATTTCTGGGCAGAATCTGGATCAGGCTCAGAAGAGGAGGAGGAAGAGTCCAGCAGTGAAGGCTCTGAGGAAGAGGGAGAGGAAGAAGAGGAGGAGGAGGAGACAGGAAGCAATTCTGAGGAGGTGTCTGAGCAATCAGCAGGTGAGGATTTCACCAAGCAGGGCTACAGGGATGTGTGATTTTCTTTATTTTTCCTCATCCTTTGTTGTTTTATTTGAACATTTTCCTTTTCTCTTAGTCTAGGCTAGGCTGAGACCTCACAGGTCAAGATAACTAAAAAGAGAAAACCCAAGTCCAAGTCCCATTCTATCCTTTTGGTAGAGGTAATACCAATTCTTCATTTAAGAAGCCAGAGCAGAAACCTGAGAGCCATTTTTGTCAGCAGTTCAGGTTCTGTGACACATCAAATACTCTGCAGGGCACAATTTGCACTTCTTTGGGGGGTGGTGAAATCCAAATGTCTTTGTCGTTTTGAATTCTTTTCTGTTGCAAATTTCAGAAGTTTTTTTCAAATCAATGAAGGTAATAACACAAAGTTCAGAAAAGTGCAGCTGTTCTTGTCATTAATTAGTAAAGAAAAGKCACAAGAGCAGGCTCTGATGGCTGGGTGTTTTTCTTTAAAATCAATTACAGTTAATAAGGAAATATTCATCATTTATTTACCTGCCCACATCCCAATTCCCAGAGAAYTGGTAAAAGTTGTGTTCCCTGTTGGAARTGCAACAGAAGTTCTTGGTCASTGGCAGTGCAGAAGCCTGGTGAGATGGGAGAGGATTCCAGCAGGGATTTCCTGCCAGGGAGCTGCAGAAATGTGGATTTTTTCCAACCAAACTTGGTTCTGTTTTGCAGAGGAGGTGAGCGAAGAGGAAATGAGCGAAGAGGAGGAACGGGAGAATGGAAACCACATCCCAGTTGGTACAATGCAAATATTGAATGTTTTAAAGAAGTGTTTGGCTGAGTTTTTGCAGCTAGATAAATCTATTTCTACAAATATTTAAAAGATTAAAATGCTATTCTCATGTCAAACTCAGAAATTCCTTGAAATCTGCTCCAAGCTTTATGTTTAGAGGGAATCAGTCTCATGAGCTGATGTTTCCTTCTCTTTCATTTTGTGTTCTTTTGTCCTGTCCTCTCATCAAAATCAGAGAATGAGACCCAGAATGAGAATGAGAATCTTGGGTCAATTTTCTCTTCCATTCTGGTGTAAAGATTTATTTATCTGACCTGCTGCATTAACTGTAGGTGAATTCCTGACAGCATCACCTTTGCCAAGAGGAGAAATTTGGCTTCTCCACCATCCTCTGCCATGCAGTGCTCAGTGTCACCACCTTTATTTACCTAAATAAATTAAGAATTAAGTTTATTTAATCCTTACAGCTCCTCTTTCCACCACTGATTCTGACTTTTAAAGTTCCAGAGTCGAGGTTTGACCGGGATTCTGCRGGGAGTGAGGTGGAGGAGGAGGAGGTGGGGGAAGGCTCCCCTCATTCCAATGCCATGACAGAAGGGGAATACATTCCTGATTCTCCAGCTTCCTCCCCCATTGAGCTGAAACAGGAGCTTCCCAAGTATCTTCCTGCCCTGCAGGTAGGGAATCACCCTCTTTCAATATTTTTGATATCATTGAGATCTGTTATCTTGCTATTGCTGTCTGAAAATAGATCCTTGTGAGAGGAGAGTTCTGTTATCATAAACAGMAACTGGTTATTTTTTATGTAGCCAACAGCAAAGTGTAGAAATACTAATAAAAATCAGATTTTTACTAATTAATTATGGGAAAGGTGCTGAGTTGCTGCCTTTGCCTTTGTGCACAAGTGAATGGAATAATTTAATTGAAACACAAGCTGTGTGCAGGATTCCTTTAAAAACTCTATGAAAGACAAACTCCAAAGACACCTTTCTCATATGGTTTATAGCTGAATTCTTCTGGTAAATTTTAACTGTGAAGCTGCTGAAGTTTTTATAAAAGCAGAACCTTCCCCCAGATGCTGGAGGAGTGAATGTTGTCCCTGTGTTTTTCAGGGATGTCGCAGCGTGGAGGAATTCCAGTGTTTGAACAGGATTGAAGAAGGAACCTATGGAGTGGTGTACAGGGCAAAGGACAAAAAGACTGGTGGGTATCAGAGCCCTCCACTTTCCTCAGGGTATTTATTTAGGGCTGCAAATTACCAKTCTGCATTTTTCAGTGATGAACAAAATCTATTTAAAATATTTCTTTTAAAATATTATTTTAAAATATTTCTTTACCAGCAAGCTGCAAAACAGCACAGATAATTAAATATTGAATCAGTGAGACAACACCTGGAAATGTGAATTATTAACTGTGTGATGGGAAATGTGTTTTCTTTGCAGATGAAATCGTGGCTCTGAAGAGAYTGAAAATGGAAAAGGAGAAGGAAGGTTTTCCCATTACTTCTCTGAGAGAAATAAATACAATTCTGAAAGCACAGCACCTGAATATTGTCACTGTCAGAGTAAGGCTGCAATCTTTTGTCTTTTATTTTGTTGAAATACTCCTCTTGGCTTTTAAATATAAAAATATCAGCAACCCTGGTAGATTTTTCTTCTGTGAACAGTTGTGTGCTGCTCATAAAGCTGTACAGACATCAGCGTTTTACAAAAAATTAGCTATTCTTAATAGAAAAAACACCATTTTAAAGGATTTTTCCAATGGCAGCTTCCATCCTCTTTCCASTACATCTCTAAAATTGATTTTGGATGCTTTTTAAGCACCATGTGTAGGCTTTGCTCATCTGGTTCTGTGTTGCAGGAGATYGTTGTGGGCAGTAACATGGATAAAATCTATATTGTGATGAATTATGTGGAACACGACCTCAAGAGCCTGATGGAAACAATGAAACAGCCTTTCCTGCCAGGTACTGGAATTCTCAGAGCTGCAAAAGTGGCCAACACAAATGGCCCTGCTGGCTTTGGGCACTGCCATGTGTTGCTTTGGAATGTCCTGTGTTCCTTGGAACTGAGATTTCCTGGATTTTTCTGTTTGTTCTGTAAAACCTGACCCAGATTAAGGTGTTGGCTGATCCTCGTGCTGATAGCTGGTGATGAATCCAGTTTGTGTTTGGGGTGAAACTGGGGGAGTTTCACCTGTGCTGAACTGGAAAATAACATTGGGCTTTAATTTTGGCCACTTCCTATGAGAGACAATAATTGCTGAGCATAATTTGGATGAATTCCAGCTGCCCAAATGAATTTTGCTGTTCTGTGACACATTTTTGTGGTGCAGGCTCTACTGTGCTTTAACTAGCCACTCCTTCCTGCCCTCCAAACAAACAAACCACAAATTAAAGGTAGAKTTATTTTCTTCCATGCWTTTTTATCATTYATTTATTTATTTATTTTCTTCCATGCATTTTTTATCATTGCAGGGGAAGTGAAGACTTTGATGATTCAGTTACTGCGAGGGGTCAAACACCTCCACGACAACTGGATCCTTCACAGAGACTTGAAAACTTCCAACCTGCTGCTCAGTCATTCAGGCATTTTAAAAGTAAGAATTAGGGGGAAAAAATAGGAAATCAGGACAAATTCTGTGCTGCAGAATTACAGAGTTATATCTGTGCCCAAACTTCTGTGCAATGGCATTGATGATGAATGAGCAGTGCTGGGAATGTTGCTTTTTTTCCTTTCAGGTTGGAGATTTTGGATTAGCCAGGGAATATGGATCTCCCCTGAAGCCCTACACCCCTGTGGTTGTGACCCTGTGGTACAGAGCTCCTGAGCTGTTGCTTGGAGCAAAGGTGAGTTCCTCCTTGTTCCTCTGGCTGCTGGGGCAGTGACTGCATTTATAAAACACCTGACTGGATTTTATAAATCATGATCAAAGTGTGAGCAATGAATTATATTGATTCATAGCTGAAAATCCTTACTATTATTATTATTATTATTATTATATTTTTCCTCCTAATGACATCTAAAACCTTTCCATCCTCCCCACACAGAGAGAGGGTGGGTGACAGATGGATTTTGTCCCTTGGATGCTTCTGTGCCCAGTGCTGATGGATTTCTCATGGATTGTGACAAAATGTCACCTTTGGCAGCTGGATTTTAAATGTCCTCTTAAATTAGTCTAAAAATGTCTTTTAAAATTCGTCTAAAAAAATCTGAGAGCAGAACAAGGTGGTGGCACTATTCTAGAATGTTCCCTGCTGATGATTGAAATCTGGGTGGAAATCAAGAGCCCTGCCAGAAAAAAATTCTGGTTTGTCAGCTGTGCTGCTTTGTTTGTGAGTGGAAAAGAGAGGCATCAGTGTGRAGACTTTTCACCTTTCATCCTGAAAGATTTGTGTACATGGGTATTGCTGATAATTCATAATTAGAAATTTGAAATAATTGTAGAGAGATAATAAATGAGAGAATAATTGAGACCTGGCCCTTGGCTATGGGACTGGTTGTATTTGTTCTGCTCAAAAAAACTCCAAATAAACCCCCAGAAACCACAACAYCCCTCCAAACAACTCAGTGAAAAATCTTCCCGTTTTTTTGAGGTGTAATTTGATTTCCCTTCTTTCCAGGAATATTCCACAGCCATWGACATGTGGTCAGTGGGGTGTATTTTTGGGGAGCTGCTGACACAGAAGCCGCTGTTCCCAGGGAAGTCAGAAATCGACCAGATTAACAAAGTTTTTAAGGTAATTTTAAAAATATTTTGGGATTTTGACTGGTTTTAGAAATGGGAGCATTCGAGTAGTGCTTGTTGTTCTTTAACAGAGATTCAGCTTCAATAAAAAGTTATTTAATAAAAAGTTATTTAATCTGCTTTACCACACTTTGAGTAGGCTGAGACCACGATTTATTGTGTCTGTTTTCTCTGGATACTTCCCAACTCCTCATGAATAAATAAATAAATAAAGGATTGCACTCTGAGTTTACTAAAGGGGTATTTTAATTTTAATTTGCAGGATCTGGGTACTCCCAGTGAAAAGATCTGGCCTGGTTACAACGAGCTGCCAGCAGTGAAGAAAATGACCTTCACAGAATATCCCTACAACAACCTGCGCAAGAGATTCGGGGCTCTGCTCTCTGACCAGGGCTTTGACCTCATGAACAAGTGGGTGCCAAACTCCAGGCATCCCTGGGAATTTCTGGGCAGGAAACCAATTTTCTGTGTTGTGAAAGGTTTATAAAATTAAGCTCAGGCTGTGTAGTTAACACTGTGTWACAGGAGTAGCTGGTGTGTTAGGAGAATGGCTAAAATCTCTCTTGAAATAGGAAAAATTGTAAAATATTCTGATGGAATTACCCTGGGTCCCTTTGGAGCTTTATACCAAGGGTATTGGTATAATTCTACTAATTTGGTATCATTTTATTACTGGGTATTGGGTATAATTCTATTACTTAGGTATAATTTTATTACTGGGTATTGGGAATAATTCTGTTAATTTGGTACCATGTTATTACTGGACATTGGGTATAATTCTATTCATTTGGTATCATTTTATTACTGGACATTTTTGTATTAATTTCATATAATTTTATTACTGGGTATTGGATATAATTCTATTCATTTGGTATCATTTTATTACTGGACATTTTTGTATGAATTTCATATAATTTTATTACTGGGTATTGGATATAATTCTATTAATTTGGTACATTTTATTACTGGACATTGGGTATTAATAAAATGATASCCAAGTAATAGAATTATTCCCAATACCCAGTTATAGAATTATACCCAATACCCAGTAATAAAATTATACCAAAGTAATACAAAATTAATACAAAATATTAATACAAAATGTCCAGTAATAAAATGATAAGAAATGAATARAATTATACCAGTACCTACTCACAGAACTCCACCCAGCTAATCGAACTCCACCAACTTAACAGAATTCCACCCAACACCATTAACAGAATCATCCCAATACSCAGTGCCAGAATTCTGCTGAACATCACAGAACCCTCGAGAGCATTCCTGAGCAAATTCACAGTTTTGGGGGTCTCCAATCTCCTTTTCCTTGCTCCTTGGCAGTTTCCTGACGTACTACCCGGCGCGGCGCATCACGGCCGAGGACGGGCTGAAGCACGAGTACTTCCGGGAGACGCCGCTGCCCATCGACCCCTCCATGTTCCCCACCTGGCCGGCCAAGAGTGAGCAGCAGAGGGTCAAGAGGGGCACCAGCCCCCGGCCCCCCGAGGGAGGGCTGGGCTACAGCCAGCTGGTGAGTGTGGGCAGGGGCTACAGCCAGCTGGTGAGTGTGGGGCAGGGGCTACAGCCAGCTGGTGAGTGTGGGGAGGGCTACAGCCAGCTGGTGAGTGTGGGGAGTGGGCTACAGCCAGCTGGTGAGGTGTGGCACTGACAGGCAGGGCTACAGCCAGCTGTGAGTGTGGCACGACAGGGCAGGGCTACAGCCAGCTGGTGAGTGTGGCACTGACAGGGCAGGGCTACAGCCAGCTGGTGAGTGTGGCACTGACAGGGCAGGGCTACAGCCAGCTGGTGAGTGTGGGGCAGGGGTTGTAACAGCCCAGCTGGTGAGTGTGGCACAGGGCTACAGCCAGCTGTGAGTGTGGCACTGACAGGGCAGGGGTTACAGCCAGCTGGTGAGTGTGGCATGGGGCAGGGCTTCAGCTTTGCTTGGGATCCTCACTGGCAGGGAGAGTCCAGCTTTCCTTCCCAAAGCCCAGGGAGAGTCCAGCTTTCCTTCCCAAAATCAGTGCTGGTGAGTGTGGCACAGGGAAGAGCCACCCCTGGGGCTGGCCTTTGCTTGGCATCCTGAGGTTCACCCAGACTGGCAGGAAAAGCCCATTTTTTTCTTTCTCAAGCAGTCAAAAGTGGGTACAGGAACTAGGAACACTCCAACTGCTTTTAGCAATAGCGAATTTTGAAATAGCAATATTTAAAGATTATTAATCACCTTAACTGTGATGCCACTAAATCAAACATTTCTTTCTCATCTTGAGATACTTTATTTTTGTTGTTAAGATGTTTGGATGGGTAAATGCAGCTGCCCAGCCCCTGATCAGTGCCCTGTGCTTGCTTTTCACAGGGTGATGATGACCTGAAGGACACAGGTTTCCATCTGACCACCACAAATCAAGGAGCATCTGCTGCAGGACCTGGCTTCAGCCTCAAGTTTTGAACTCAACATAAAAAAGGAGGGGGGAAAAAAATCCCCAAAAAGCAAAAATGAAAAAAAAAAAAAGCACCATTCATGTGAGTGGATTTGAGTGCCCCAGTGCTGTTCTGTGTCAGGGGCACAGATGTTTTTCCCTGTGAAAAAAACTCAAAGATTATCACAGATTCCAAGGCTCTTGTTTTATAAAATYAATGTGGAGTTTAACTGCTGCATTCCATTAGAGGACTGGAGTTACCTGAAAAGCCCAGGATCATCACAAACTGTGACAAAGGACAACTTGAAATAACAGTCCTGGAACAGTTTCTGGTTTATTTTTAGGTTTGTTTTTTTTTTTTTTTGTCAAGTTTGTTTTGGGTGTTTTTTTTTTCCCTTGTAAATTTGTAGAATTAAAACACATTTTCAATTGTTTAATAGTGTGAAGGATTTCATTGCTTCACATGCAGCAAAGTGGGATGTTGGTGACAGTAAAGAGAGTTTATTTTTTATTTTAAGTAATAAATTGTTTGTGTCTGAATATATCTGGGGCAAAAAGAAAAATGACAATTATGAGGTTTGTATCCTTGGAGAGAGCTGGGTTGGGTTTGATATTCCCTGACCAGATTTTTTTTTTTTTGTTCTGTAAATGTATTTACAGTGGTGCAAAACAAATTACTCTATTGTTTTATAAATCAAAAAGATTTAATATGGAGACTTGAAACTTTATTTTTTGTGGAAGTTTTTTTTTAATATATGCCCTTTTTCCATCCAGAGAAGAACTCAGCTTTAGTGGTTGTGCAAGGCCACATTCCAGTCCTTTCTGGGGAAAGAGGAGAGGAGGAATCCTGTTGGAATCTCATCCTCTGGAGCCCCTCATTTGTGAAGCTGTCACTTTGTTTTGGGAACAGGGAGATGTGGAAAACACCACATTTTCCTGCAACCACAGCTGGGCACCAGGCCAGTAAGGGATTCACTCCAATCCTAAACATTTTATCAGTTTCTGTCCATTTTGGAGAGTTTTGCTGGGGCAGGGCTGTGGGGCTGGAACGTGGCTGAGCTGGGAAAAGCAGCCTGCATGTTTTCCTGTGGGGGAAAACAAAACTCCCTGTTCCCCTCAGGCTGAAGGAGAAACAGCTGAACATTGCTGATTCCAGAAGCTTCCCCAGGAACCCAGSAGTGCAGGGAAGCTGTGCAGGATTAAAGCATGACCCCAGTGCATAGTTTGGCCATGCCAGAGAGAGATCAGTGCGACCTTAAATTACCAAACTGAGCAGTCAGACCCCTTAATTACCCAACTCTGAACATGGCAGACCCCTCAAGAACCAAACTCTGAGGCAATG
>NDFG01000004.1:2367146-2383111 GCA_002167245.1 Sporophila hypoxantha | reverse complement strand
TTTTTGATGAATTCTGGTGATGGACAGACTGTTTTATGAGATTTTTTTGTGTGGAATTTTAGGAATTGGTTTGGTTGTTTTGATGTGATTTTCTGGGAATGTTTTTTGACTAATTTTTAGAGCACTTAAATTTTTTTTTGTTGATGTGGTAATTATTAATTTACTCAAACAGATGTCAGTCTTTTAGGTCAATTTTAAGGTGGTGAGTGCGTACATGCTATGATCCAAGAAATTGGCACGAAGCGTTTTGAGAAATTTTTTTGAGGATTTCCCTGTCCCCCTTGCCCCCAGGGGAACAGAAAACCCTCAAGCTGCTGCTTTTCCCACAGGTTTCTACTCCATCAACCACACGACTGCCTGGGTCCCTGACCCACCACTGCGTTCGATGCACCACGGCGGAGCTGGCCCACGCCTTCTTCCACCCCACGGGGAAATCCACTTGATGACCACGAGTATTGGTCCTGGGCAACACCAGGTTCAGCTGGAAGAAAGGTGAGCACAGCGGACGACATGGAGGGCTGGGTTTTAGATTTTAGCCTGGGATTGGCCTGAGCTGGGACAGTGACAGTAGGAATTGTTGCGGTGTTATAGTGGGGTTGGAAGTTGTTGTTCCTGCTGAAGCATGCGACTGTGTGTCAGGGCCAATTCTTGCCGAATTATTTGAATTAGTGAAATTATTGGATATTCAGCCACATCCCTTCTTGTTAAAATCCATGTGCTGCGATGCTGCCAAGAGTTGGACTCCAGGCTGTGGAGTCAAAAAGAGCCTCTTTCAGCCTGGAATCTTCCCAACCCCATTTGTCAAGCTCAGGGCTGTTGGGAGCAAAGAGCAGGAAGCTGAAGGAGGGTCAGTGGGTCAAGCCTTTGGTGCTCCAGAGGCAGCTCCTGGAAGCCTGGCACTTGCTCTGGGTCCTGCTGCTTGGGAATTAGAACCACATGGGAAATTTTATTGGCTGGATTTGGGCCCAAGCAGACACAGAGAAGATGAACCTGGGGCGGTATATGTCCATGCCAGTGCTGAAATTGATGCCTTTGGGAAGGTTGCCCTAGAAGCAGACTGGGACAGATCGTAGAATAAAGCAGGGATTTATGAAAGTTTCTCCTTCAATGGATCCACCTTTGGGCAGCACAAGAGCGCCAGCCAGGCTGCCCACCCCAAGATGAACCAAAATGTCCCAAAAAAGGATTCAATTGGTCACAAAATTATCAGTTCTGCTCCATTTTGCATCTGCAGTTCATTTGTCCCATTCCAGCTTTAGCCCCATGCAGTCCCAATCCTTAGTTTTTCTCTCTCCAGCCCACGGTGTTTGTGCTCTGGAGGCTGAGATTTGGAATCATTTGTCCTTGGTTTCCCAGCTGAGCAGAAGTTGTTTGTGGTCTCCCTGCTCTGGGCACAGAGCTCACCATCCCATAATATGAAGCCCAGACCACACACTAAAGCAGCCACAGAATGTGAAAAAATAGAAAAGCCAAACCTGAGATTCAGACACGAAGCTTGAAAAATAGAAAAGCCAAAACCTGAGGCATCAATTTTGAGCACAGGATCGTTCAATTCAGTGCCATTCATTGTGTGGAACCACTGCCTCAGTTTTTGGGTCCAGGCTCTGGAACCAATATATAATCAATGAGTTATGAAGTTGTCTCTAAAGTTATATCTGAAGAAGAATTGTTTTGTCTCCCCTGCCTCTGCTTGCACAGAGCTCACCATCCCCTGATATGGAGCCCAGGACCCACCAATCACTAAAGCAGCACAGAAAGTGGGAAAATAGAAAAGCCAAAACCTGAGGCATCAGTACAGAATCTGGAAAACAGAAACAGTTGAAATCTGAGATATTGTAGAGAATCTGGAAAAACAAGAAACAGTTAAAATCTGAGATATCTGTAGAGAATCTGGAAAACAGAACAGGTAAACCTGAGATTATCATACAGAATTCTGAAAAATAAGAAAGCCAAACCGCAGTTGAGCAATCAGTACAGAATCTGAAAAATAGAAAAACCAAAACTTGAGACATCAATGCAGATTCTGGGAAAATAGAAAAAAACTAAAAAACCTGGGATTCAGTGCAGAATCTGAAAAATAGAAAAACCAAAACCTGAGTGAGGCATCAAGGCAGTTTATCTGACAATTAGAAAAGCCAAACTGAGCATCAAACCCTCTCCTGTCGTTTTACAGCAGTTCAGAACTTGATTGCTTAAACTGGTTGTGCAGCCCAGTCCCAGGTGGTTGCCTCTTCCCCAGGGAGTTGTGCTTGACCGACCTGAGTGCACGTGGCTGGCCACGAGTCGGGCACGCCCTGGCCTCATGCACTCGCTGAACCCCCGGCGCGCTCATCACATCAACGCCACCGCTGACGGGCAGGAAGAGCATTTCCAGGACGATGTGTGGGGAATCCAACAGGCTCTACGGTGAGACACCACCATCCATTGCTTGCAGGCTTGGCCTCAGGTGGCAGCTGGAGGCTGTGGAGCAGTGCTTGGTGTCACATCCAGCTCGGGGGCTCCTGTTATCGGCGGGTGTTTGAATGATGAGGAGGATTCCATTCTATCAGAGGCTAATTAATGGACTTTAGTATATATATTATTTATATTATATTACAATTACATCTAAACTGAACTGTGCAAGCACTCAACTGATCCAGAATCTATTAGTTGTCTCCCCAACAGTCCCCACACAACACCAGGCCCTGACAGGCCAAGGAAACAAAACCCATCACTTGCGAGGCAAAAAATCTCCATCGTGAATTCTACGTTGGCACAAACCCACAGGCCACAGGCAAATGTGAGATAAAGAATATTCTTTGGAAGAATTGTGCCTTGTTTTTCTCTGTGAAGAGAAATGTGTGGGCCACACACTTGGCCCTGATAGGCCAAGGAAACAACACCCCTCACTGTGGGTAAACAATCTCCATATTGCATTCTAACTTCTGCACAAAACACAGGCGCCACAGCAATGCTAAGAATTGTTTTTTCCTTTCTCTGAGGTTCAGGGAAATGTGAATCTCAGAAATATTTTCTTGGTGTAGGCGAAAATTAATCACAAACACCAGAGGTTTATGTCCAAAAAGGAGACAGGGAGTCCCTTTTTTGCTTTATTGAATAAAGGGAGAGGCCATGGCATTCCCCCTGGGATCTCTTCCATTTATGAGGGAATGCAGCCGCCTTTTTACCCCAATTTCCAGTCCACATTTCCCTTCTCTCGTTCCCCTTTTCTGAGGTACTTTGAGAGGTTCAGACTTCCCAAAAACACCTGATCCCAAAGATTTCCCTCGATGGCATAACCCTCCCTTTTCAGTTTTTAATTCTTTATGGAATTTTAGGAATTTTCTTCCCCATTGTTTTCTTTCATCTCTCAACGTCCTAAGTTCATTTATTTAGCAAACCTTAAAGTTTATTTGTTAAAAGCAAACATCTCTTTCTTATTCACTCAAGCAGTGGAATCCTTCCCATTGTTGCTTTTCTCTCCCAGAGCTGGTTTTTATCTACCAGCAGCTTGTTTGAAAGACAATCCACCATTCCTCTCATTGGGAAGAATTGTGCCTTGCTTTCTCTGTGAATTGTGTTGGACACTCCTGCTTTAGAGCGCTCCCCTCCCAGCTCCACCTTGTTCCTTCTGAACATTTCCCCTCCAGCTGGTTGTTCAAGTCTCTCTAACACTCCTCTCCTCCTGTTCCAGGCTTGCAAGGGCAGGGTGGGGTATTTCATGTGCCAGCGTGGGCTAAGAAAGGATTCTGTGAGAGCGCAGGAAGCTGATGAAGAAGCACTGCCCGGTCAGCTGCGACTTCTGCTACGTACCGGGGACTGGGAGAGGGAAAAGCACAGGGGAGGAGCGCGAAAAGTTGCACAGGGAGGGGGCGAAAATGCACCGGGAGGAGGGAAAAAGTGCACAGAGAGGGGGAAAAGTTGCACCAGGAAGGGGTAAAGTGCACAGAAGAGGGGGTAAAGTGCACAGAGAGGAGGGAAAAATCACAGGGGGAGGGAAAAGTGACAAGGAGGAAGGAAAGTGCACAGGGAGGAGGGAAAATGCACTAGGGAGGGGAAAAGTGCACAGAGAGATTTTGAAAGGTGCAGCAGGGAGGAGGTACAAGTGCACAGGGAGAGGTTAAAAATTGCACAGGGAGAGGTAAAAGTTCACAAGAGAGAGGTACAAGTGCACAGGGAAGAGGAAAAGTTTGCACAAGGGAGAGCGTAAAAGTGCAAGGGAGGAAGGTACAAGTGGTGGCTGGGACAAGCAAAGTCTTCATTTTCACACCAGCGGATACAGTGACACAAATGGATCCAAGCTCCAAGCAGCACAACAGAAATGGCAGTTTTTGTACAATCTGAGTGCAGATCCAGGCCAGGAACGAGGGAATAATTTCAACATTTATGGGAGGGAACATTGGAAATTGCTCCCATTCCTTTCTGGTTAGCTGAGCCAGGAATAGCAAGGCAGGCGAGAGGGCTTTGCAGGATGCGGGCAGAAACCGGACAAAACATCCCAGCACAGGGCTGGAGCTGCCTCCCAGAACAGGATAGAAAGTTTGATTAATCATCAGGATTATTAAGGTTAATCAGCCTTCTCCAGGCCTCAGCTCATGGATCCAGGTAAGAACTAATGCAGGGCAAGTTGCTGCAGCGTGGCAGATTAAACCTGAGTTCAGATAAAAATGTCTGGAATAAAAAATATTCCTTAGGATGTTGGATAATCACTGCCTCTTCAGCACCAGAGGATTTGTTGGGCCACATTAAGAAAGATGCAATTATTTATAAACAACCCAGATTATTCCACAGGCTTTTCACACACTGGGCTATTACATCCTCTTGCAACAGCTGTGAAAGGACAAATTGATTTTTATCACACCAAAAAGTTTTTATCTTTTGCACATCAATCATGTTTGTCCATGCAAGAATTGCCTCAGAAGAGAGGCACTTTTAAATTAATACTTTTAAACTTCCTTAAATTCTGATTTTGTCCAAAGCGGTTTGGGTGATAAAGCTCCTTCACTGCTGCCATCTTCCTTGCTCTCCCTGCACAAGGAATTCCCATTTTCAACGGTGCCCCACCTCTGCCCCACCAGCACCAAAACCAAGACAGTTTCTGAGGGCAGGAACGTCACCTTCCGCTGCGGGCAGGAAAAAATCATCCACAAAAAAGGCAAAGTCCAGTGAGTGCTCATCCTCATGCCAGGGCCTAGGAAAACCTCACATGCCCAAAATCAGGAGGAAGAATGATAAAAACAGGGTGGGAAAAAAAATGGAGTTTATAACTGGAGCTCACAGGAAGGATAAAATCCAAATATCATGATATACATAATATATATTTTTTTATATATATATATAAAATACTATATATTTTGTTATAGTATCGCACATAAGCTAATTCCTACTATCCAAATGAAATTTCCTGAGCTTGAGATTTTATATTCTTTAAATTCTGCAAATGTTATTAAAAATTTTATAATATTATATAATAAAACTTATTAGATATATATATATATTTTAATTATAATATATAGTATAATAAAATAATCTATGAATATATAATTATATATTTAATATAGATACAATATTATATACTATTATTATATATAGTATGTATATTGTTATGGGAACTATATTTTAGTATTTAATATTTTTATAATTTTTCTATTTTTTAAAAAAATATAAATATTTATATTCTTTATATTCCTGCCCCAAAAAACCTGTTAAAATTGAAATTTACCCTTTCAGCGTTTTTTAATTGCGTTGTTTACTGAAGTACTGAAACAGGGTTCTGGATGTATCTAAAATAAGGGTTGGCTCAAATGCATGAGACCCAAATTCCCCATCAACTGTTCAGAGATTCAACTGGCAGAATGACTCATGATTTATGATTTATTAATAATTATCCTCTGAATAAGAGTAAAAACTCAGCTTTGTTGTTGGTGAAGTCTCTGCTCTACACTTATTCACAAAATTTATTAGTAGAAATAAACAATATTCGTAGAAAAAACTAAAAATATTTCTATTATTAGAAAATAACTAATATTCTATAATAACTATATTTCATTAGAAATAAGCTAATATTCATATTTAAACTTCCATCCCTTTTTTCTTCTGCCAAGCTGGTATAAGATAAGGAACTTCTGGAGATATTCCTACCCAGGTTATTTATCCCTCAATGAGATCACATGAAGCTATCATTGCCCAACGCCATTAATGAAGGGAACTTACACTTGCATAGTAAAGAAAAAAGAAAGAATCCTGACTACCTTATCCCTGGAGCAATCAGACTGAAGCACTTGAGCCAGCCCTGGGTTCAGCTTCCTGCTCCTGTTTCCAGCTGTTTTTGGCATGTTAGATTTAATCTTCAATAGTGCAAACTTGAATTCATTCATCAGCTGCTTTGGTTACACTGGCTAAGAGGACTCTGGGACTGCGTTATGGAATAATCGAAACTCTTCAAGATTCCTCTGAATGATAAAGAATTGATGCAACTATTTTTTGCTGGTACAGGAAAATTAAAAACCTTTTTTTTTTTGTATGAAAAGATGTCAGATGGAGGCTGTGTGAACTGCTGCAAACCAGGAGCAGCCTGTGCCCCAGCCCCTGGGACAGGGGGATGGCCAGGAAAAGGACAAGTTTTAACACTTCTGAGTGTTCCCTGGCCAGTTTACCAAAAGAAATTACAGCTGCTAAGCTTAATATTACTTTTCTGCTCCACTTGTCAGGAGGATGAGGGTCACACAAACCCTGTTTGGCTTCATTCAACATGTTCAGTTCAAGGATCCACAGAACAATTCTTCCCTCCTAGTGAGATTCTGTGGTTTGAGGGTTTTCCTCTTGCTCAGAGGTTGATCCTTGAAGGGGTCTGCACTGCTCAGTTTGGTAATTTAAAGGGGCTATTGAGCTGCTCAGTTTTGATAAATTAAGGGTCTGCACTGCCTCAGTTTGGTATTAGGGCTCTGAGCTGCTCAGAACTTGATCCTCAAGGGGTCTGAGCTGCTCAGGGTTTGGTCTTTGTGAGGGGTCTGAGCTGCTCAGTTTGTTAATTAAGGGGTCAGAGTTGCTCAGTTTGGTAATATAAGTGGTCTGAGCTGCCCAGTTTGCGTTAATTAAGGGTCTGCACTGCTCAGTTTGGTAGTTAAGGGTGTCTGCACTGCTCAGATTTGGTTCTTGAGGGGTTTTGAGCTGCCCAGTTTGGTCATTAAGGGTCCTGCACTGCTCAGTTTGGTTCTTTAAGGTCTGCATTGCTCAGAGTTTGGTCCTTGAGGCGTCTGCACTGCTCCAGTTTGTTAATTAAGCGGTCTGACTGCTCAGCGGTTTGCGTCCTTGAGGGTCTGGCTGCCCAGGTTGGTTCTTTTAAGGGTCTGCTCAAAGAACTGTTCCCAGCTTCCCTTCCTCCCAGTCCTCTCCTCCAGCTGCATGGGGCACCTTCCACTCTCCGTGCTGTGTTCGCGAGGACACTCACACGACCCGAGTCCTCTACATCGAGCTCTGAAAGGCTCACGTGCACAGTCGCTGCCTCCAAGGGACTCACCTGCCTGCTGCCGCAGTGTGCCGTTACTTCAGCGACCTCAAATGCATACCAAATTGAGGCATTACAGAACCCTCAAGAAGATGAACTGCGCGTCGCTTCCACGAGCACTCTCGCATAATCGATATATTGAATCGCTAATGAGAGCAGCAGTAGCACAACACTGTCTCATGGCTCGAAGGACACGAAATATCGTGGAGCTCTCTTTTTACTCTGACGGACGACTCTTCGCATATATACATAGTTCACAAAGCTCATACTGCTGCACGTGTTCGGACACCTCCACCAGCTTCAAGTTACTAACACTGCTTTGCGCTCAGAAGCGCACTTTGAACCTTCCAAAGTCTACACGTTGGGAAAATGACATGAGGCAAGGGACATTCTCTTTGGATTCTCTCAAAAGAAAAATCGTATCCCAATTCCCTTCTTACAATCTCGCAGCTCCACACGTAGCAACAAGAACGAAGACGTGCTGCAGCTCAGAGACATGACCTCCTCTGAACTACCTATACCACTTAGAAGACAGAGTGTTCGAAGCATTCAAGGATGCTCTTAATTACTCAGACCTGCTGCGTCGTGCACCTCTCACCCACCCAGGAGTCACTGCGTTGCTGCACTATTTACCGCAGAACTGAGCAGTGCAAGACCTGTGTCGTAGACTTTAAACAGAAATAGTACTGGAATGCATATGTTTCGTGAAATCGTCCTCTTATAAGCTACTCTATGCCTCTAACTTATTTGTGAATAAATCGCGAAATAGACCTCTACTCGCACCTACAGTGAACAAAGTCAATGTAAACTCTTTACTACGAACGTAGAATGTCATGAAAATTCTCACAATGTAAATGACTCCACCAAAAACATCTAGGGTCAACTGTCCGAGCACATAAAGACAGCTCCTTACTTAATATGGCACAACCTATTGCTGTAGGACGCAAGCTTCATTACCGCGATAAAGTATGCACCGGGTGCTGAACTGATTACATGCAGCCTGCTGAGCTCGCATTGAATTTACTATTACAAAAGACTGCTCAGTTGTCAAGACATATTTCTTTAGAAATATCAATCAAAGAAATCTGAGCAATTGTGAAACTTCTCTATATAACAACATGCGAGCAGGCATCTATGACAGCTCTCATCGTCTATGAGAGTTAAATCTAGCACAAAATTCGTATAGCAACTTATGATCTCCCTACTTAATTGTGCCACTCGGAGATTTGTGGTGCAATTGAAGACCAGCTTCAAGGAAAACCTCCTACAGCATATGTTCTCTCTCGATAACTCTTGATAGCTAATATTATGCTCAGTACCACATCTCAAGAACCAAAACTATTGCTCCCTTGATTTGTCGAAGGAGCTTGTGCAAACTATCAAGAGATCTAACAAAACATCACTCATCCTACATGTCTCCACATTATCACAGCAGACTGTACAAAATACCCTTCTATAAAAGCTTCTCCAATTGCCGCCACCTCTTATGGGACATAGGGCATTGTTCACTTAATACTTGCAGCTATTCCGAATTTTAGATGAGTGATACTCGGACCTAGCAAATTTCACTCATCATGAGAAATCTCCCGATCCTTTATGTTGTGTGTGAGCCTACTTATTTGACTGTGTCTGGTGGAGATTTATTTCTGTCAAGCACAGTCTGGACACACTGGTGAATTATGACTAATGAGAAAGTCCTGAAAAGACTCGGTATAGGTTACAGAGTGGCCTAAGACAAGAAAAAGTTAAGGTTGTGAGAGTTGACCCGCTCTCCTAGCATTAGTTCAAATCTTTGCAATACCTGAAATGTGACAATTGTGGAAAAAGTCATTAGTACATTTACATAATAGTGTGAGAGAAGTCTCAATGCAGTGAATAGGAACATTAAAGCAAAATACCTTAAAAAAAAGAATTGAAAGCAGTGTAATTTCTTCTGTAAAAATGCCAGGGAATAGAGCATACACGTGAGTGGACGTGTGTGTTTCACAATTTGTGAGCTTCTTATTGCTCTCACACCAATTGTCATCCCGTTTGTCCAGAGGCTGGTGAGCAGCGCCGAGAGCCTCGGCTTTGTTACTGAGCTTTTTCAAAAGACATTTTCATACACCCACTGCTACATCTCACCACTTTTACATACAAAAAATACAGGACTTATAAGGATCCATTATGTTAAATGATTAATGTGCTGACTATATTCTCTCACCACTCGCTCCGGTAGAAATTTCCAGTCTAGCAACCACTCTGAATTTAATATATATCTCTCTTTCATAATGTTCAAGGTATCTGGAACGAGAAAGTGCTATATGCTATGTTCCTAATGAAACTCAAGTCAGCAAGACGATCATACATATAGAGCACAACAAAAAACCACGCTACCAGATTAAGTATTAGTTTCTGTGTTTTATATTTGTGTAGAAAGGCAAATAAATAAAGATATTGACATTGTCCCATACTAGCCATAAACCACTGTTGAGTGACGTAGCAGTTCTATAATACACCATAGGAAGACTGGCTCGCGGCATATAGCTGTATCCAGCATTCCTCTGGCAGAGTATTACGCTCACTCCTCGTAGGACTGGAGCAGTGCGTGTGTGAGTCGCAGAGAGCTCTGATACACCTGTTGAGGACAACATAACTCGCTCTATTAGAGTGCTCACAGTCTCGCAGCTTTGTGAGCTCCAGGAGATAATCATGTCCAGCAGAGATTCGTTTTCTTCATTTATAAGACATCAATTCATGTCAACAAGCTCGCTATAGATTGGCCCTTCTTTGATGTCGCTGGCTGAGATTCTGATTGGCAGAGTATGACGTGAATTGTTCCTCATTGGGCATAAATAACCTGGGGTGTAGCGCGATATTCGGGCACAGTTCTCGCGTTGCCATCTTGTTCACAGGTACATGAGGAAATTACCAGGTTAATATATATCTACCAGAGCATGCCAGCAAAGAAATAAGGCCGATTTTAGCGAAGTTAGATAAAAACTTGTATCAATTATTAGTTATTTCTAATAGAAAAGTGACTAAGTTATAATAGTAGCACAATACTTGTAATGTGTAATCTCCAATGCATCAGATATATTTTAGTATACTTGTCCTGTCATGACGGACTAATATGCAGGTTATTATTCTTAACAGTTGAATGTCTCTTTCTTACTTACTAAATTTTGGTTACTCTTGGCCTAGATGGGCCACCTAAAGGAAGCAGAGAACTTCGACACAAAACAGCTGAGTTTTAACTCTTTATTTCAACTGGATATAATTTATTAATAATCATAATCATGAGTCATTACTGCAGTTTGAATTCTGAAAGTTGATTCTGTAGAACTTCTGAGGTAGGACGTCATGCTGGAATATTGCACGCAAGCCTCTTGCATATTTATCAACGAATTGTCCCCTTCCAGCTGCTCGTAAATCATCAAATAAAGCCATTCTTCTGCCCAGTAACAACCGAATATTCAGCCTGCAAGCAAGGCCCAAACTGCAGTGCAAGTGTTGCAATTTTACAGGTTTTTGTCGCGAGCGCACTATAAAGAAACAGCTAGTAATGTTCTTGCTCGTATTTTCTAAAAGAGAGAATAATTATATATTTTGACAACAATTATTAACAACATCTCATCCCTAAATCAACTCCAACAATTACAATTTATCAATCAATAAAACATATACTCTATAAATTACCTAATAATAATAATAGTAAATAATTATCAAGTGCTAATACATGATGCAGTGTAGTGTAATAGTATATTTATGTACCCCCATATTGTACTATAAAGGAGTATGTATTGATGTACATCCTGCACCCGACTGGCCTGCGCTGCAGGGAAGGGCTCTACTTCAAGCTATTACTACTTTGCATGTAGTGACAATTATATCTATTGGATATATATATAGTATTCTAATAAGTTTTATATATAATATATAAAATTTTTATAACTATTTGCAGAAATTTAAAGAATATAAATATTCAAGCTTAGGAAATTCATTTGGATAGTAGGAATTAGCTTTGTGCTATTACTATAAAAATATATATATTTTATATATATATTTAAAAAAAAATATAGTATATAGTATATTTGGATTTTATCCTCCTTGAGCTCCAGTTATAACTCCATTTTTTTCCACCCTGTTTTTATCATTCTTCCTCCTGGATTTTGGCGTGATGGGCACACATCAAAGCCACAGCTGCCTTTAAAGCACTAAAGTCATTAGATGTGCCTGAAGATTGGACAGGGACTCGATGGGGATTCAAGTCCAGGTTCATGTTCCTGCACAGGATCCATCCCAAAGTAGTCACCCATGTGCCTGAGAGCATTCGTCCAGACACTTAGACAACACTCAAACTCTGCCAAGCTGGTGCCTGTTGAACCACTTCCTGGGAAGCCTTACCCAGCCATGCCCCTGGACGTGAAGAGCCTCTTATCTAAAAGCTGACTGAAACCTCCTCGTTTACGACTCTTTCCTAGGACCTGATGGAGTGAGCAGCACTATGACTTGTGGACGCTTTGCTGATGTTAAGTGTTTAATGCAATTGGTTCTTTGCCACCGCAGCGCACGATCACACATTCCTGTGCAGACCCTTAAAGAACCAAACTGGGCAGCTCAGACCCCTCAAGGACCAAACCCTGAGCAGCTCAGACCCCTTAATTACCAAACTGAGCAGTGCAGACCCCTCAAGGACCAAACTCTGAGCAATGCAGACCCTTAAAGAACCAAACTGAGCAGTGCAGACCCCTTAATTACCAAACTGGGCAGCTCAAACCCCTCAAGAACCAAACTCTGAGCAGTGCAGACCCTTAACTACCAAACTGAGCAGTGCAGACCCTTAATTACCAAACTGGGCAGCTCAGACCCCTTAATTACCAAACTGAGCAACTCTGACCCCTTAATTACCAAACTGAGCAGCTCAGACCCCTCAAGGACCAAACCCTGAGCAGCTCAGACCCCTTGAGGATCAAGTTCTGAGCAGCTCAGAGCCCTTAATTACCAAACTGAGCAGTGCAGACCCTTAATTATCAAACTGAGCAGCTCAGAGCCCTTAATTACCAAACTGAGCAGTGCAGACCCCTCAAGGATCAAACTCTGAGCAAGAGGAAAACCCTCAAACCACAGGAATCCACTAGGAGGGAAGAATTGTTCTGTGGATCCTTGAACTGAACGTGTTGGAATGAGCAAAACAGGGTTTGTGTGACCCTCATCCTCCTGACAAGTGACAGAAAAGTAATATTAAAGCTTAGCAGTGTAATTTCTTCTGTAAAAATGGCAGGRAAASACTCAGAGTGTTAAACTTGTCCTTTTSCTGCCATCCCCCTGTCCCAGGGGCTGGGGCACAGGCTGCTCCTGGTTTGCAGCAGTTCACACAGCTCCATCTGACACTTTTCATACAAAAAAAAAAGGTTTTTAATTYTCTGTACAGCAAATAGTTGATAAATTCTTTATCATTCAAAGGAATCTGGAAGAGTTTGATATTCCATAACCAGTCCCAGAGTCTCTTTAGCMCAAGGTACCAAAGCAGCTGATGAAGAATTCAGTTGCACTATTGAAGATTAAATCTAAAATGCCAAAAAACCAGCTGGAAACAGGAGCAGGAGCTGAGTCCAGGGCTGGCTCAGTGCTTCAGTCTGATTCTCCAGGAATAAGTAGTCAGGATTCTTTCTTTTTTCTTCACTATGCAAGTGTAAGTTCCTTCATTRATGGCGTTGGCAATGATGCTCATGTGATCCTCATTGAGGGATAAATAACCTGGGTAGGAATATTCCAGAAGTTCCTTATCTTTATACCAGCTGGCAGAAGAAAAAGGATGGAAGTTAAATATGAATATTAGTTATTTCTAATAGAAATATAGTTATTATAGAATATTAGTTATTTCTAATAATAGAAATATTTTTAGTTTTTTCTACGAATATTCGTTATTTCTACTAATAAATTTTGCTGAATAAGTGTAGAGCAGAGACTTCACCAAAACAGCTGAGTTTTACTCTTTATTTCAGATGGATAATTATTAATAATCATAATCATGAGTCATTCTGCAGTTTGAATCTCTGAAAGTTGATGGGAATTTGGGTCCTCATGCATTTGAGCCAASCTTAATTTTAGATACATCCAGAACCTGTTCATACTTCAGTAACAACCAATTAAAACCTGAAAGGGTRAATTTCAATTTTACAGGTTTTTTGCAGAATATAAAGAAYATAAATRTTTMTATTTTTTWAAAAATAGAAAATTATAAAAATATTAAATACTAAAAATATARTCATAACAATATAYATACTATATATAATAAATAGTATATAATTATTGTATCTATATATTAATATATATTTATATATTTATAGATATTTATTATACTATATATTATAATTATATATATATTATATCTAATAAGTTTTTATATAAATATATAAAATTTTTATAACTATTTTGCAGAATTTAAAGAATATAAATAYTCAAGCTAGGAAATTCATTTGGATAGTAGGAATTAGCTTTGTGCTATATATAAAAAATATATATATTTTATATATATATATTAAAAAAATATATATGTATATATATGTATATATGTATATATTGGATTTTATCCTCCTTGAGCTCCAGATTATAAACTCCATTTTTTTCCACCCTGTTTTTATCATTCTTCCTCCTGGATTTTGGCATGTGAGGTTTCCTAGGCCTGGATGAGGAGAGCACTCACTGGACTTTGCCTTTYTTGTGGATGATTTTCTGCCCGCAGCGGAAGGTGACGTTCCTGCCCTCAGAAACTGTCTTGGTTTTGGTCCTGGGTGGGGGCAGAGTGGGGGGCACCGTTGGAAATGGGAATTCTGTGCAGGGAGAGAAGGAAATGGCAGCAGTKAAGGAGCTTTATCACCCCAAAACCCTTTGACAAAATCATAATTTAAGGAGTTTTAAAAGTATTAATTTAAAAGTGCCTCCTCTTCCTGAGCAATTCTTGCATGGACAAACATGATTGATGTGCAAAGATAAAAACTTTTTGGTGTGATAAAAATCAATTTGTCCCTTTCACAGCTGTTGCAGAGGATGTGAACAGCCCAGTGTGTGAAAAGCCTGTGGAATATCTGGGTTTGTAATTATCTAATTGCATCTTTCCTTAATGTGGCCCAAAAATCCTCTGTGCTGAAGAGGCAGTGATTATCCAGAACATYCTAAGGAATATTTTTTATTCCAACATTTTTATCTGAACTCAGTTTATCTGCCACAGCTGCAGCAACTTGCCCTGCATTAGTTCCTTACCTGGATCCATGAGCTGAGGCTGGAGAAGGTGATTAACCTTAATAATCCTGTGATTAATCACTTTCTATCCTGTTCTGGGAGCAGCTCCAGCTGTGCTGGGGATGTTTTGTCCTGGTTCTGCCCCATCCCTGCAGCCCCTCTCCCTGCCTTGCTATTCCCTGGCTCAGCTAAACCAGAAAGGAATGGGACAATTTCATGTTCCACTCCATAAATGTTGAATTATTCCTCATTCCAGGCCTGGATCTGCACTCAGATGTACAAAACACCATTTCTGTTGTGCTGCTGGGAGCTGGATCATTTGTGTCACTGATCCCTGGTGTGAAATGAAGATTTTGCTTGTCCCAGCCTCACTTTTCCCTCCTCCCTGTGCACTTTTACCTCTCCCTGTGCACTTTTACCTCTTCCCTGTGCACTTTTACCTCTCCCTGTGCACTTTTACCTCTCCTTGTGCATTTTCCCTCCTCCCCGTGCACTTTTACCTCTTCCCTGTGCACTTTTACCTCCTCCCTGTGCACTTTCAAATCCTCTCTGTGCATTTTCCCTCCTCCCCGTGCACTTTTACCTCTTCCCTGTGCACTTTTACCTCTTCCCTGTGCACTTTCAAATCCTCTCTGTGCATTTTCCCTCTTCCCTGTGCACTTTTACCTTCTCCCTGTGCACTTTTAGCTCTTCCCTGTGCACTTTCAAATCCTCTTTGTGCACTTTTCCCTCTTCCCTGTGCACTTTTACCTCCTCCCTGTGCACTTTTACCTCTCCCTGTGCACTTTTACCTCCTCCCTGTGCACTTTTACCCTCCCCCGTGCACTTTCAAAGCCTCCCTGTGCACTTTCACCTCTTCCCTGTGCACTTTTACCTCCT
Source organism: Sporophila hypoxantha (assembly GCA_002167245.1). Taxonomy (NCBI): domain Eukaryota; kingdom Metazoa; phylum Chordata; class Aves; order Passeriformes; family Thraupidae; genus Sporophila; species Sporophila hypoxantha. The sequence goes on along the minus strand of NDFG01000004.1, from coordinate 2,367,522 downwards.
CCTGTGCACTCTCCTTCCTCCCTGTGCACTTTTCCCTCCTCCCTGTGCACTTTCCTTCCTCCCTGTGCACTTTTCCCTCCTCCCTGTGCACTTTTCCCCCTCTCTGTGCACTTTTCCCTCCTCCCTGTGCACTTTTACCTCTTCCCTGTGCACTTTCCCCCTCCCTGTGCACTTTTACCTCTCCCTGTGCACTTTCAAATCCTCTCTGTGCATTTTCCCTCTTCCCTGTGCACTTTTACCCCCTCTCTGTGCACTTTTCCCTCTTCCCTGTGCATTTTTACCTCTCCCTGTGCACTTTCACCTCCTCCCTGTGCACTTTTACCTCCTCCCTGTGCACTTTCACCCCCTCCCTCTGCACTTTCAAATCCTCCCTGTG
>NDFG01000004.1:2337355-2355970 GCA_002167245.1 Sporophila hypoxantha | reverse complement strand
AAAACACCACATAAATATTTCCTGCAACCCACAGATCTGTGGCACCAGGCCGCCGGAATAAATCGGGAGTCACAAATCCAAATCACGAAAAATTAAAACATTAAAATTTAATCAGTTTTCATGTCCCATTTATAGGAGAGTTTATGACTGGAAAGCAGGTGCGTGTGGGGCTGGAACCGTGGCCTTGAAGACTTAGCATTAATGAAAAAGTTGTGGTGAGGCGTGGAAGGGGATGGAAAAGCAGAAACTGGAATCGTTTTCCTGAATAGGGGTGAAAAACAAAACTCCTTAGTTGCCAAACTCAGACAACAACTGAAGGAGAAAACAGGTATAAAGCAAATGAACATTGCTTGATTCCAGAGAGATATCCTAGGACACCTAGAAGAGAAGAGACAGGAAGAAGCATGTGAACGAAGTGAATTAAGCATGACCCCAGTGCAAATAAAGTATATGGCCAGTAGACAAGGTAACTTAAGATTAAACGCCAGTGCCCTGCCCCCAGCTCCTCTCCCCAGGCTGCATGCGGGGCCGCCTATAACCTCCTTCCTGAGGGAGGAAAATCACCCCCAGTCCCACTGGGGCTCAAGCTCTGACCCCTCAAGGACCAAAAACTGAGCGCAGCTGACAGACCCTGTTAATTACTCAAACTTGAAGCAGTGGCAGACCCTTAATGTACCAAACTGAGGCAGCTCAGTACCCCTTAATACCCAACTCTTGAACAGTGCAGACCCCTCAAGAACCAAACTTGAGCAATGCAGACCCTTAAAGAACCAAACTGGGCAGCTCAGGGACCCCTCAAGGACCAAACCCTGAGCAGGCTTCAGACCCCTGAATTACCAAACTCGAGCCGCGTGGCAGACCCCTCAAGGACCAAACTCTTGAGCCAATGAGACCCTTAAAGAACCAAACTGAGCAGTTCTGCAGACCCCTTAATTTACCAAAACTGGGCCAGCTCAAACCCCTCAAGAACCAAACTCCTGAGCAGTAGCAGGACCCTTTAACTACCCAAACTGAGGCAGTGCAGACCCTTAATTACCAAACGGGGCAGCTCAGACCCGCTTAATTACAAACTGAGCAAACTCTATGACACCCTTATTTAACCAAAACTGAGCAGCTTCAGACCCCTCAAGGACCAAACCCTGAGGCAGCTCAGACCCCCTTGAGATCAAGTTCTGAGGCAGCTTCAGAGCTTAAGTACCCAAACTGAGAGTTGCAGACCCTTAATTAATCAAACTGAGCAGCTCAGAGCCCTTAATTTACCAAACTGAGCAGTGGCAGACCCCTCAAGGATCAAAACTCTGAGGCAAGAGGAAAACCCCTCAAACCACAGGAATCCACGTAGAGGAAGAATGTTCTGTGGATCCTTTGAACTGACATGTTGGAATGAGCAAAACAGGGTTTGTTGGTGGGGGTGGACCCTCATCCCCTGACAAGTGACAGAAAAGAAAAGTAAATATTAAAGCTTAGCAGTGTTAATTTCTTCTGTGTTAAAAAAAATTGGCAGGGAACACTCAGTCTGTGTTAAACTTAGTCCTTTTCCTTGCCATCCCCCCTGTCCCAGGGGCTTGGGGCACAGGCTGCTCTGGTTTGCAGCAGTTCACAAGCTCCATATCTTGACACTTTTCAACATATTTTACAAATAAAAAAAAGGTTTTTAATTTTTTCTGGACAGCAAAATTTAGTTGATTATAAAATTCTTTATCATTCAGAAGGAATCGTGGGAGAGTTTGATATTCCCATAACCACGTACCCAGAGTCCTCTTAGGGCCAAGGTACCAAAGCAGCTGTATGAAGAATTCAGGTTTGGCACTATTTGAAAGATTAAATCTAAAAATGCCAAAAAAAACAGCTTTGGAACAGGAGCAGGAGCTGAATCAGGGCTGGCTCAGTTGCTTCAGTTGGATTCTCCCAGGAATAAGTAGCAGATTCTTTTCTTTTTTCCTTCACTATGGCAAGTGTTTAAGTTTCCTTTCATTAATGGCGTCTGGCAAATGATGCTCATGTGATCCTCGATTGAGGGATAAATAACCTGAGCGTAGGAATCTATTCCAGAAGTCCTTGATCTTTATAACCAGGCTGGCAGAAGAACATAAGAAAAAGGGATGGGATAAGTTAAAAATTATGAATATTAGGTTATTTCTAATAGAAATATAGTTATTAATTAGAATAGTAGTTTATTTCTTAATAATAGAAAATATTTTAGTTTTTTCTACGAAAATATTCGTTATTTCTACTAATAAAGTTTGCTGGAATAAGTAGTGTAGAGCAGGACTTTCACCAAAAACAGCTGGTTTTTACTCGTATTCAGAATGGGATTAATATTAATAATTGTTAATCATTAATCATGAGTCATTCTTGCAGTTGAATCTCGAAAGTTGGCGAATTTGGGTCCTCATGCATTTGCAAGCCCAACCTTAATTTTAGATACATCCAGAATCTCTGTCATACTTCAGAGTAACAACCAATTTTTTTAAAACCTGAAAGGGTTTAAAGGTTTCAATTTTACAGGTTTTTTTGCCAGGCAGAATATAAAGAATATAAATATTTATATTTTTTTTTAAAAATAGAAAATTATAAAAATATTAAATACTAAAAAAAATAGAGTCATAACAATATACATACTATATAATCATAATAAAATAGTATATAAATTATTTGTATCTAATATAAATAATATATTTATATATTTATAGATATTTATTATACTATATATTATAATTATAGAATTATTATATAATAAGTTTTTATATAAATATATAAAAAAAAAAAAAAAATTTTTTTTTATTATATAACTATTTTTGCAGAAATTTAAAGAATATAAATACCCTCAAAGCTTAGGAAATTCATTGGATAGTAGGAATTAGCTTTGTGCTATATATTATAATAAAAATAATATATATGTTATTATATATATATTATAAAAAAAATTATGATGTAATATATGGTAATATTGTATATATTGGATTTTATTTCCTCCTTTGAGCTCCAGATTATTTAATAAACTCCATTTTTTTCCACCCCTTTTTATCATTCTTCCTCCTGGATTTTGGGCATTGTGAGGTTGCCTAGGCCTGGATTGAGGAGGGAGGCACTCACTGGACTTTTGCCTTTTTGTTGGATGATTTTTTTCTGCCCGCCAGCGGAGGTGACGTTCCTATTGCCCTCAGAAACTGGTTCTTGGTTTTTGGGTCCTGGGGTGGGGCAGAGTGGGGGGGGCACCGTTGGAATTGGGAACATTCTGTTCAGGAGAAAGAAATGGCAAGCGGAAGGAGGCTTTATCACAACCCAAAACCCATTTGACAAAATGGTCCATAATTTAAGGAGTTTTAAAAGTATTAATTTTAAAAGTGCCCTCTTCCTGTAGCAAGTCTTGCCATGGACAAACATTATTGATGGCAAAGATAAAAAACTTTTTGGGGTGTTGAATAAAAAATCAATTTGTCCCTTTCACAGCTGTTGCATGAGGATGTGAATAGCCCAGTGTTGTGAAAAGCCTGTGGAATATCTGGGTTTGTAATTTATCTAAATTGGCACATTCTTTCCTTAATGTGGCCCAAAATCCTCTGGGGCTGAGAGAGCAGTGATTAATTCCAGAACATCCTAAGGAATATTTTTATTCCAACATTGTGTTACTGAAACTCAGTTATCTGCCACAGCTGCAGGCAACTTGCCCTGGCCATTAGGTCCTTACCTGGAATCCATGAGCTTGAGGCTGGAGTGAGAAGCGTGAGTAACCTTAATAAATCCTCTGATTAATCCACTTTCTAGCCTGTTCTGGGAGAGCTCCAGCTGTTGCTGGGGATTGTTTTGTTCCTGGTTTCTGCCCATCCCTGCAGCCCCTCTCCCTGCCTTGCTATTGCCCTAGCTCAGCTCCACTAAACCAGATAAGGAATGGGGACAATTTCATTTGTCTTCCACTCCATAAATGATTGAATTATTCATCGTTCCTGGCTGGATCTGCACTCAGATGTTACAAACTCCACATTTCTGGTTTGTGCTGCTTGGAGCTGGATCATTTTGTCACTGAATCCTGGTGGGTGAAAAGGGTGAAGAGATTTTTAGCTTTATTTCCAGCCCACTTGTACCTCCTTCCCTTGTTGCACTTTTACCTCCTTCCCTGTGCACTTTTCCCTTTTTCCCTGATGCAACTTGTACCACCTCGTCTCTTGTTGAACTTTTTTTACCTTCCCTAGTGCATTTATTTACCTCTCCCTGTTTGCCACTTTGTACCTCCTCCCTGTTTTTGCACTTTTTTTCAAATCCTCTCTGTGCACTTTTCCCCTCCTTTTAGTTGCATTTTCCCTCCTCCCTGATTGCCACTTTTCCTTCCTCCTTTAGTGCACTTTCCCTCCTCCCTGGATGGGCATTTTTCCCTCCTCTCTGTGCACTTTTTTATACCCCCTCTCTGTGCACCTCTTTTTACCCCCTCCCTGTGCACTTTTCCCCCCTTCTCTGTGCACTTTTTTTTCTCCCTACCTCCCTGTGCAATTTTCCCCCCTTCCCTGTGCAACTTTTTCCCTCCTCCTGTGCCATTTTCCCTCCTCCCAGTCCCCGAGGTACCGTAGCAGAAGTTCGCCAGCTGGCCGGGGTGCGTTTCTTTTCATTGTCAGCTTCCTGCGCTCCTCCACAGAAAAATCCTTTCTTAGCCCACGCTGGGCACATGAATAACCTGTCCTTGCACAGGGCCTTGGAAACAGGAGGAGAGGAGCTGTTAGGATGAGACTGAAACAACCAGTTGGGGGGGAATATTTGTTCAGAGGAACAAGGTGGGAGCTGGTGAGTGGAGCGCTCTAAAGGCAGGGAAGTTGTCACCACATTTCACTAGAAGAAAAGCAAGGCACAAGTATTCTTCCCAATGAGAGGAATGAGTGGATGTTGTCTTTCCAAACAAAGCTGCTGGTAGATAAAACCAGGCTCTGGGAGATAAAAGAAAAACAATGGGATAAGGATTCCACTGCTTGACTGAATTAAGCAAAGAGATCGTTTGCTTTTACAAATAAACTTTTTAGGTTGGCTTAATAAAATGAAACTTAGAGTGGTGAGATGATGAAGAAACAAATGGGGAAAAAATCCTAAAATTCCATAAGAGGAATTAAAACTGAAAGGAGGGTTATGCAGTGCAGAGGGAAAGTCTTGCGGATTCAGGTTTGTTTTGGGGAAGTCTGAACCTCTCAAGTACCTCAGGAAACAGGGGAAAGAGAGAATGGGGAAATGTTGGGCTGGAAATGGCGGGTTAAAAAGAGGCTGCATCCTTCCATAAATGAGAGATTCCCAGGGGAATGCCCCCATGGGCCTCTCCCTTTATTCACAATTAAAGCAAAAAAAAGGGACTCCTCTGTCCTCCTTTTTGGACATAAACTCTGGTGTTTGTGATTAATTGTTCCTAACACCAAGAATATATTTTCTGAGATTTCACATTCTCTGACCTCAGAGAAAAGGAAAAAAAACAATTTCTTAGCATTTGCTGCTGTGCCTGTGGTTTTGTGCAGTAAGTAAGAATTGCCAATATGGAGATTGTTACCCCACGTGATGGGTGGATGTTTGTTTCCTTGTTGGCCTATCAGTTGCGGCCAAGTGTGTTGGCCCCCACATTTCTCTTCACAGAGGAAAAACAAGCGCACCAATTCTTCCCAAGAATATTCTTTTATCTCAATTTGCTGTGCCTGTGTTTTGTGCCAAAGTAGGAATTCAAGGATGGAGTTTTTTTCCCGCAGTGATGGCGAGTTTTTGTTTCCTCGGCCTGTCAGGGGGGCCTGGTGTTGAAGAAAATAATAAATAAAAAAACAAAAAAAGATAAAAGTGTGTGTGGGACTGTTTTGAGGAGACAAGTAATTAGCATTACTGTGACAGGTTTGAGTGCTTGGCACTATTCAGTTAGGAAAAATGTAATGAATATAATATAGTAATAATAATTTATAATATACTAAAGTCATTAATTAGATAATTCCCTTTCTGAATAAGAAAATGGGTGGAAAATTTCCAACCTCATCATATTCAAACGACCCCCGATACAGGAGCCCGAAAGCTGGGATGTGACCCCAGCACTGCTCCAACAGCCTCCAGCTGCCACCTGAGGCCCAAGCATAGACAGCAATGAGAATAGGGGATAAGGTTAATGTCTGCACCGAATAGCAGACCTGTGTGGATTCCCCAACAACTCGTACAAACCCTTGTGGAAATTGCTCTTCCTCTGCCTCAAGGCAGATTCACAGGCGTTTTTTTGATGTGCTATAGAGCAGCGCCGGGTAAATTCAGCGACATGTGCATGACGGCCCAGGGGCTTGATGCCCGATCTCTGGGGAAAAAATGGGGCAGCCACTGTGCACCAGGTCGGTCAGCCACACTCCTGGGGGAGAGGAAACCACACTGGGGACTGAAGGCAACTGCAAACGAACCCAGCTTTAAAGCAAACAAAACTGTTCTGCCAAACTAAGCTGTAAAAACCACAGGAGAGGTTTGAACCTTGCCTAAACAAGGTTTTTGAAGCATTTATCATATGTTGTTCAGATCCTGCACTGATGCTTCACTCAGGTTATATGGCTCTTTCTGATTTTTCCAGATATTCTTGCACTGAAGAATAACCCAAGAGTTTTTTAGTTTTTTTTCATAATTTTTCACAGAAAATCGTGCAATTTGATGTCATCAAGTTTTGGTTTTCCTATTTTTCAGATTCTGTGTACTGATGCCTCCACTAGTTGAGAAGTTTATTAAGGCTTTTCTATTCTTTTTCAGGATTCTTTGTACTGATATTCTCAGGTTTGAACCTGTTCGGTTTTCCAGATTCTCTACAGATATTCTTCAGGATTTATAAAACTGTTCTGTTTTGTAACCAGATTAACTCTAAGAGATATCTGCAGATTTAAATATACAACTGTTCCTGATTTTTTCTCCAGATTTCTTACTGACTCGCCCCTCAGGTTAAATTTGGACATTTTCTAATTTTTCCAAAACTAAACTTTCTGTGCGCTTTAGAAATGTGTGGGTTCTGGGGCAAACTACACAGAATATCAGGGTGATTGTGAAAGACAATAACTGTGCACAGAGACAGGGGAAGACAAAAACATCAAACTTCTTCAGATATAAACTCTTAGAGAACAACTAATTAACTCATTGAAAATGTTAAATATAATTTGGTTGCCAATGAGCCGGACCCAAAATGAAAGCAGTTGATTTCCACAATCAATGAAGAGACAACTGATGAGGCGAACCTATAGATTGCTCAAATTTATGCCTCAGGATATTTGGAAAACTTTTCGATTTTTCAGCTTCTTTTACTGATATATCTCAGGTTTTGCGTTTTAATAACATATTTTTCACAATTCTGTTGCTGCATCCTTTAGTGTGTGGTCTGGGCTTAAAACATTATCTAGTTGGAGAAAGGGGGTGAGGCTTGTGCCCAGAGCAGGACGAGACCAAAAAAACAATTCACTGCTCCACATAGAGGCAACACAAAAGGACAAATGATCCAAAAAATCTCAGCCCCAGAGACAAAACACCGTGGGCTGGAGAGAGAAAAAGAAAAAACCAAGCATGGACTGCTGGGGTCCTAAAAGCGTGGAATGGAAAAGACAATGAACTGACAAGATGCAAATGGAGCAGGAACTGATAATTGCTTGTTAGTGACCAATGAATACCATATGTTTTTTGGACACATTATGGATTCATCTTAGAGGGTGCAGCCCCTGGCTGCAGCAAGACATATAACTTGTGCTTAGCCCAACGCGTGAATCCAATAATAGAGGAGAAACTTTTCAATAGAATCACAAAAAACTTGCATTTATTTCTAACTCTAGTCCAGTCTCTGTTTCTAGGGCAAACCTTTTCCCAAGGCAGATTCAATTTCAAAGCCACTGAAAAAAAATGACAATACATGTCCCAGAAGTTTCAAAATTCTTTCTCATGTAGAATCTGGCTTGGGCCCAAATCCAAGCCAATAAATTTCCCATTGCTGGTTTCTAAAAATTTCCAGCAGCAGGATCCCAAGAGCTAGTGCCTAGGCTCAGGAAGCTTGCTACTAGAGATAGGCAACAAGCGTAAGCTGTGGAAAGAAGAGAGGAAGAGAAGAGAGGGGCGGAATGAGAGATAAAAATAGGAAGAGATGTGAAAGTAGATGAAGAATGGGTGGTGAGCTAAAAGAATGTGGTGCAGAAGAATTGTATGAAAGGTAGAGAAGAAAGACGGTGAAATATGGATGGATTGAGAGGGCGTTTAAATAGTGATAAAAGTTGGTTTGTGGTAAGTGTGAAAGAGTGTATTGGCAACCAAGTGCTTGGCTGAAACCCTGACTGACCACATACAACTACGAATGGAAGCATTCCATATACTGTTGACTCCCACAGCCCTAGATTAGATGAAGCTGAAACAAGATGGGGGGTGGGGAATGGATTCCAGGGTCTGAAAGAGGGGCTCGTGTGAATTTGACCTAACCACGTGAGACCTGGGAGTGGTCCAACTTCTAATAGGCAGCATGGCGCAAGGGCGACAGATGGAATATTGTTAAGCCAGGAAGGAAATTGTCGGCTGACAACTGACTATCAATTATAATCTTCGACTATTCAAAGTTAATTCAAGAGCGAAGGAATTGGCGTCCTGCCACCACACGGTGCCGATGGCGTTCTTCAAGAAGAACAACAACGTGTGTTCCAGAGCCCCACAAATATAAAACTGTCCCAGACAATTCCTCTTGTTCACTGATGTCCCAGCTCATGGGCAGGTAATGTTCCCAGGACAATAATAAATCTATAACCCCAGGCGACCCTCACATTTTTCTCACCTGTTGCTCACCTTTCTATCCAGAACTGGAACCTAAAACGTTGTGAAATTGCCCAGGATCCAATACTAACGTGTTGGTCATCAATAAAGTGGGGATTTCCCGTGGTGGTTGGGAGAAGTAATGGCCTGATGGGCCAGCAAGCTGCTCCCCGGATGACGGATAAACTCTTGTAAGAGATGGGAGTTAAGCTCATCGACAAAAAGCAATGGTGGGAAAATGTGGTCCAGGGACTCCAGCAAGTCTGTATAATGTGGTCGTGTGATGGAGTAGTAGAAAACCTGTGAGGCGGGGGAAATAGCGAGAATAAACACTGAGAGGGTATTTTCTCCGTTAATACACAATGGTGAACAGGGGAGACAGGGGAAAGAAGGGGCCGGAAAAATCCTGAGTGTGAACAAACAGGTATATTATAAAACTTACAAAAACGGCTTCGTAGGTTACCAATTCGGGAGATTAGGACATAAAGATTGGCACGTGTAGTGGCAGACGCACCCTTAACAAGGTTGAACACTAAACCAAGGACTGACAAAGGCCTGATATGAGTAAAATTAATAATTAGCAAGAAGTGTGACCCCCACGGGGAAATCAAAGTGCAAAACAAAAAAATTTAAAGTAAAGAACTCTATCAAAAAATTAGTCTCAAAGAAAAAACCAAGCCAATGAGGAGAAGAAGATCAGGCAGGGTCAAATACAAATACAAACAACCAATTCAAACTATGAAATTCGGCTCCTGAAGGTCGTGAAAGAAATATCGTGGTGGCGAATAAAAAAGATCTGTAAAGAACCACAGAAATGTGTCATCATAAAAATGTCAAAAATCACAAAACAAAAAAATCTCCATGTTCTCATGTTCATGAGAACATAAGAAGAAATATAGTTGGAGAGTACTTAGAATTCGTGTGTCTTCTGCCCACCTGTAGTATAATACATATTACATCTCATATCTCCTGATAGAGGGCTTTGCCTTTCACCTGTGGTGATTTCTTATTAACATAAATTCTTATTCTGGGGTATTCTTACGATATTTCTTTGATTGTGCTAACCATATTCTATATTCGTTATTCTCTATTCTAACTTTTTCTTATTCTTATTCTTACTCTTATTCATAATTTTATTATTTCTCATTCTCTTTTACTTTTATTTTATTTATTTTTATCCTTGATAAGTATTCTCTCTGGCATGGTTCCCCACTTAAGAAATAAGTGATATAGTATGATTGGTAGATCCCTAGATCTGAGCCGAGAGGATGTTGAGTGGGGTTCATTACTTAGAAGCAAATGCCTGAATGCGTTCACTTGCAAGGTGGTTAATAAGTGTGATCCTGGATTTAATATTTTCCGGTTGCAGTGCAAGATAAAATAATAATTTTTTTTCTTTGCCAATGACATAGAAGAAAGGCAACAGGACACCCCAATACTGTTTAGTGAACAAGTGAGCGCACTCCAGACACAGGAGAAGCGTCTCCATTGCCGGTCCCAGCTCCAATAGCCCAGCGACTCTCTCCACCCTTGAATATAGACGTTGGAGATAACCCCCCCACGGCTCCCTGGGCCCGTTTGCAGAAATCGGGGAGGGGAAAGCGCACTCATCAGATTGAAAGGAGAGAGAGTCGCTGGGGGAAAAGAAAGGATGCAAACATAACAATGGCACTCCCTGAAGAGCTGAACAAGAGAAGACAACACTCGCTCCACAAGATGCGGGTGTGAACGTCGGCCGAGAGGGCCGCCAGCTGCCCCGGCGGACAGAATCAAGGCCCTGGGGACCTCAGCATGGTTACTGGGGAAAAGGAAAAAGGCAGTGATTCCTGCAGGTAAGAGACTGGACGACATAGAACACACCGAACAAGAAACTAGATTTATCTAAGTGTTGGCATACGTGAGTAATTTAGATGGGCAGCATAAGGCTCCAGTTGGTCACTTCTGAAAGGATAAATTTATAATAATATATATATGATACAATAAAACTATTAATATAATAAAAGTGAATTATATAAAAAAACACAAGCAGAGGAGTGCACGAGCCAAGGGGCTGATTTAATCAACAAGTCGTGCCGCATTATGTGGCAGGGAGGGTAATGATGAGTAGTGACATGCTATGTGTCTATAGGAAGATGGCAATTATATTATATAATAGTATTTGGTAAAGTAATAATATAAATTAAAATCAATATATTAAGTATGTATATCATTAAAGATATTATTATAATTTTAATATTATATTATATTTATATATAAAATTATAAATATATTATATTTTAAGTGGTGAGATCATTAATAAAGTATTGTATGTATATATTATAATTATATGTAAGTGATATTTATGATGGGTATATATAACATCTGAGGACACACAGCACACACATGGGTGGGGGCTGGTTATCAGGGGTTGGCAGGTGAAGGAAATATATAGCATGGGCTGGGATTCCGATGTTCTTTAGAAGGGCTTAATTTTATTGTTTTTTGATTACTATATTATATAAAGTTATTATATAATGAAGAAACACAGAGGTGAGGGACACCCAGCCGCACAACCTGGGGGGCTGTTTTGTATGCAGGTGCACCCTGGCAGGGAGGAATGATGAATCTGACTCCAGGTTTCTCCTGGTTGGCTTTCCCCACCTCGCTTGCTGACTGACCCAAAAACCACTGGAGAGCAGGAGAATGCAGGCCCCAGGATGATTTTGGAGATAGCAGGCAGGAGAATGCAGGCCTATGGATGATTTTAGTTAGATAGAGCAGGAGAATGCAGGCCTCAGGATGATTGTAGATAAGCAGGAGAAGGCCCAGGATGATTTTAGACAGAGCAGGACCAGGATGATTTTAGACAGAGCAGGAGAATCCAGGCCCCAGGATGATTTTAGAGCAGGAGAAGGCCCCAGGATGATTTTAGACAGAGCAGGAGAAGGCCCCAGGATGATTTTAGAGCAGGAGAATCCAGGTCCCAGGATGATTTTAGATAGAGCAGGTGAAGGCCCCAGGATAATTTTAGACACAGCAGGAGAAGGCCCCAGGATGATTTCTGGGGCTGTTCCAGGCCTTACTTGTAGGTGAGGTTGAAGTGGTCCCACCTGAGGTGCCCGGGGGTCAGGGTGTAGCGCCGGCTGCGCTGGGCAGGGCCTGGGCTGGGCACAGCTGGGCCTGGCACATCTTCCTTAAAGACAAAACAGGAGATGGGAGACACTCAGGACAGCTGATGCCTTAAGATTTAGCCTTTATATTTATCCTTTCTATTTAATTTATTTAGCCTGTATTTCTCAAATGCTGCACTGCATCACTCTAAATTCCATAATAATAAAGTCTTAGCCAGTGTTTGCACATTTTGTCAGACWCAACAATTCCTCCAGGTCTGAGATCCAAGGACACCCCACGTCAGGCCATGAAAAGCATAAATAAAATTAAATTTCAGGGGGAGAATTGGGGTAAATGACTTCATTACCCGAAGCTGTAATTGGAGGATTAACCCCTGATATGTAAATGGACCAAATTTTAATTGTGTGAAAAACCTGTGACCATCACCCACCCCTGGGCTGGAAACCCACAGGTTTCTGAAATCCCTCACAGGTTTTTCAGTGCCCAAGGGGCACCTCTTGAAGGACTTTAATAAATCCCAATTTATTCTGTTAAAGCCTCTGTTCTAGGGGGCTTCAGAGTGCAGAATAAAAACCTCCATGGAGCAAAACCTGGGGCTGGGAGCAGCTCTGGCTCTGCCTGAGGGGTATCCAAGGGATGAGACCAGCCCTGCATCATCCCAAACCATCCCAAACCAGCCCAAAACATCCCCAAACACCCCAAAACATCCCAAACCAGCCCAGAACATCCCCAAACAGCCCAAAACATGCCAAACCAGCCCTGCATCATCCCAAACCAGCCCAAAACCATCCCAAAACATCCCAAAACATCCCAAACCAGCCCAAACCAGCCCCTCTCCTTCGTGGAGAGCAGGAATGAGCCCTCAGGAGGCTCCTGGCCACAGCCAGTGCTTCAGCTCTGCCTGGAAAGTTCTCATTTCCTCCATCACTGCCCAGCTGTAAATCTGAGAAATGACTAAAACAGGGAACTCTTTGTGCAGGGAGCTCTTTCAGAGAGCTCTGAAATGCCCCCAAAGCCAAGAGAAGCCCTGGAAAGCCTGGAGTGCCTTTAAAGCATGGAACAGCTCAAGACCTGGAATTGTGTGTGACACGTCTGGCTCCAGCTGCAAAAGCCTTTCAGAACATGGAGGGAAATGAATGGGACAAAATCTGGATTTTTTGGGAAATTTTTGAGCTCTGTCTCCCCTTTTTTGGGGCTAAGACAGTGAAAATTGGGCTCCAGAGGCACCAAGGCAGTGGCCAAACCACAGCCTGGTGTCACCAGAGGCCTGAGGGGACAGCTCCAGGCCCTGCCTGAAGAGCACAAGAACTTTCCATGGCTTGAAAGGCTGGAAAACTTCTGCCCATGGCTGACAGCTCCATCTCCTCCCCTCCTGACCAAATATCAGCATTTTTCTCTCCTYCAAGGAGAAATTTCAGATTTTCCTGCAGCTGAGACCAGCACCAGCTTTGTGAGGACAGATCTTTTGTGCAAATATTATATATTTAATATACAATATATATTATATATACTAATATGTTAATATATTAAATACAATATAGCTATATAATATTATATATTATATACGTTAGATACATTAGATAGAATATAATAGATATATATTCTATATTATATACATTATATATAATATATAATATATAATACAATATACAATATATAATATGTATTAGCTATTATATATTTTATAAAATATAATATTATATCATTATATAATTATAATATATAATATATACTATATATAACATAATATATAATATACAATATATAATATATTATACATTGTATGATATAATACATAATTTAATATGTAATGTAATAATATATGTATATTATATTATATATTATACATATATTATACATTCTATATTATATTATACATTCTATATTATATTATACATTCTATATTATACATACTATGTATTATACATTTTATGGTATATTAAATATTATATATTTTTTGTTCTATTTAATGGAAATAATTAAATTCCAGCACAGGGGGAGCCCTGAGCTCTCCCAGCCCCCTGGGCACCAGCAGAGAACAATTCCAGCCAGGAAGAGCCTGCTGGCTCCTCCTCCTGCAGGGAAAACTGCAGCCCCAGGGGAGAAAAATGACTTTATTTTCTATAACTACTGAGAATAAAAGCTTCAAGCCATTAGWGCTGAACAGACAAAGGGAAAAAATTAAAATAATGTGCGACTTCTGTTTAAAATCCAGAGCAGAGCATCAATCACTGCTGGATCAGAGGAGCTGCAGGGCTGAGCCCAACCCTCCTGCCTGGGCTCTGCTCTCTTTAAATTAAAACATCAGACATTAAAACATTTCTCTCTTTAGATACTTATCTATTTAGATCTATTGAGATCTATTTAGATCTATTTGTCCACAGACCTATTGAGATCTATTTATTTATTTAGATTAGACATTTAGACATTCTAGTTAGGTCTTTATCTACTTAGATCTATTTGTTTCTATGTCTATTGAGATCTATTTATTTAGATTAGATATTTAGACATTTATCTGTTTAGATATTTATCTATTTTGATCTATTTGTATCTATTTAAGTCTGTTTAGATCTATTTGTCTATAGATCTATTTAGTATTTAGAGTAGACATTTAGACATCTATTAAGATATTTATCTACTTAGCTCTATTTTGATCTATTTGTATCTATTTGTTTAGATCTATTTGTCTATAGATCTATTTATCTATTTAGATCTATTTATCTATAGACCTATTAGATATATTTAACCTTTTAGATTAGATATTTATCTRTTTAGACATTTAGATATTTAGGTTCCAGCCTCAAAGCAGAGCACACCTGCACCTCTCTCGGACACCCCCTCCCCTCCCAGGCATTTGAGGCTCAGATCCCTCCTCCTTTTCCTCACCTGAATTTCCTGAACTGCAGCTCCAGCTGGAAATTCCACAGCTGCCAGCAAAGCCAGCRCGGGGAGCAGACACAAAAACCCCAGCGTGGTCCTGCAGCCCCTRCTCCTCTTCTGCTCCGGGGAGCTTCTCCTCCTGCCCGCAGGGAGCTGCTCAGCCCGGTCCATGGCGTTCTCCTGGGGCTTCTGGAGGATTTTTTTTGGGCCAGGCACTCAAGACATTCCCTGCACAGAAAGCATTTGTGATCCTTGAGNAAAAAAGAGCAGACTTTACATTAAGCCTCTTTGCAATGTGCCAAAGATTCTCTCAGGCTCTGCCAAGTGGGATCGTGTTACTGCAGCTGAAATTTGGGCTGGCCCGGGAGCAGCAGCAAAGTGAAACAAGCTGGGGTGGACATGAACTCTTCTCTTTAACTCTGTGAGCAACACAGGGCAAATCTGCAGTTGTCAGCTTCGTGTAATGAGAAAAAAAAAAAACCAAAAAAAAACAAAACAGGGGAGAGGGCAGCAAGAGGAATCCAGAGGAATCAGCCCCTTGGAATGTGTCACTGGGGATGCTCCACGTCATTTGTCACAGCTGTCCTGGGTGAAAAATGAGATGCTGGGAGAGCAGGCTGGGCTCTCTCTGCTTGGGAAAGTGCTCAGGGAGCTGAGAAACTCCCACAGAAATAAAGAGCAGCCCCTCTTGCAGAAAACTTGGCTGGGAGCTGCAATTTCTGCTGGGTTTGGGTCCCAAAGAGGCTTGGAGRGTTTGCCTGGGAGGTTCTTTGAGGCATCTCCAAATCCATTCAGGGCTTTTAGGAAAATCTCACTCAGAAATTCTCAGGTTTTCCAAGAGAGCTCAAAAATCTCACTCAGAAATTTTCAGGTTTTCAGAGACAGCTCAAAAAGCTCACTCAAATTCTCAGGTTTTCAGAGAGAGTTGAAAAATCTCACTGAGAAATTCTCAGGTTTTCAGAGACAGCTGCACTTTTCTGTCTCATCCTGAGGTGGGGCAAACTGAACCCCAGTTCTGCCCTCTCAGAGGAAAAGGAATTCTGCAGGAATTCTCCCCAGTTCCACCAGCAAATGCCAGGGAGGGGGAAGGTCATATAAAAATTCCTTGGGGGCATCTGAGGCATTCGAAAGGTTTCAGAAAAGCCTTGTAATTTTAATAATGAAAAATGCTTGAATTGGAATTTTTTCCACCCTAGTTCATAATCAAGCCTGCAATGTTTTATTAGTTTCATATATTTGCAGCCTCAAGCTGGCCTGGAGCTGTCAAACTCAGGAGAAATAAGGCCAGGGAGTCTGGGTGTGCAATTCCATGAACATTTTCAATTCTCACCAACACAAACCACCACAAAAATCCAAAAAAAACCAACAAGAAATCCAACAGTAAAAGGGCAGAAAAGTGCAGCAGTGGCTCAGACCCCAGGAAAAGGACAGGATAAGGAGGGACAGCAAGGAAAGAATGGACAGAATTCCAGAGGGGAGGAAGAGCAGAACCCCAGGGTCCAGAGCTCTCCCTCCTGTGGAATTGGCTGCCCTCAGCTGCTTTCCAGGGATGGTTCCTCCTTCCCCAGCAGCACTGTGCCTGTGCATGGCTCTGAAAAATGCATTTTTTTTTTACATTTGGAGCTCCACAGAGATGCAAATTCAGCCCTGTTGGTGGTTTGAGCTGCAATCACAGCACCAAGGGAGAAACTCAACTGATCTGTGCCTGAATTCTCAGTTTCTTTTAGAGCCTGCAGAGGAGAACAGAAAAATGCTGACAGAGAGGGGAGTCTTGAAGGAAAAACCTGCCTTGAAATGGGGCTCCAGACCTCCAGCCAAGAGCTCTTCTCCAGCAAGGCAGCACTGGCTTGAAAGAAAAATATTGTTATCAACCCCAGAGCTGGAAGAACATTGAGTTTCAGTCTCAGCTTCAAGGGCCTCTCCCAGAGCCAGGAGGACTCAGCAGAGCTGGAGGGAGATTTCAATTCATGCACTGCACACGCTCCTCTCCTCCTGCTGGAGCAGCTCAGGGCACTTTAATCTCAATTTAGGGCACTTTAATCCTGACCTAGGGCACTTTAATCCCAATTTAGGGCAGTTTAATCCCAATTTAGGGCATTTTAATCTCAATTTAGGGCACTTTAATCCTGACCTAGGGCACTTTAATCTCAATTTAGGGCAGTTTAATCCCAATTTAGGGCAGTTTATAATCCTGACCCAGGGCAGTTTAATCCTGACCCTTGGACCCTTGGGTTTATAAACCAGCACTGGGCAGGTGAGGAGATTTGCCCAAGGTCCACGTGGATTCTCCCAGGACCTGAAACCCTCCAAGCACCCCCTCAGTGCCTCATTTTTGTGGCACTCACTGATTTTTGTGGCACTCACTCACTGATTTTTGTGGCACTCACTGATTATTTTTGTGGCACTCACTCATTTTTGTGGCACTCACTCATTTTCTCATTTTTGTGAAGACAAGAACCCAAACTTTAGGCAGAGCTTGGGGATTCACACAAGCACGGCCTGAGGGGAGCAAGAATTCCCTTCACAAAGTAAAAGGTTTTTGTGGAATGCATCTCAGCACAGCTAAGTGACTGCACAGAGCTTTAGCAAAGCGCATTTTTAGGACCTCAGTGTTCCTGAACGCTTCTCCACGCAGCCACTGAGGGTGAGCAGAGCCAAGAAAAGTTCTGTGACTTYTCCATGAGTCACAGATGATTCTGAATGGGAAGAGACCGTGCTGCACATGATCTGTTTTATCTTGTGCTGCCTGAATGGGAACCTTGGCCTGCAGAGTTGATTCAAAACCTCTGGGGCATTTTTTAGGATCCTGCTCCCCTGTCAGGTTATCCTGGGAGGATCAGAAGGGAGAGCAGTTTCTTGGAAAGCACTTTGCTCTCTCTCCCCACTGTGCCCATCCACAGGGAAATTCAGCACATCCAACCCCACCAAACCCTGGCTGCAGAGAGCTTGCAGAATTATTCGAGTTCGAGCCAAATATTTGCTGAGRAACCAGCTGAGCACTGAGGCCAAGACAAACCTTGGTTTTTAGGGCAATGAGAGTCAGCTGAGGAGAGGATCCAGGACTCCCAGATGCAGCTGAGGGAGCCTCAGGAAATCCTTGCTGAGCTCTCCTGGTGAAATCCCTGCTCCTCTGGAGCCACCAGGGCACAGAACCCTCGGGGACATTGCTGGGGATGCTCTGGGGATGCACTGCTGAGCTGGAGAGGGTCTGGAGTGTAGACATTTGGGTTGGGCCCTGTCAGAACCCAGGAAATTCCTCTGAGGGTTCCAGGCCCTGCCCAGGGGGCTCAGAGACCTCAGCACAGAGCCCAGGCCTCCTGTGCCTTTGATTTAGCCCTTGGAAAAAACAATCACCAACATTTATATGAAGAATTGCAATGCTCTGGGGATGCACTGCTGAGCTGGAGAGCGTCTGGAGTGCAGATATTTGGGTTGGGCCCTGTCAGAACCCAGGAAATTCCTCTGAGGGCTCCAGGCCCTGCCCAGGGGGCTCAGAGGCCTCGGCACAGAGCCCAAGCCCCCTGTGCCTTTGATTTAGCCCTTGGAAAAAACAATCACCAACATTTATATGAAGAATTGCAAGTCAAGAAAGTTTAAGTAGAGTAATAGTTTGTCATGGAGTGAAAAATGGATTTTTGAGGTTTTTAGAAAAATGGATTTTTGAGGTTTTGAGCTCAGGGTCCCAAGATGGAAGATCTGCAAGCCAGGAAAGTTTAAGTAGAATGACAGTGAATTTATCACAGGGTGAAAAATGGATTTTTGGGGTTTTTAGAATGGGGGTTCAGGGGGCAAGATGGAGGAATCTGGGCATGTCCAGCTTTTCTCCTTCTTCTTCTTGGCCTCCATCTTCTGCTGTGATGGTGGCACTTTTAG
>NDFG01000004.1:2305577-2327783 GCA_002167245.1 Sporophila hypoxantha | reverse complement strand
GATTGGTTTAGAGTAGAAGCTCACTGTCTACATAGGTATAGGTATTGGGAAGAATTGTAAATTGTAGTAGTTTTAGTATAAAAAGATAACACCAGAGTGCCTCAATCCGACCTCTGGGTCCATGGCCACAGGAATCAGGAAAATTTCCCTTAAAAACCACTTAGAGATTTCACCCTTCAGCTCCAGCTTCACTTGGAAGCCTCTCTCCCACTTTCACAGATTAAAAAACAATAAATACAAACTGTAACAAACTGAAGTGAATATCTGGATAAATGTCATTCTCTAGAAGTCAAGAAGTGGTGAAATAACTTTCTGAATATAAACCCACAGGGTTACAAATAATCAATATTCCCATCACCACCACACACTCTAGACAACTTGGCGGGAAAAGAAAAAAAAAATAACCAACCTCCATTTGGGAGGAAAAGAAAATAAAATACCAACCTCCAATTTGGGGGGAAAAGAAACATAAATCAAACACCCACAACTTGGGGGAAATAAAAAAAAATAAACACCCCAACTTGGGGGAATAAAATAAGTCACAACCCCAGCTTGGGGGAAAATAAAAATCACAACCCCACTTCGGAGGGGAAAATAAATAAACAACAACCCCAATTGGGGAAAATAAAATAAATCAACACCCAACTTGGGGGAAAATAAAACAAAACTCAACTTGGGGGAAAAAAATATCAATGAACAACCCAACATTCCTGCAGGGTTCCTGTGGAATGGTAAAAAATCTGGGTTTTCTGCTGGGTCACTGCTAAAAAAAGGGTTTTGTGTCCTCCCCAGGGGAGGGGAGGACAGGAAGTTTGGGGCCTAATAAAAGAGATTTTGCCATTTTTTACCCTGCAGCCCTCGTGGATCAGCATCTGCTGATGTTCCTAGAAAAATCCATGCTCTAATGAATAACAAATGAGCTGAAAGCAGCTCCAGCTGGCACGAGAAAGGGGAATATTTTAGCCTCACTGTCAGTTTGAGCTGTCTCTTTCACAGAAATGCTGCACTGGCCCAGGCCCAGGCAGGACCTGAGAGCAGATAATTTGGGGTGAAATCAGGAAAAAGGTCTTCAAAACACAGATAACAAAGGGATATCCACTAAAAACTGCTCCCTGGGGTGGGGATTTTTTTGTCCCTGCTCTCTGGTGGGATGTACTAATAAACGATTTTTAATCATTATAATTTAATTATAATAATTTAATAATTAATTTAATCAATAATTATATTTAACTATATATAAGATTATATGTTCATTAATAATACAATTATATATTTATAGTATATATAATTAAAATAATATATGATTATATATTATAATTAAATAATTTATTTAATTATATATGTATAACATTTAATAAAATATAATGCTAAATAAGATTATTAATTTAATATTAATAATTCATTGTGGTGGACAGTCCCTTCTTGAGCAGCAACAGATTTAGTGGGACCAAAGACCAAAACGCAGCAAAAAATCCAAAAACACCACAAAATCAAAAAACAGCCAAGGAAAATCACAAAAAACCAGCAAGAAAGTCAAACACCAGATAAAAAAGCAAGAAATCCAAAACAACAAAATCAGAAATCAGAAATCAAAAAACCAACAAGAAATCCAACTGTAAAAAGGCAGAAAAGGACAAAAAAAGATAAGTGGCTCAGATTTGTATTTTTGAGCACTTTTGTTTTGTGCCCCGGCAAAATTTTGGGGAAATTTCTGGATTATTCCAAAGGATTCCCATCAGTTTGGATTTCTAGGAAATACTGAGAATCTGCACCTCTGATTTTTTACACCAAAGCTGATTCTGATTCAGTTTTGGGTTATTTTGGGTGTTAAGTAGGAGCCAAATAAATAATTTAGGGGTTAATCTGATCCATTTTCACAGCTTATAAAAAAATCTATTGAAAATGTACCAAACTCAAGTGAATATCTGGATAAATATTATCTCTAAAAGTCAAGAACTGGTGAAATAACTTTCTGAATAAAACCACAGGGTTATAAATAATCAAATTCCACAACCACCACACACTCTACACAGTTCCACATTTCTTCAAAGATTTTCCATCTCTCTGCTAATGAACAAAGGGAGTAGAGGAACACTGGAATTTTTGTTTTGTTTTGTTTGTTTAAATATTGCTTCCAATATGTAACAAACAGGAGGTTTGGGCACCCAGACAAACAGCCACACTTCCACCAAAATTCCACTTTACAGGATGACTCGAGTGGGTGATAATTCTTCACTCAGCTCTGGAAAACAATACAGCTACGTTTGTACATTCATTTTTAATGCTCCAGGAAATATATATTTTTTTTTCTTAAGTTTTGCTGCAAAACAAAGAAACAATAATGAAATCCCTTTTTTTTTTTCCTCCTCCCCCTCGTATTTAATTATTACTATTTATTTTCTTTACACTTTTGATTGGAGTATTGAACACCTGCCTTTGGCATTATGGATAGAAAGCTCAGGAGTCTCTGAACACACGGCTCTGCCAAAAAAAAAAAATATGGAAGAAGAAGAGAGAAGAAGAAAGTGTCACTAGAGGTCAGAAATATTGGTTGTAACAGATTTTCTCCAATCAATCAGTGTTCACTACTTTTTCTCTAAGGCACACACTCTGTCTGTAGGACTCCTGACCCCAGCTCTGCCCAGGTGCCAGGGGCTCTTGGGGCTCCCTGTCCCTGTCCCTGTCCCCTCAGCTGCTCCCAGGGACCCCCTCGGGAGCTGGGAGCACTCCTGGGTGTCTCTGGAACATTCCAGGGATCTGTGCAGCTCTGGGACATTCCAGGATCTGTGTCACTCTGGAGCACCCCAGGATCTGTCAGCTCGGACACCCAGGTCAGCTCTGGAAACCAGGATTGTTCAGCTCTGGACACTCCAGGATCTGTTCAGCTCTGGAACATTCCAGGATCTGTTCATGTTCATCTCTGGAGACACCCCAGGATCTGTTCAGCTCTGGAACATTCCAGGATCTGTCAGCTCTGGAACACCCAGGATCTGTTCAGCTCTGGACATTCCAGGATCTCGATCAGCCTGGATCCAGTGTCCAATCTGTTCAGCCTAGAACATTCCCAGGATCTGTTCAGCCCTGGAACACCCCAGATCTGTTCAGCTCTGAAACATTCCAGGATCTGATCAGCCTCTGGAGCACCCCAGGATCTGTTTCAGCCTGGAACACCCAGGATCTGTTCAGCTCTGAAACATTCCAGGATCTGTTCAGTTCAGCTCGGGAGCACCCCAGGAATCTGTTCATGCTCAGCCCAGCTCTGCAGCGTGCTCGGTCTGCTCTCGGCGTCGGTGCTATGAGCAGCACAGGTGAGGGAGCGGACACCCCAGAGGGGACCCCTCCTCTCCCCTCCTCACTCCTCTCCTCAACCCTCACTGGGCACATCCCTTCCTGTGCTTCCCCTTCTTCCCAGGAGCCAAAACCTGCAGAGGAGGAAGCACCGCAGAGGGCTAGGGGCCAGGGCAGCATCCTCAAGCGAAATGTGGATCCCTCCCGGGAAGATGGAAACACATCAGGCCAGGAGCAGCTCCTCAGCCGAAGGGGATCCGAAGAGTGATCTTCGTCCGGACACCTGGAGGTGACAGGGAGGCAGCAGATCCTCCTTCAGATAAAGATGTGGATCCTCCCCTGGGCACAGGGAGGAGCAGATCCTCAGACAAAGATGTGGATCCTTTCCCGACAGCCTGGCGGCAGATGGGGCACAGGGAGGACAGCAATACTCCCTCAGACGAAGATGTGGATCCTCTCCTGGATGGAGGAGGAGCAGATCCTCAGACAAAGATGTGGATTCTCCCGGATGGAGGAGGCAGATCCTCAGAAAGATGTGGATCTCCCCGGATGGAGGGAGGAGCAGATCCTCAGACAAAGATGTGGATCCTCCCCTGGAAGGGAGGAGCAGATCCTCAGACAAGATGTGATCCTCCCCCGGATGGAGGGAGGAGCAGATCCTCAGACAAAGATGTGGATCCTCCCCGGGACAGGAGGAGCAGATCCTAGACGAAGATGTGGATCCTCCCCGGAAGGGAGGAGCAGATCCTCAGACGAAGATGTGGATCCTCTCGCGGATGGCCTGGCGGCAGATGGGGCACACGGTCAGCCCGGTCCGGCTGCAGTCGAGGCAGGCTGCCCGGCACTGGAACACACCAGCTTGATCTGGTCGTCGATGCAGATGGGGCAGGTGATCCTCTCCTCCATCTGCCGGTAGCGGCTCTGCAGCTCCTCCATCAGCTTCCTCTGCTCCGTGCACTCCGCGCTGGGGCTGCACTCCACCTCCGTGCTGTCTTGGCAGAGCTCAGCCTTAATTAACTCATTAACCCCCTCCTTCTGCCCCTCCCAGCACCATCCCACTCACACTGCACTCTCTGCACTCAGCCAGGGACCAATAAAAAATCCTTGGGTGATGCTTTTTCTCTTTTACTCACTCAGTGCTTTGTGTGTGTTTGGGTTTTTAAAAATCCTGTCTGAGATTGCTGCTTTGGTGCTCTGGAATATTCTGCTCCTTCAAGTGAAAATATTCAAAGTTGGTTGTGATGTTCTGCCCCACTAATTCCATGGAATCTTTACAGTGGGTCCGCAGCTGAGGGAGCCTCAGGAAATCCTTGCTGAGCTCTCCTGGTGAAATCCCTGCTCCTCTGGAGCCACCAGGGCACAGAACCCTCAGGGACACTGCTGGGGATGCTCCCCACACCTCGTGCTGAGCTGGAGAGGGTCTGGAGTGCAGATATTTGGGTTGGGCCCTGTCAGAACCCAGGAAATTCCTCTGAGGGCTCCAGGCCCTGCCCAGGGGGCTCAGAGACCTCGGCACAGAGCCCAAGCCCCCTGTGCCTTTGATTTAGCCCTTGGAAAAAACAATCACCAACATTTATATGAAGAATTGCAAGTCAAGAAAGTCTAAGTAGAGTAATAGTTTGTCCCGGAGTGAAATATGGATTTTTGAGGTTTTTAGAAAAATGGATTTTTGAGGTTTTGAGCTCAGGGTCCCAAGATGGAAGATCTGCAAGCCACAAAAGTTTAAATAGAATGACAGTGAATTTATCACAGGGTGAAAAATAGATTTTTGGGGTTTTTAGAATGGGGGTTCAGGGGGCAAGATGGAGGGATCTGGGCATGTCCAGCCTTTCTCCTTCTTCTTCTTGGCCTCCATCTTCTGCTGTGATGGTGGCACTTTTGGATTGGTTTAGAGTAGAAGCTCACTGTCTGACATAGGTGATAGGTATTGGGAAGGAATTGTAAATTGTAGTTTTTAGTATAAAAAGATAACACCAGAGTGCCTCAAYCCGACCTCTGGGTCCATGGCACAGGAATCAGGAAAATTTCCCTTAAAAACCACTTAGAGATTTCACCCTTCAGCTCCCAGCTTCACTTGGAAGCCTCTCTCCCACTTTCACAGATTAAAAAAACCAAAATATATCGAAACTGTAACAAACTGAAGTGAATATCTGGATAAATGTCATCTCTAGAAGTCAAGAAGTGGTGAAATAACTTTCTGAATAAACCACAGGGTTACAAATAATCAATATTCCCATCACCACCACACACTCTAGACAACTTGGCGGGAAAAGAAAATAAAATACCAACCTCCAGTTTGGGAGGAAAAGAAAATAAAATACCAACCTCCAATTTGGGGGGAAAAGAACATAAATCAACAACCCACAACTTGGGGGAAAATAAAAAAAAATAAACAACCCCCAACTTAGGGGGAAAATAAAATAAGTCAACAACCCCCAGCTTGGGGGGAAAATAAAAATCATCAATCCCCAGCTTGGAGGGAAAATAAAATAAATCAACAACCCCCAAATTGGGGGGAAAATAAAATAAATCAACAACCCACAACTTGGGGGGAAAAGAAAATAAAACCAACAACTCCCAACTTGGGGGAAAAGAAAATAAATGAACAACCCAACATTCCTGCAGGGTTCCTGTGGGAATGGTAAAAAATCTGGTTTCTTCTGTGGGTCATGGGCTAAAAAAAGGGTTTTGTGTCCTCCCCAGGGAGGGGAGGACAGGAATGTTTGGGGCCTAATAAAGAGAATTTTGCCATTTTTTACCCTGCAGCCCCTCGTGATCAGCATCTGCTGATGTTCCTAGAAAAATCCATGCTCTAATGAATAACAAATGAGCTGAAAGCAGCTCCAGCTGGCACAGGAAAGGGAATATTTTACCTCACTGTCAGTTTGAGCTGCTGCTCACAGAAATGCTGCACTGGCCCRGCCCAGGCAGGACCTGAGAGCAGAAATTTGGGGTGAAATCAGGGAAAAAGGTTTCCCAAAACACAGATAACAAAGGGAATCCACAGTGAACTAAAAACTGCTCCCCTGGGTGGGGATTTTTTTGTCCCTGCTCTCTGGTGGGATGTACTAATAAACGATTTTTAATATTATAATGTAATATAATTTAATATAATAATTAATTTAATACAAATTAATTCTATTAATTTATATTTAACTATATATAAGATTATATGTTCATAATATACAATTATATATTTAAGTATATAATTAAATAATAATATTATATATTATAATTAAATAATTTAATTATAATTATATAKTATACTATAATTATAATAAAATATAATCTAAATAAGATAATTAATTTAATATTAATAATTCATTTGTGGATGGACCAGTCCTCTTGGAGCAGCACAGATTAGTGGGACCATAAAGGACCAAAAACCAGCAAAAAATCCAAAAACCAACAGGAAATCAAAAAAACAGCAAGAAATCACAAAAACCAGCAAGAAAGCCAAAAACCAACAAGAAATTAAAAAACCAAGAAATCCAAAAAACAACAAGAAATCCAAAAATCCAGCAAGAAATCCAAAAACCAACAAGAAATCCAGAAAAAAACAGCAAGAAATCCAAAAACCAACAAGAAATCCAACTGTAAAAAGGCAGAAAAGGACAAAAAAAGGATAAAGTTGGCTCAGATTTGTATTTTTGAGCACTTTTGTTTTGCTGCCCCGGCAAAGATTTTGGGGAAATTTCTGGATTATTCCAAAGRGATTCCCATCAGTTTGGATTTCTAGGAAATACTGAGAATCTGCACCTCTGATTTTTACACCAAAGCTGATTCTGAAATTCAGTTTTGGGTTATTTGGGTGTTAAGTAGGAGCCAAATAAATAATTTAGGGGTTAAATCTGATCCATTTTCACAGCTTATAAAAAAATCTATTGAAAATGTACCAAACTCAAGTGAATATCTGGATAAATATTATCTCTAAAAGTCAAGAACTGGTGAAATAACTTTCTGAATAAACCACAGGGTTATAAATAATCAAYATTCCCACAACCACCACACASTCTACACAGTTCCACATTTCTTCARAAGATTTTCCATCTCTCTGCTAATGAACAAAGGGAGTAGAGGAACACTGGAATTTTTGTTTTGTTTTGTTTGTTTAAATATTGCTTCCAATATGTAACAAACAGGAGGTTTGGGCACCCAGACAAACAGCCACACTTCCACCAAAATTCACTTTACAGGATGACTGAGTGGGTGATAATTCTTCACTCAGCTGGAAAACAATACAGCTACAGTTTGTACATTCATTTTTAATGCTCAGGAAAATATATATTTTTATTTTCTTAAGTTTTGCTGCAAAACAAAGAAACAATAATGAAATCCCTTTTTTTTTTCCCTCCTCCCCCTCATATATTAATTATTACTATTTATTTTCTTTACACTTTTTGATTGGAGTATTGAACACCTGCCTTTGGCATTATGGATAGAAAGCTCAGGAGTCTCTGAACACACGGCTCTGCCAAAAAAAAAAAAATATGGAAGAAGAAGAAGAAGAAGAAGAAGAAGAGTGTCACTCAGAGGTCAGAAATATTGGTTGTAACAGATTTTCTCCAATCAATCAGTGTTCACTACTTTTTCTCTAAGGCACACACTCTGTCTGTAGGACTCCTGACCCCAGCTCTGCCCATGGTGCACAGGGGGCTCTTGGGGACATCCCCTGTCCCTGTCCCTGTCCCCTCAGCTGCTCCCAGGACCCCCTCGGGAGCTGGGAGCACTCCTGGGTGTCTCTGGAACATTTCCAGGGATCTGTGCAGTCTGGGACATTCCAGATCTGTTCAGCCCTGGACCATTCCAGGATCTGTCAGGTCTGAAACATTCCAGGGATTTGTTCAGCTCTGGAGCACCCCATGGATCTGTTCAGCTCTGGAACATTCCAGGGATCTGTGCAGCTCTGGACATTCCAGGATCTGTTCAGGTCTGGGACATTCCAGGATCTGTTCATGTTCATCTCTGGAACACCCAGGATCTGTTCAGCTCTGGAACATTCCAGATCTGTTCAGCTCTGGAACACCCCAGGATCTGTTCAGCTCTGGAACATTCCAGGATCTGTTCAGCCCTGGAACACCCCAGGATCTGTTCAGCCCTGGAACATCCCAGGATCTGTTCAGCTCTGGAACACCCCAGGATCTGATCAGTTCTGGAACATTCCAGGATCTGTGTTCAGCTCTGGAATATTCCAGGATCTGTTCAGCTCTAGAACATTCCAGGATCTGTTTCATCTCTGGAACACCCAGGATCTGTTCAGCTCTGGAACATTCCAGGATCTGTTCAGTTCAGCCCTGGAGCACCCCAGGACCTGTTCATGCTCAGCCCAGCTCTGCAGCGTGCTCATTCTGGTGCTGGCGGTGGATGAGCAGCACAGGTGAGGGAGGGACACCCCAGAGGGGACTCCTCCTCTTCCTCCTCCTCTTCCTCCTTCTCCCCTGGCACATCCCTTCTGTGCTTCCCTCCTTTTCCCAGGGAGCCAAACCCCTGCAGAGGGAGGAAGCACGGCAGGGCTGGGGCCAGGGCAGCATCCTCAAGGGAAAATGTGGATCCTCTCCCGGGAAGATGGGGAACACAGTCAGGGCCAGGGAGGAGCAGCATCCTCAGCCGAAGATGGGGATCCGAAGATGTGGATCTTCTCCCAGACAGCCTGGAGGCAGATGGGGCACAGGGAGGAGCAGAATCCTCCTTCAGATAAAGATGTGGATCCTCCCCTGGGCACAGGGAGGAGCAGATCCTCAGACAAAGATGTGGATCCTTTCCCAGACAGCCTGGCGGCAGATGGGGCACAGGGAGGAGCAGAATACTCCCTCAGACGAAGATGTGGATCCTCYCCTGGRTGGAGGGAGGAGCAGATCCTCAGACAAAGATGTGGATYCTCYCCYGGATGGAGGGAGGARCAGATCCTCAGAYRAAGATGTGGATYCTCYCCYGGATGGAGGGAGGAGYAGATCCTCAGACRAAGATGTGGATCCTCCCCYGGRYRSAGGGAGGAGCAGATCCTCAGACRAAGATGTGGATCCTCCCCSGGATGGAGGGMGGAGCAGATCCTCAGACRAAGATGTGGATCCTCCCCCGGRYRSAGGGAGGAGCAGATCCTCAGACRAAGATGTGGATCCTCCCCYGGRYRSAGGGAGGAGCAGATCCTCAGACGAAGATGTGGATCCTCTCGCGGATGGCCTGGCGGCAGATGGGGCACACGGTCAGCGCCGTGCTGCAGTCCGGGCAGGAGCCGTGCCCGCACTGGAACACCAGCTTGATCTGGTCGTCGATGCAGATGGGGCAGGTGATCCTCTCCTCCATCTGCCGGTAGCGGCTCTGCAGCTCCTCCATCAGCTTCCTCTGCTCCGTGCACTCCGCGCTGGGGCTGCACTCCACCTCCGTGCTGTCTGTGGGCAGAGCTCAGCCTTAATTAACTCATTAACCYCCTCCTTCTGCCCCTCCCAGCACCATCCCACTCACACTGCACTCTCTGCACTCAGCCAGGGACCAGATAAAAATCCTTGGGGTGATGCTTTTCTTTTTACTCACTCAGTGCTTTGTGTGTGTTTGGGTTTTTTAAAATCCTGTCTGAGATTGCTGTCTTGGTGCTCTGGAATATTCTGCTCCCTTCAAGTGAAAATATTCAAAGTTGGTTGTGATGTTCTGCCCCACTAATCCAGGAATCTTTACAGGGATCCTTACTGTGCTCCTGGTCACACCTGGGACTCCAATTTCTGCCTAAGAAATGTGTGTGTGTGTTTCAGGACACACATGGTCAAACAAAAAGAAACCATCTGAACACCTGTGTGGAGGTTTACATAAATGAAGCAGTTTTCATTTACATAAATGAAGAGTTTTACATAAATCAGAGTCATTTGGTTGACTCTGTGAAATGAAAGATTCCCAAACCCTGGATAAATGGAGWTTGGGTAAATATTCTCAGTGCAGCTCTCACTGCTCATCTTCTGCTCCTGAATCACTGATTTACATGTGATTTACTGATTTACTTCCCTACAGATGTCCCATTCCTAATTCTGGAATTAGCTGCACATCAGTGGTGCAAGAAGTGATTTCCARCCCAGTCCTTGGGGACAGGGAGTTTGTCAAAGGCAAGCACTGAARTCATCACTGAAGTCATCACTGCCAGGGAAACCCTGCTGGTATTTCAGAGCCCTTGATGTTCCTCCTCCACTGGAAATCTGCCTGCAAATGTCCTCTTTGGAATTCCCATCGTTATTTTGCTGCCAGTCAGCAGCAAAGACAAATGCTCCTGTCCAGTGTCAGGTCAAAGTGGAATTTTTGGCACGATGGAGTTGCAAAGAGGAGCTCTGGCTCTGCCAGCTGCACATGTCCAATGCCATGGGGCTGATTCCTGCTTTTTTTCCAGGCATCCAGTCACAAGGCTGATCCAAACAAAGCCCACAGTGCTCAGTCACGAGCAGCAGGACACACAATTAAATCCTCACGTGCCCTGAGAGTGATCTCAGCCCTCAGAACCACTCTGGGAAAGGCTTCAGTGGCAACTTGCATCAWCCCCATGGCAAAACCAAACCCTGCTGACATCACAGCTCCTCCTGACACTGGGAACGTGCACAGGAGATAAATCTGGGCTGAAAACATTTATTGAAATACTCCAGCTCTGAGATTTCTGCATGGCTGAGTCATGCCAGCCCTGCACAGACACTGATTTCTCAGCAAGGCTTGCACAAGGTGTGATTTTCTCTCCCTCATGAATTTTCACTGTTAAACCACCCCATGTGAAGCCTGACTGCTTTCAATACACAAAATAAGCCAGGCCCAGGTAAAGCTYTCTTAAATGTCCTGTCCTGTTTATGCAGCTTGAGCTTGGCTTAGGAACCCTAAGAAAATCTATTAAAATCCACTTTTTTTTTTCCTTTCTAAAGGTGGATAATGCAACAGGCACACACACACAAAAAAAGCCAAAATAAATGAGCTCTTATTGACTGGAAATCATTGCTGCCCCTCAAACCAAGCCTGTGCAGGACCCTCCCCACAGCCCTAACCAGCAGGACAGGCAGGACATACCTTGTTTCAGCTTTTTGGTTATTGTCACTTGACATTTGATGCACTTCTTCATCCTCCTGGAGCATTCTGCCACAGGGAGAGATGACAATTAAACCCACAACAGATTCAAGAAGATGGGATTTGAACAACCTGAGTGTTGTTCAAAACTCTGGGTGATTGAGGGATTGTTCCTCCATGGAATGAGGTCACTACCTGCCTTCTGAGCTGTGCTTTACTCTTTTATTTAATCTTCTATTTAATTTAAATTTTAAAAAAATTATTTAATTAAATAAAAGAGTATTAAATAAATTAATTAAATTTATTTATTTAATATTCTTTTATTTAATCAGATCAGCAGCAAACACAACAGTTTTAAATCCYCCCTGCCCTGAGCCCCTGGAGCTGCTGCAGCTCTGGGGGAAGAGGATGAAGCTCTGGCCCAGAGTTCTGAGCAAACTCCCTGTGCTCGCTCCCTCTGTGCCTTGTGAGATGAACTTGCTGATAAGTCTGAGCAGGCTGCCCTTAAATCAGCTGAAATCCTGAGGAATGAGGAGTTGGCAGAGCCAGAGGAGAGGGAAATCCTTCTCAGGAGGTTTCTGGGGGATCAAGCACTGCCAGCCAGAATTGTCCCTCTGAATTCCCCAGGAGTCCCAAGCAGCAGGTGGGCAGAACATTCTGTGTTCTTCAGAGATAACTTTGGCTGTCTGAGATGCTGGAATCATGCTGGGGTTGCTTCAGGACACAAACAGCACAAAAGCTTCTGTGTCTGAGCAGGGCTGCATTTCTGACAGGGCAAAGAGAGAGGCTGGGAAGAAAACCATGGAAAAAAAATGTGGGGGTCTCAGGACTAGGGAGGAGATGAGAATGTTGACTCCATGTTTCAGAAGGCTGGTTTATTATTTTATGATATATATATATTATATTAAATAATATATAAAAGAATATAGAAAATATATATAATATATAATATGAAATATATTATATATAAAATATATTATATATATCGTATATAAAAGAATAGAAGAAAGGATTTAATCAGAAGGCATATTTTATATATATTATACCTAATATATAATATATAATATATAATATATAATATGTAATATAAAAGATACTATATACTATATATAATATAGTATATATATTTATATATAAAAATATATTATATATAAAAGAATAGAAGAAAGGATTTCATCAGAAGGCTTGCAAGGAAAGGAAAAGAATGATAATAAAATCTTGTGACTCTCAGACTGTCTGAGCCAGCTGACTGTGATTGGCCATTAATTAAAAACAACCACATGAGACCAATCAAAGATGCACCTGTTGCATTCCACAGCAGCATATTTRTAATTATATATGTATAATTATATTTTCTATATTATATAAATATATATTATATAAATACAAATCTCTGTTATATAAATAGACACAGTCTATATTTATACAATATAACTATATAAATATATTTATTTTGTACAAATAATATATTATTATAATATATAATTTATAATTATATTATGTAAATAAYGTAACCATATAATTATTGTTTACATTTTGTTCCTGAGGCCTCTCAGCTTCTCAGGAGAAAAAGATCCTAACGAAAACATTTTTCATCAAATGCATCTGCGACAAAAAAATGGGGGAGGACAAAAAACCCCAGTGTGGACTGACCTTCACACACAATGCTGTGCTGGCATGGGAAGAAGTGGATGAGCAAGGCCAGCTCTGAGCAGACCAGGCACTCGGAGGGCACGGCCACGCTGGACACGCTGAGGTTGGTCATGGTGTTGGGCGTGGTGTGCACGCGGCGAAGGCTGCAGGTGATGGTGGAGCTCTCRGAGGAAACCTGCCGATCCCTGCAAACGCCACACAGGTGAGCCACCAGCTCCTCCAGCACTGGGGARTGTCAGATGGAGCCTTTTTCTGACTCAGAGATGGAGTACACTAAAAGGTGTTCTAAAAATTTTTGTTTCGTCTTTCATTGTTCTATTTCTCTAAAGTATTAAATCAAATCTTTCTTTTTGTAAGGTTATCCTTTAAAACTTGTTTCTAATTCAATGTCTGTTCTATTCTATAACATTTCGTAATCAACATTTCTTACCATCAAAATTTACATACAGATGCATACTATGTGGAAATTTCTGTTAAATTTAAGAATTTTCTACAAATCCATTCTCCCAGAGCAGCTGCAGAGGGTCTCAGAGATTCTCCATCCCTCCTGCAGCATAGTTCATTTCTCTAAAGTAATAAATCTTTTTTTTTTTTTAAAGTTATCCTTTAAAACTTGTTTCTAATTCAGTTTCTTCTCCTCAACAATTGTCTGTTCTATTCTATAAACATTTTAAATCAACATTTCTTACCTCAAAATTTACATACTATGTGAACTTTCTGTTAAATTTTTAAGAATTTTCGACAAATCCATTTCTCCAGAGCAGCTGCAGAGGTCTCAGAGATTCTCATCCTCCTGCAGCATAGTTCCATTTCTCTAAAGTAATAAATCTTTTTTTTTTTTTTTTGGTAAAGTTATCCTTTAAAACTTGTTTCTAATTCAATTTCTCTCTCAACAATTGTCTGTTCTATAACATTTTTAAATCAACATTTCTTACTCAAAAATTTACACTATGTTGAACTTTCTGTTAAATTTTAAGAATTTTCGACAAATCCATTTCTCCTCGCAGCAGCTGCAGAGACACCAAGGCTGGGGAACGTTCTGGTTTTTAAGGTTTCCTGAGGCTCACCTGAATTTCTGTGAGAAGTCTTTGATGATCTGGACAACCCTTCCATCTGTGATGAGGTCCAAAGGAGACTTTTCCCCGATGATTTCATAATTAATATCTGCTCCTTCTTGTGCTAAGTAGCACGGCGAATGGCAGTCCCAACGTTCAGCTCCATGTTTCCCAGGAAGCCAGAAGCCTGCAGCTTAAAAAGAATGAGAAAAACATTCTCAAAAAATACTCCCAAGCTTCTGAGCTTCTGCTCTGACTTGCATCAAAATCTAATAATCTTAAAGCTTTGTACTTATAACTTTTTGAAACTTTTTGAAAGCACACAGAGATTCTTTATGCAATAATGGGTTCAAATTTTACAGTGGCAGGGCCAGGAGTGGGCTCAGAGTGACCTACCTGGTGCTGACCCGCACATATCAGGAGAAATTGTCCAGTTTATTTCACTGCCTGTCAAATTCAAGAGCCAAATTTTGATGTGCACGATCCCAAATAATTCAAAGTCAAGTCACATATTCCACTGACCTAAAGAGTGGGGCAGGCAGGGCAAGTAAAATTAGATGGGAAGGAATCTACAGCACTCGGAGATGGTGCTACTGTAATTGATACTGTAATTAATACTGTAATTAATACTGTAATTAATACTGGGAGGGACAGGCACAGAGCCCTCTTTAGGACTTGCAGGACTTTGGCCCTGCACTTGAGCCATCATCTCCTGGGGGTTTGGTAGGAGCAGGATGGAAGAGAATGCACTGGGCTTTTCCAACAGGTAAAAAAGAGGAATGGGTGGTTGCACCTATTCTAATAATTGCATATATTATAGTAATAGTTAATAATAATGATGATGATGATAATAATAATAATAAAATGTAACAATGCAATAATAATAAAATAAATTAAATAAAATAACAATAAAAATAATATATTCATAATGGTAAAATAATAAAATATAATAAGATCATAATAACAACAATAATAATAAAATTAAAATAAAAAGATAATAAAAATAAATGAATAAAAAGAAAATATAATAAAATATTAATAATATGAAATTTAATAATAATAAACACTAAAATCATTAACATATAATAAAATACTATATAATTAACATATAATAACATCTATAATATAGTATAATACAATATAATACAATACAGTATAATATAGTAATAACATATATAATATATAACATGTAATAAAATATATATTATAATAACAATAATATACTAACAATAATAACATATAACAATATAAATTATAATATAATATAATAGCAACAATATAATATATTATAATATAACAACAACAATATATATAAATATTTAAAAATATATATTATGTATACCATATATAACACACAAAAACCACACAAAAATCACTAAAACACCACACTCTGCAGGTGTCCTGCTGAACTCTGCTCACCTTGGCCAGGAGGGTGGCTCCCATCTCCCCGTCCCTCTTCTCCAGGGCCAGGGCCAGGAGCTGCTGGCGCTCCAGGGCCATGTGCATGGCGGTGTCACCATCCTCATCCTCRGCGTTGACATCGCTGCCCTGGCTCACCAGCAGCTGCACCATGGCCACGTGGCCCTGGATCACTGCCAGGTGCAGGGGGCTCTGCTTCCTGCTGTTCTTCACGTTCACATCACAGCGACCCTGGAAAACAGGAATTGCACCGGGGGATGTGGGGCAGGAATTGCACCAGGGGCAATTCCCCTGGTGAATTCCTGCCTCACGATCCCCTGAGTGCAATTCCTGCCCCATCGTCACTCCTGGTGCAGATTTCCTGCCCCACATGCCCCTGCGTGCAATTCCTGCCCCATCTCCCCCTGTGGTTGCAATTCCTGCCCCATTCCTCCTTGGTTTCAATTCCTGCCCCAACATCCCCTGTGCATTCCTTGCCCCACATCCCCTGGTGCAAGTCCGCCCACATCCCCTGGTGCAATTCTTGCCTTCACACCCCTGGCTGCAATTCCTGCCCCATGCTTCCCTGGTGCAAAAATTCCTTGCCCCACCTTCCCCTGTACAATTCCTCCCATGTTCCCTGTGCAATTCCTGCCCCATCTCCCCCTGGTGCAATTTCCTGCCCCATCTCCCCCTGGTGCAATTCCTGCCCCACATCCCCCGGTGCAATTCCTGTTTTCCAGGGTCGCTTGTGATTGTGAACGTAAGAAACAGCCAAAGAAGCAGAGCCCCCTGCCACCTGGCAGTGATTCCAGGGCCACGTGGCCAGGGTGCAGCTGCTGGTGAGCCAGGCAGCCGATGTCAACGCTGAGGATGAGGATGGACACCGCCATGTCACATGGCCCTGGAGCGCCAGCAGCTCCTGGCCCTGGCCCTGGAGAAGAGCGGAATCTCTCTCTTTCATCCCTGTGCAATTCTGCCCCACATCCCCTGTGCAATTCCTGCCTCACATCCCCTGGTGCAATTCCTGCTCCATCTCTCCTGGTGCAATTCCTCGCCCACATCCCCTGGTGCAATTCCTGCCCCATGTTCCCTGGTGCAATTCCTGCCCCATCTCCCCCTGGTGCAATTCCTGCCCCACATCCCCTGGTACAATTCCTGCCCCATGTTCCCTGGTGCAATTCCTGCCCCATCTCCCCTGGTGCAATTCCTGCCCCACATCCCCTGGTGCAATTCCTGCCCCACATCCCCCGGTGCAATTCCTGTTTTCCAGGGTCGCTGTGATGTGAACGTTGAAGAACAGCAGGAAGCAGAGCCCCCTGCACCTGGCAGTGATCCAGGGCCACGTGGCCATGGTGCAGCTGCTGGTGAGCCAGGGCAGCGATGTCACGCCGAGGATGAGGATGGTGACACCGCCATGCACATGGCCCTGGAGCGCCAGCAGCTCCTGGCCCTGGCCCTGGAGAAGAGGGACGGGAGATGGGAGCCACCCTCCTGGCCAAGGTGAGCAGAGTTCAGCAGGACACCTGCAGAGTGTGGTGTTTAGTGATTTTTGTGTGGGTTTTGTATTATATATGATATACATAATAATATTTTAAAATATATAGATACGGATATAGTTTGTTGTTATATATAATATTCTATTGTTGTTATTATACCATAATGTATATAATTTATATTATATGTATTATTGTTATTGTTTAGTATATATTGTTAGTAATAATATATTTTTATTATATGTTATATATTATACTATATTATATTATATTATATTATTATTATATTTATATTATATTATATTATATTTATATTATATTATATTTTATTATATATATATATTATATTATATTATATTATACTATATTACACTATATTATACTATATTTATATTATATTATATTATATTATACTATATTACACTATATTATACTATATTATACTATATTATACGTTATTACATGTTAATTATATAGTATTTTATTATATGTTAATGATTTTAGTGTTTATTATTATTTAAATTTCATATTATTAATAATTATTGTATTTTCTTTTTTATTCATTTATTTTTATTTCTTTTTAATTTTATCTTTGTTGTTTATTATGATCTTATTTTATTATATTTATTACTATTATGAATATATTATTTTTTGTTATTTTATTTTAATTATTTTTATTATTATTGCATTGTTATGGTTTATTATTATTATTATCATCATCATTATTATTAACTATTACTATAATATAATAAATTATTAGAATAAGTGCAACCACTCATTCCTCTTTTTTACCTGTTGGAAAAGGCCAGTGCATTCTCTTCCATCCTGCTCCTACCAAACCCCCAGGAGATGATGGCTCAAGTGCAGGGCCAAAGTCCTGCAAGTCCTAAGAGGGCTCTGGCCTGTCCCTCCCAGTATTAATTACAGTATTAATTACAGTATAATTACAGTATCATTACAGTAGCACCATCTCCAAGTGCTGTTAGATTCCTTCCCATCTAATTTTACTTGCCCTGCCTGCCCCACTCTGCCTTTAGGTCAGTGGAATATGTGACTTGACTTTGAATTATTTGGGATCGTGCACATCAAAATTTGGCTCTTGAATTTGGCTGTTCACTCAGGGCCTGCAGCAGCAGCTGCTCAGCAGCTCTGGGGCTCCAGCTTCTTCATTTCAGAGAAATAAATGCACATTTCTCTGATTTGTGGGGGGTCAGCACCAGCGTGTAGGTCACTCTGAGCCACTCCTGGCCCTGCACTGTAAAATTTGAACCCATTATTGCATAAGAATCTCTGTGTGCTTTCAAAAAGTTTCAAAAAGTTATAAGTACAAGGTTTAAGACTTTATTTAGATTTTGATGCAAGTCAGAGCAAAAGCTCAGAAGCTTGGGAGTATATTTTGAGAATGGTTTTTCTCAATTCCTTTTAGCTGCAGGCTTCTGGCTTCCTGGGAAACTGGAGCTGAACGTTGGGACTGCCATTGCCTGCTACTTAGCACAAGAAGGAGCAGATATTAATTATGCAAATCATCGGGAAAGTCTCCTTTGGACCTCATCACAGATGGAAGGGTTGTCCAGATCATCAAAGCTTCTCACAGAAATTCAGGTGAGCCTCAGGAAACCTTAAAAACCAGAACTTCCCCCAGCCTTGGTGTCTCTGCAGCTGCTGCAGGAGAAATGGATTTGTCGAAAATTCTTAAAATTTAACAGAAAGTTCACATAGTATGTAAATTTTGAGGTAAGAAATGTTGATTTAAAAATGTTATTAGAACAGACAATTTGTGAGAGAGAAATTGAATTAGAAACAAGTTTTAAAGGATAACTTTACCAAAAAAAAAAAAAAAGATTTATTACTTTAGAGAAATGGAACTATGCTGCAGGGAGGGATGGAGAATCTCTGAGACCTCTGCAAGCGTGCTCTGGGAGAAATGGATTTGTCGAAAATTCTTAAAATTTAACAGAAAGTTCACATAGTATGTAAATTTTTAGGTAAGAAATGTTGATTTAAAAATGTTATAGAATAGAAACAGACAATTGTTGAGAGAGAAACTGAATTAGAAACAAGTTTTAAAGGATAACTTTTAAAAAAAAAAAAAGATTTATTACTTTAGAGAAATGGAACTATGCTGCAGGAGGGATGGAGAATCTCTGAGACCCTCTGCAGCTGCTCTGGGAGAAATGGATTTGTAGAAAATTCTTAAAATTTACAGAAATTTCACATAGTATGCATCTGTATGTAAATTTTGAGGTAAGAAATGTTGATTTAGAAATGTTATAGAATAGAACAGACATTGAATTAGAAACAAGTTTCTAAAGGATAACCTTACAAAAAGAAAGATTTGATTTAATACTTTAGAGAAAAAGAACAATGAAAGACGAAATAAAAATTTTTTAGAACAAGCTTTTCGTGTACTCCATCTCTGAGTCAGAAAAAGGCTCCATCTGACACTCCCAGTGCTGGAGGAGCTGGTGGCTCACCTGTGTGGCGTTTGCAGGGATCGGCAGGTTTCCTCCGAGAGCTCCACCATCACCTGCAGCCTTCGCCGCGTGCACACCACGCCCAACACCATGACCAACCTCAGCGTGTCCAGCGTGGCCGTGCCCTCCGAGTGCCTGGTCTGCTCAGAGCTGGCCTTGCTCATCCACTTCTTCCCATGCCAGCACAGCATTGTGTGTGAAGGTCAGTCCACAGTGCTTTTTTTTTCCCCCATTTTTTTTATCGCAGATGCATTTGATGAAAAATCTTTTCGTTAGGATCTGTTTCTCCTGAGAAGCTGAGAGGCCTCAGGAACAAAATGTAAACAATAATTATATGGTTACGTTATTTACATAATATAATTATAAATTATATATTATAATAATATATTTATTTGTACAAAATAAATATATTTATATAGTTATATTGTATAAATATAGACTGTGTCTATTTATATAACAGAGATTTGTATTTATATAATATTATTTATATAATATAGAAAATATAATTATAACATATATAATATTACAAATATGCTGCTGTGGAATGCAACAGGTGCATCTTTGATTGGGCTCATGTGGTTGTTTTTAATTAATGGCCAATCACAGTCAGCTGGCTCAGACAGTCTGAGAGTCACAAGATTTTGTTATCATTCTTTTCCTTCCTTGCAAGCCTTCTGATGAAATCCTTTCTTCTATTCTTTTATATAATATATTTTTATATATAAATATATATAATATATTATATATAATATATTGTATATTGTATATTATATATTATTATATATTATATATAATGTATATATATCTAAAATATGCATTCTGATGAAATCCTTTTCTTCTTTTATATACTATATATATTTTATATATAATATATTATTCATATTATATATTATATATATTTTATATATTCTTTTATATATTATTTTAATATAAATATATATATCATAAAATAATAAACCAGCTCTGAAACATGGAGTCAACCTTCTCATCTCCTCCCTAGTCCTGATGGACCCCCACATTTTTTTTCCATGGTTTTCTTCCCAGCCTCTTCTCTTTGCCCTGTCAGAAATGCAGCCCTGCTCAGACACAGAAGCTGTTTGTGCTGTTTTGTGTCCTGAAAGCAACCCCAGCATGATTCCAGCATCTCAGACAGCCAAAGTTTATCTCTGAAGAACACAGAATGTTCTGCCCACCTGCTGCTTGGACTCCTGGGAATTCAGAGGGACATTTCTGGCTGGCAGTGCTTGATCCCCCAGAAACCTCCTGAAAGGATTTCCACTCTCCTCTGGCTCTGCCAACTCCTCATTCCTCAGGATTTCAGCTGATTTAAGGGCAGCCTGCTCAGACTTATCAGCAAGTTCATCTCACAAGGCACAGAGGGAGCGAGCACAGGGAGTTTTGCTCAGGAACTCTGGGCCAGAGCTTCATCCTCTTCCCCAGAGCTGCACAGCTCCAGGGGCTCAGGGCAGGGAGGGATTTAAAACTGTTGTGTTTGCTGCTGACCTGATTAAATAAAAGAATAATTAAAGAGAAATAAATTTATTAATTTATTTAATACTCTTTAATTAAATAATTTTTAAAATTTTAAATAAAAGAGTAAATAAAAGTTAGGCACAGGTTCAGAAGGCAGGTAGTGACCTCATTCCATGGAGGAACAATCCCTCAACACCCAGAGTTTTGAACAACACTAGGTTGTTCAAATCCCATCTTCTTGAATCTGTTGTGGGTTTAATTGTCATTCTCTCCCTGTGGCAGAATGCTCCAGGAGGATGAAGAAAGTGCATCAAATGTCAAGTGACGATAACCAAAAAGCTGAAACAAGGTTATGTCCTGCTGGCAGGGCTGTGGGGAGGGTCCTGCACAGGCTTGGTTTGAGGGCAGCAATGATTCCAGTCAATAAGAGCTCATTTATTTTGGCTTTTTGTGTTGTGTTGTGTTGCCTGTTGCATTATCCACCTTTAGAGAGGAAAAAAAAAGTGGATTTTAATAGATTTTCTTAGGGTTCTAAGCAAGCTCAAGCTGCAATAAAACAGACAGGACATTTAAGAGAGCTTTACCTGGGCCTGGCTTATTTTGTGTATTGAAAGCAGTCAGGCTTCACATGGGTGGTTTAACAGTGAAGAATTCATGAGGGAGAGAAAATCACACCTTGTGCAAGCCTTGCTGAGAAATCAGTGTCTGTGCAGGGCTGGCATGACTCAGGCCATGCAGAAATCTCAGAGCTGGAGTATTTCAATAAATGTTTTCAGCCCAGATTTATCGTCCTGTGCACGTTCCCAGTGTCAGGAGGAGCTGTGACTGTCAGCAGGGGTTTGGTTTTGCCATGGGAGGATGCAAGTTGCCACTGAAGCCGTTTCCCAGATGGTTCTGAGGCTGAGAATCACTCTCAGGGCCCGTGAGGGTTTAAAATATGTGTGTCCTGCTGCTCGTGACTGAGCACTGGGGGCTTTGTTTGATCAGCCTTGTGACTGGATGCCTGGAAAAAAAGCAGGAATCAGCCCCATGGCAGAGCCAGAGCTCCTCTTTGCAACTCCATCGTGCCAAAAAATTCCACTTTGACCTGACATTGGACAGGAGCATTTGTCTTTGCTGCTGGACTGGCAGCAAAAATAACGATGGGAATTCCAAAGAGGGACATTTGCAGGCAGATTTCCAGTGGAGGAGGAACATCAAGGGCTCTGAAATACCAGCAGGGTTTCCCTGGCAGTGATGACTTCCAGTGATGATTTGCAGTGCTTGCCTTTGACAAACTCCCTGTCCCAAGGACTGGGCTGGGAAATCACTTCTTGCACCACTGATGGTGCAGCTAATTCCAGA
>NDFG01000004.1:2268286-2283138 GCA_002167245.1 Sporophila hypoxantha | reverse complement strand
CATACTGGGCTGATCAGACCATTTTTCTCATTCCAGAGAGTCAGGGAGGGCATAAGAGGACTTTGGTGRTGGAAACCTCTCCCATGAGTTGGTGGCAGCCAAATCCTTTTTGTTGGATTCCCCCTTGTCCTGTTTGGGTGCCGTGGCCACGACGGCGTCACCGAGAGCCACCAGCAGCAGGGGCTGGGCAGGGACTTCCCAGCAGGAATTCTGGAGGGGGGGGACAAGCCCAAGTCTTCTTGGGGAAGCTCAGGAGGTTACTGGACTGTCCTGGAACTGGAGCACACTCACAGGTGCCATCTCATCTGTCCACTCCCCATGACCAGGTTGGAAGCGCTTCACCGTTTCCATATCATCTATCACCCGGACCACATCACCAACCCAAAAGGTGTTGAGCTACAAGAAAAAGAAAGTCATAAGCTTTTGGGGGAATGAAGCCACCACACACACAGAGACAAAAAATTAACAGTGATCAGCCCCCTCCACCCCRCTCCCAAAAATGCCAACAAACAAGACACCCACCGAGTCAAAAAACAGAATTGCAAAACATAAATKCAGCTACCAAGACAATAAACACAGTTCAATTCTCTTTTAAGCCAAGTGCACATTTAAGTAGGGAAATAATTTGGAACAGTTGTTCCAATAATTTGGAACAGTTTCCTAACTTCTTTTGCTCCAAATGGTTTATCATTAATACCAGATAAAGCATGAAGTTTTCTTGGTCCATCTCCTCCTTACACCTGGCTTGGCACTGGAGATTTTAATTCACTCTAATAAGGAAGTGAAATGTTTGTTATTYCAAACAGAAAAGGGAAAGCAGGGTTTATCTGTGCTGGGAATTTGCCAGATGCTCCCTCTGCTCAGTGAGCTAGGAAGGGAGCAGTGTCAAAACAAACTTTTCAGAGCAGACTGATTTTGTGCAAAACAGTCTGACACTGCATTTTCCCCTGRTGTTGGGAGTTTTTAGCATTGTGACCTTGCTCAGGTCATAATTTTGTGGTCTTCCAGCAGCTTCTTCTATACCTAATTATCTCTATTTCTAATTATCCACTTCTCAAAGTCCTGAAACCTCTGGGGAAGGCCAGAGCTGTGAGCTTTAGAAATGCAGCCACAAAATTAGAAGGGCTGGATTAAAGACTCGGAAGAAATCAAAGAGAAGTGAGRCAAAGATGCAAAAAAGAACAACATGGAGACACAAAACAAAGAAGAAAAAAAAAATCAAAGGGATATTAAGTGGGGAAAAGGTTCATCACAAGGGCAGCTGCAGAAAGATGAGGGACTGGAAGCTGAAATTAAGAAAYGCAGTTTACCTTCAGGAGTGGCAAATACAAAAGTTTAAAAAAAAGGAAAATTGTGTTTAGCAGAGCTGGGTGTTCCTTCAGCACCTCTGGGGACGCTCTGAGCTCTAACCCAGGAGCATCAGTGACCTCCTGCAGCATTGGCAGCACCTACCTTGGTCAGGGCTCCAGGGTGGAAGGTCCAGCGGGTGTCACTGTTGAACTGCACCCTCACGTCCCCCCTGTCCGTGATCCTGTGCACCGTCCCCGTCTGCCCAATGAACTTGGGACAAGAAACARAACAGGGGAAAGCTTCTCAATGAATCATCTTCTTTAATAGTGGGGAAAGAAGGTATGTAAAGCTAAATCACCCAGCATTTCCCATCCACGCTGCTCCCAAATCTTTATTCTGTATTTTCATGCAAATCCAGCATTTCCCAGTCCTAAACTCTGGATTTTCCTGTTAATCCCAACATTTTCCAGTCCCAAATTCCTGTGAGTCCTAAATTCTGCATTTTCCCATTAATCCCAGCATTTCTAAATCCTAAATTCCTGTGAGTCCTAAATTCTGCATTTTCCCATTAATCCCAGCATTGCCAAGTCCTAAATTCCTGTCAGTCTTAAATTCCGTATTTTCCGGTCAATCCCAGATTTCCCAGTCCTCAATTCTGCATTTTCCTGTCAATCCCATCATTTCCCAATCCTAAATTCTGCATTTTCCCATTAATCCCAGCATTTCTAAGTCCTAAATTCCTCTGAGTCCTAAATTCTGCATTTTCCCATTAATCCCAGCATTGCCAAGTCCTAAATTCCTCTGAGTCCTAAATTCTGTATTTTCCTGTTAATCCCAGATTTCCCAATGCTAAATTCTGTATTTTCCTGTTAATTCCGGCATTTCCAACTCCTAAATTCCTGTGAGTTCTAAATTCTGTATTTTCCCATTAATCCCATTATTTACCAATCCAATACRTTGCTCTGCATTATAAAACACCAGCAAGGCAAACTCTGAGAGGGGAAAAAGGGACAAGGCACACAAAATAAAAATAGAATTGTGTGGTGCAGGGTTCCAGATCAGGTCCTGAGCAGCTCATGGTTTATAAAGAGGTAAAAAATGCCAATTTCTGAGGTGACAGAGGTTCCTGTTTCTCTGTTTAATATCCCTCTCTACCCCTGCATTCCCCAAAAACAGGAATTCAGGAGCACAGAGATTTAACAACCAACAAAGACACAGCAACACCCAAAATCTACTTTGGGGGTGTATTCCTGAGCTGGAATTAAAAATCTCATGGCTCCACTGGCAGCTTTGTAAAAATTCATCAGAAGATGCCAAGTCCCTGCCTGCCAGGCTGAAAAAAAAACCCAAAAAAGTTAAAAGATTTCAGTTAAAAGATTTCAGATAAAGGATTTCCACATTGAAACTGAAATAACAGAGTTTGCCTTGACATTAATTTAAGCCTGGTTTCAAAAAGTCTCCTCACCTATAGGGGAGGTTAGGCCAGGATAGATAATTAACATATCTTATAGTTTTACAGCATGTATTCATGCTATTTACAGTAATAAATGCCATTTCTATCTTTATTTCCTCCACTCCCTAGGGTTTTTTAAAACAACAGGTGACAGCAGACTGATGGCTCTTAATTTAAAGGCAAGACTAAGCTCCAAAAATCTGATATGGGCTGAGAAATCTCAGCCTTGGCCAAGGACAGAGCCCAGTGTTGACAAAACACAAACTTTAATTACCAGTAATGCACAGCAMAAAAGAAGCCAAACAAGGAATGGATCCAGAACAGCAAAGAAAAGACTCATGGCTCATTTAAAAACAAACAATCCAGCCTTTTTTTTGATTTTTTTTTTTGCTTCCAAGACTTTTGCAAAGATCCACATGGCCATTTTTATCCAACAAAACCTAAAAATAACTCTGACTCCAGCGTCCTATCACTAAAAAAATCTGCATTTGTGATTCAGTTCAACTCTTAAGG
This sequence comes from Sporophila hypoxantha, assembly GCA_002167245.1. Taxonomy (NCBI): domain Eukaryota; kingdom Metazoa; phylum Chordata; class Aves; order Passeriformes; family Thraupidae; genus Sporophila; species Sporophila hypoxantha. The sequence continues at coordinate 2,279,882 of NDFG01000004.1, read as the reverse complement.
TCACACAAAGATGTTCTGGTAATTTCCTGAGCAGTGCAGAAGGAGGGAGAGGCTGGAATTGTACCCAGGGAGACCCCARGGACTCACCTCAGCCATTTTGGGATTCCAGCCCCCGTGGCCCTCCTGCATCTCCCGCAGGATGTCGATGTCCAGCAGGCACTTCACCTTGTCCCCRTGCTGGAAGGGATGTCTGTCTGTGCTCTCCTTCCTCTGCAGCTCAGCTGGTTTCCCTGGGGACAGCAAGGACAGCACCCACAGGCATGCAGGGGGCACTCACACACCCTGGGTGCCTTACAAGGGCTGAAAATTAGCTTTAATTGGGGCAGAATTGGAGCAAAAACGCCTTCATGCCTATACCTACTATAAGGGCAAAGCACCCACAGGGACATCGCAGGGGGCACTCAAACACACGTGGGTGCCTTACCAAGGGCTGAAAATTAACTTTAATTGGGGAGCAGAATAGAGCAAAACCCTTTCCATGCCTATACATTTTATAGGGCAGCACACACAGGGCATGCAAGGGGCGCTCAACAGAACACCCTGTGGGCCTCTGAATGGTTTTAACAACTAGAAGTCCACACTAATTATCGAAATGAAGATCACTCTGGATCAGCAGGATGTCACTACACAAAACCAAATTCTGCATCAAATGGATGCCTCATTAAGGATATGGGAATTTTACAGAAATCAGGAGGTGGTTTAATGCCTTAACCAAAATAAAATGGCTTCAGTGCCAACGGACGCGTGAATCACAACTCCTCAATCAGAGAGACTTCAACACGCAAGCAAGATCTTGTCTCCAAACCACACCAATTTTGGGAAGTGCCCTTGTAGTAGAAACCCCAGAAGCCTCCACAGTACATTTGAAAAGGTCCACTTTTCCCTTAGTAGGCCCCACCTGTAGACGTATGGTGGCTTCCGTCTGCCCAGTAGTGACGCTGGCGAACGTTATTCTAAGCGGCCAAGGTCTCCACGTCCCAGCACCCAGGATAATCGAACACAACGCGGAAAACCGTCTATAAACCTCACTCCCCATGAAAGGGACAAAAAAAAGTAAATCAGAGAAAATTGGATCATGAGACAATCAATATATTGGGTGATTGGGAGGGAATCTCTGTGTTACCAGTTCAATTCTGGAAATGATATGTGGAGGATTCCTGAAGTGTGAGCGAGCCACGGCCTAGTTGGATGGAATTCACAACATGGTAGTCATGGCACCACACTGTGCAAAACAAAAATACTACAACAGTAGCTGCAAGATCCACGATCCAAGGTGCTAAAATCCACCAGAATGCCTATTAATATTTTCTCCCAGCACCACCTTGTGCTAGAAGATCCAAGATCCAAAGAGCTAAAGATCCACCCAGGATTTATAAATCTCTACCACACGCCCATCCATGTGCTGCAAAGGATCCAGGATCCAAGAGAGCTAAAGATCCACGCCAGGAACTTTAAATTTCTCCCCAACACCATCACCATAGTGGCTGCAAGATCCAAGTAATAAAATTCCACTCAAGGATCTTATAAAATCTCTCACCAATAACCATCCATAGTGCAAGATCCAGATCCAAGTGCTAAAGATCCGGCACACAGGATATTCAAAATCATCTCCCCAACCCCATCACAGGTGGGGAGCATCAAAATAAAAGCATTGGTTTTCATTCAAGCAAGGAGCTTTGAAGGGTACAGAAGCAGGAGATGGATGTGGGGAAGGTGGATTGGCCAGGCAACTGGGGACGTGCTCTGATCCAAGAGACAACACAGGGAAGGCAATCAGGGTTTGCAGATTCCCAATTTGGGCAAGTCCCAACACCTCCCCAGGACTTCTCCAAACAAGGACAGCAAGATCTGTCTCACTGAGGAACTTCTGGCTGCCTGCAAAGTCCAGAAATCCAACATCTGAAGGAGCTGAACTCCTCATTCATCAGCACAATGCAATTTTTTTGGGGTTTTGCTGGCAGTTCTACTCATGACAAGMCCATGGCTGTGGATGGGGCAGCTCCACCAAAACCAGAGCCAGAATTCTTGCAATATTTATCTTAACAGCTTATTTTTCACTCCCAGGAAGATATTTAAATGATTTATCCACAACCAGTGCTGGAGCTATAGTTATCCAGTTAAATTCTGGGTTATCCCATTTAAATCCTGTTTAATTTCAGATTCAGTTATCCCATTTAAAGAAATTAAATTCTTAATTTCTTTTTTCCCAGCAGAGAGCAGCTGAGGGGTGGATTTAGGGTTCCTCTCTCTGCTSCTGCTCATGGAGCTGCTTTCAGGTCAGCAGCACTGTCAGCAACACAAGTCTCAGACATGTAAATGCTGCTGTGATCTCCAGAGGATGGATAAGCTGTATTGAGAATAAGCTGATTATTTACTCTCAGACCCTGCAAGGATCCACATCCTCCCCTGAACCCAGAGCTGCAATAAATGGCAGAGTCAACTTTGGAAACCTTTGAACTTTTGACTTAATTCTTCAGGGGGAAAAGGAGCTGTAAACATCACAGGGTGTGTGCAGGGCTCTGGGACAAAGGGGCAGGAAAGCTCCCTCAGCCCTGGAGCAACTGCTGTCACCAACCTGGGGACAGGCACTACACCCTAAAAGCAGTTAAAAACACATTTTTGTCCCATTGCAGTCTCAGCCTGAAGGTTTCAATTCCTTCAGAAAGCAGGACAGACACTATACCCAAAAACCAGTTTAAAAAAAACATTTTTGTCCCATTGCACTCTCAGACTGAAGGTTTCAGTTCCTACAGAAAGCAGGACAGGCACTACACCCCAAAATCAGCTAAAAAACCATATATAAATAAATAGCTATATATTTTAAAAAATAGATACATACATAAATAGGAATAAAATATAAATATAAATTATAAATGCAAAATATAAATATGAATTTATAAATAAATATGACTGATAAATATAAAATAAAAATATGATAATATAAAAATAAAAACAAAATTTAAATTATAAAAAGAAAATATAAATATAGACTATGAATTAAACTAAAATATAAAATATAAAAATAAAAAGTAATATATAAAATATAAATTGAAATTAAAATATAAACTATAAAAGAAAACAAAACTATTAAACATTAAATAAATTAAACTATAAACTATAAAATAAAAATATACTAAAAAATTAAATATTTTAAATCTATATTTTTAAAATATATATAAAAAATCAAATTCTACAGGCCATCCCAGAGGCAGCTTACCATCCTGGTTGCCCCACTCCCAGTCAGGCCCACGGACCACTTTAGCCCCCTGGAAAGTCCCTTTTAGGGTRATGCGAGTCAGATTCTGCCGAGGGCTCACGAGGACCCTGCAAAAACAAAACCAGAGGAACAAATGAATTTGTTGTTGTTGCAGAAGTGCCAAAGCTCTGCTCCAGATCAAGGCTGTGCCACGAGGACCCCCCCTCACTTCAGGGTAATGACATTTCTGAGATGGCCCTGCAGGGAGGCAGGGATGGAGCTCAGCACATTCTGCAAGCAGAGAACCAGAGCAGCTCAGAGCAGCAGGGCTGTGGAATTCTGGAACATTCCAGGCTCCCCCAGACCTGCCCTGCASCCCCAACCCAGCACAGACCCCCCAGTGCAGGGAGAAGGAGAGTGGTACCTACGTGATGGTGAACAGGGGGTCTGATGTCCTGTTAAAGCAGCTCCCAATGCCCATAATGTCACASAGGCAGCCCCTCTGCTGTCCCCAGGCTGCCACAACGGCTTCTCATCAGCCAGCAAGGCACCAAAATCCACAGGGACTGCGTGGCTGCTCACTCAAGGTACAATCCACAGAGCCACCAAAATCCACAGGGACTGCCTGGCTGCTCAGCCAGGGTACAATCCAAAAAGCCACCAAAATCCACAGGGACTGCCTGGCTGCTCACTCAAGGTACAATCCACAGAGCCACCAAAATCCACAGGGACTGCCTGGCTGCTCACTCAGGGTACAATCCAAAAAGCCACCAAAATCCACAGGGACTGCCTGGCTGCTCACTCAAGGTACAATCCAAAAAGCCTTCTCATCAGCCAGCAAGCCACCAAAATCCACAGGGACTGCCTGGCTGCTCAGCCAGAGTACAATCCTTTTTCAGGTTACAGCCCACAAAGGCTTCTCATCAGTCACCAAGGCACCAAAATCCACAGGGACTGCCTGGCTGCTCAGCCAGGGTACAATCAAAAAAGCCACCAAAATCCACAGAAACCTGCTTGGCTGCTCAGCCAGAGTACAATCCTTTTTCAGGGTACAGTCCACAAAGCCTCCTCATCAGTCACCAAGCCACCAAAATCCACGGGGACCTGCCTGGCTGCTCACTCAGGGTACAATCCCTTTTCAAGGTAAAATCCACAAAGCCTTCTCATCAGTCACCATGTCACCAAAATGCACAGGGACTGCCTGGTTGCTCAGCCAGAGTACAATCCACAAAGCCACCAAAATCCCCAGGGTCCTGCCTGGCTGCTCAGGCAGGGCAAAATCCCTTTTTCAGGATAAAATCCACAAAGCCTTCTCATCAGTCACCAAAATCCACGGGGACTGTCTGGCTGCTCAGCCAGGGCACAATCCCTTTTCAGGATAAATCCAGGTACAATTCAAAAAGCTTTCTCATCAGTCACCAAGCTAGAAAAATCCAAAGGGAACCTGCCTGGCTGCTCAGGCAGGGCAAAATCCCTTTGCAGGATAAAATCCACAAAGCCTTCTCATCAGTCACCAAAATCCACAGGGACTGCCTGGCTGTTCCCCCAGGGCACAATCCCTTTTCAAGGTACAATACCTTTTCAGGGCACAATCCCTTTTCAAGGTACAATTCCTTTTCTAGGTACAATCACTTTTCAGGCCACAATCCCTTTTCTAGGTGCCCCAATCCCTTTTCCAGGTGCCCCAACCCATGCCCCTGGAGCCAGACAGGCTCTTGGCAAGCCCCAGCCCAGACAGGGCAGCCCAAGCTCAGCAGCTGATGCACTGGGCAAGGGGAGGGGAAGCTTCCTGGGGGTAGGGCTGACCTCAGAGCATTTCTTTTCCATCTAATACCTCCAGAGGCAAGGTGGAGACTCAGGAGGATAAAAAGCTTAGGCTTGAACTTAGTGTTTACTTATCCAGCAAATGCTTAAGTCTTTTGCTTTTCTTAACCTGTGCTTTACAACCCTGTGGGTTTCAAAAGAGGGAGGGACTATTTATGCCTTGCTGTTATAATCACTAATAATTAATATTCATTAATTAGCCAGGCTGGAGCTCAGCAGGAGGAAAATGAAGGCCCTGTGTTTGGAGGGTTGAGATTTTGTCTGCTTTAAGCACCATCAAGGCTGGATATTGTTATGAAAGAAGATAATGACAGTGGAGAGGAAAGCTCAGCTATAAAGAGCCACTGCTCAGCATTCATTTTATTGCACTGTCAGGCACTACAGACTGGCTTCAAAAACCAGCATGGATTTYCTCTGAAACAGCCTGGATCTCTTCACTGCATTTTGTTCAATGTTTTTTCTAATAATTTATCAAAGATGTCTGAGCCAAGCCCTGAGACAAAGTGATAAAAATATAATTCTCTCTTCCAAAGCCTCCTCTCACAAGGGATGGGATTCAATGCAAAGATTCTTAGTGATAGTAAAATAAAGCACCARGCTGAGCTTAAGATGTTTAAATAGCAAAATATCCACCCCTCATTCTATTCTTAGCAGAAGTTCCCTTTTTGGATTATCATGTAACAGTAGTCATTCCCCAGCTCAACCCTCTCACATTAACCTGCCACCTCCTCTGAAATTTGTGGATGGAGACCAAAAAAACAAATCTCATCAATTTAGAAAGCTGAGTTTCCTTAAAAAAGGAAATTGTAATAAACTCCATCTCCTGTCCTGCTGAAATTCTGGGGCCAGAAGTGCCCTCCTTCCCCAGCCTCACCAAAATTCTGACCCTGATTCTGATGCAAGCACCAAATCTCCTCAGCCAMAGAGTCTTATCAAGGTTTTAATCTAATTCAATGTTTTGCTCCAAATACTGGGTAACAACCAAAGTTACCCAGTGTGATGCAAAAATACCCCTGGGATAAATTTAATCACCGYGGTGCTGCCTTTAATAACAAATTTAATTATGACAGCACAAGTCTGCAGCCATTTCTGCCCTACAAATTCCAAGGATATTAAATTACTGCAGGGCCCAGAAAGCACTTGGGAGCATGAACTGTCCAGAATGAAGCTGTGGCTCTCTGGGAACCACTCCCTGGGGATGTTCTGCCTGCTCAAGCTTCCCTGAGGTGCTGATTTGGGTTTTGACATCCCTGAGCTGCATCTGGAACAGCAGCATCACCCCTGCTTTAAAGAGAGGGATGGGACATCCAAATCCACTGATCTGGAGAAATTCAAACAAAAACTACTTTAAATTTGCAGCAGCAAGCCAGAGCTCCTTCACACCAGGCATGGTTGATGTGTTTAGTGGGATTTTTCTGCTGCAGAAAGTTCATATCTGAAGAAATAAACATAAGAAACATAATTAAGAGGACTGGGAAGCAGAAGGGATGGGCACCCTGTAAAGTGGCAGGCCATAAATATCACATTAATCCCTCCAAACTGATCGATCTGGAGAAATTTAAAACAAAAACTATTTTAAATTTGCAGCAGCAAGCCAGAGCTCCTTCACACCAGGCATGGTTGATGTGTTTAGTGGGATTTTTCTGGTGCAGAAAGTTCATATCTGAATAAATAAACATAAGCAACATAAATAAGAGGACAAGGAAGCAGAAGGGATGAGACCCTGTAAGGTGGCAGCCCATAAATATCACATTCATCCCTCCAAATCCACTGATCTGCAGAAATTTAAAACAAAAACTACTTTAAATTTGCAGCAGCAAGCCAGAGCTCYTTCACACCAAGCATGGTTGATGTGTTTAGTGGGATTTTTCTGGTGCACTAAGTTCTTATCTGAAGAAATAAACACAATTAGGGGGACAAGAAACAGAAGAGATGGKCACCCTGTAAGGTGGCAGYCCATAAACATCACATTCATCCCTCCAAATCCACTGATCTGCAGAAATTTAAATAAAAACTACTTTAAATTTGCAGCARRAAGCCAGAGCTCCTTCACACCAGGCATGKCTGATGTGTTTTGTGAGATTTTTCTGCTGCAGATTTCTTCWTCTTATCTGAAGAAATAAACACAATTAAGGGGACAAGAAGCAGAAGGGATGGTCACCCTGTAAAGTGGCAGCCCATAAACCTGTGATAAGAAATAAATATCACATAAATCCTTTCACAAAGGCACAGCCCTAAACCAGATTTTCAACTCCTGGGAGACACAACCCCACATCCCTGCCAGGACACACAAAGATTCACCTCCAGAAAAGCCAAAACACGAAGATCTTGCAGGAACTACAGACAAAAGTGACCTCAATGCAAGAAATTCCAGGTTTTCTAATCCCCCCAGCAAAGCTTCTCCTGAAACTCTTCAGCAGAGGATAAAGCAGGCACTTCTGACAGATGGCTGCTCAGGCAGGAACCAGACTAAGATCAGGATCACAGAAACCTATTTCAGGAACTGYCTTTACCCAGATTTTTTCCTTTTCAATCCTCYCYATCCTTGACAAGGCACAYTTATTGACAAAGCAGGCTGTAWCCTTAWAACACATTAATTAACAGTGGTTTTTTGGTAACTCCCAAAGTAATTTGGATCACAGAAACCTATTTCAGGAACTGTCTTTACCCAGATTTTTTCCTTTTCAATCCTCCCCTTCCTTGAAAAGGAAAAATTGTCAAATTTATTGACAAAATTTATTGACAAAAATTTGTCAAATTTTTTGACAAAACCAGCTGTATCCTTATAACAAGTGAATTTATCTGTAAAAGCTGTGGGRTTTTTGGTAACTCCCAAAGTAATCTGGATCACAGAAACCTATTTCAGGAACTGTCTTTATCCAGATTTTTTCCTTTTCAATCCTCTCTTTCCTTGACTAAACCAGCTGTATCCTTAAAACACATTAATTTATTTGTAAAAGCTGAGGTTTTTTGGTAACCCCCAAATTAATTTGGATCAAATCCTGCTCTGGAAAGCCACAGCAGGGAAGGTTTCAGACCAAGGCTACTCAATGGGAACTAAAAAGGTTCCTGCAGACAGAATATGTCAATATAAAATATGTCAATCCCTGTTCTAGAAATCAAACAGAATAATCCAAATTGGATTGGTTGGGGTTTTTTAAGGAGGCASAGGAAATTTATCTGGCAAATTATGGTGGCTTTTTCCCTAAAGTAAAATTTTTCTAAAGTAAAATACAAATCCATTAATAGATTAAAAAATAAAAAAATCCATATTAATAAATTCATTCGATTCCAAACATTCCTCACCCAAATTTCTTAGCTCAAACTGCCACTGCAGTTTAAAATAAATAGTTCATAAATACCTCCTGCTGAGGGGGTTACTGTGTTAATAATATACATTATTTATATTATTGCCCAGAAATCAAACACCCAGCAGTTGTCACTCAGCTGCTGGATCAGCTCAGCTCTCAGAGCCACAGATGGGAATTTAATTTGGATTATTAAAACTGCACAGACCTAAATCAGAGCACACACTTGTTCCTGGATCTGATTTCCAACTCCACCAGCCAGAGCTGGTTTAAGAATTACAGCTGAAAATAACTGCAATTTCTGTTTTGACTACAGGATAAAGCACAATGGGAGAAAATATTTGTATTTCTTGTGCTTGATTACACAAAACATTTCCCTGTGCAGCTCGCTGGCTCCTCCAGCTCCATTGTTTGCCAGGAAAAAAATAAAAAAATAAAAAACAAGGCTTGTGAAAAACCACAGAGGTTGTGATTTATTGGTGAGAAAAGGCTAGAAAATAACCTGGGTTAATTATTCCACATCTGAAATTCAGCCCAGCCCCAGCCCTGAGCAGGTGATCCAAGCAAAATGTTGGTSCTGCATGGGAATAGAACAACATTAATATTTTCTAGGAGATTATCTCAGGTTTGATTACAGAAACCTATTTCAGGAACTGTCTTAATCCAGATTTTTTCCTTTATCCAGATTTTTTTCCTTTTTTTTTTTTTTTTTGCAGAACTCACCAGAATGTGCCTGAATTTTCCAGCCCTAAGAGAAAATTGATGAGCTTTGCTTTGCTGCCCTGCTCACAGACACTGATTTATCTCCCAATTACTRAGCAAATATTCAGGAAATGGATACAACAGCTCTGAAAGAAGCTCTTCAGTAAAACTCATCCTTTAAACCAAGGAGATGAGAGGCTCTCCTACAAGAGCCATAAAATCCAAACTGAACAAGAAATAAAAATAATAATAAATATTTATTATAGTTATTATATAAATACAATACATAATATATAATATACAATATACAATATATATTATATTATATATTATATATTATATATCATATATCATATATCATATATTATATAGTATATATTATAATAAATAAAATATATAATAGTATCTATAATATATATATTATATAGATATAATATAAATATATAATATAATATTATATTATATAAATATTATAATATATAATTATAATATATATAAATATATACAATTATAAAATATATAAATATAATAAAAATGTTTTTCTCTTTTTGTCCTTAAGGAACTGCCAAAGGTTTTACCTTCTACTTCATTTAAAAGGAAAACAAAAGAAGAGAAAAGGAAAAAAGAGAGATGAATGATCTAAGCAATAATAAAATAAATAAAAATAACAACAAAAAAATAACAAATTAGGAGGTCAGGAAGAGATTACCTCAAATAGCAAAACGTAAAAAAAATCAGCACTTCCTATCCCTTCAAGTTCAAATTCAGGTCATTTNAACAAATTAGGAGGTCAGGAAGAGATTACCTCAAATAGCAAAACGTAAAAAAAATCAGCACTTCCTATCCCTTCAAGTTCAAATTCAGGTCATTTTAGAGCTGAAATAGCTCTGCAGGTAAAGGTGTCTCCAAAGCCTCTTTAGAGACTGATTGGAACCCTCTGCAGGGCCTGCCTGGGGTTAAATCCCCCTAAATCCTGGATTAAATCCCCCTAAATCCTGAATTACTGACCTGCTACAAACAGGGCGGGCTCAGGAAGAGCAGCAGGAATTTGTGAGGGACCAAAGGATCCCAAATCCCTGCCAGGGAAAGGAGGAACCTACAGGAGGCTCAACAAAACCCAAAATCCACACAGCATTTACCACTGACTTCTTAAATACTCTGATTTTCTCTCTTTGTCCTTTAGGAACTGCCACAGGTTTCCTCTTCTACCTTACTTAGAAAGACAAAAAGAAAATACTTTGATTTTCTCTCTTTGTCCTTAAGGAACAAGCAAAGGCTTTCTCTTCTACTTAACTTAGAAGGAAAAAAAATAAAATACTCTGATTTTCTCTCTTTGTCCTTAAGGAACTGCCAAAGGTTTTCTCTTCTACTTTACTTAGAAGGAAAAAAAGAAAATACTCTGATTTTCTCTCCCTTTTTTCTTTCTTCCTCTTCTCTTTTTTTCTTTTCTTTTTTTCCTTCTACTTTACTTAGAAGAAAAAAAAAGGAAAATAGTCTGTTTTTGACTTCTTATCCTTAAGGAACTGCCACAGGTTTTCTCCTCTACTTTATTTAGAAAGAAAAAAAATTAGAAGAAAATACTTTGATTTTCTCTCTTTGTCCTTAAGGAACTGCCAAAGGTTTTATTGTCTACTTTATTTAGAAGGGAAAAAAAAAAGAAGAGAAAAGAAAAAAGAGAGATGAGTGATCTGAGCAATAGTCCCAGTGAGTCATAGGCAGAAAATTTCAGTTCTTGAAAAGATCTGCAGTGCCTGAGGCAGGGACTGACAGCTCAGAGCTGCCTCGTTCCCTCACACAGGGCACCCATTTTTTTAACTTATATTTGAATTTTGAATTTGTTTTTTTAATCTTTTTTTACTTAGAGACATGGTAAATGAGAGGCGTTTTAAAAACTTTTATTTTAATTTTAGTTTTATGAGAAGGGTGAGATAATACAGATGTTATAATCTATTACAATTAGAAGTTGACTATTTTATAATTATAGAACACTCAGTTTGCTGGTTTATTAGTTTTTTGTCCACTATGTTGTAGATGTTTTAAAGTTAATCTATATTTTTATCTTCCCTCTCTTTTTATATCTCTTTTTTTTCCTCTTCTATTTTATTATTTTTATTTTATTTTTATATTTTTATATTTTTATTTTCTCTTACTTTCTCTCTCTTTTTATATGTCTTTTTCTTTTCTCTTCTATTTTAATATTTTTATTTTATTTTTATTTTTATATTTTTATTTTCTCTTATTTTCTCTCTTTTTATATGTATCTTTTTCTTTTCTCTTATATTTTTATTTTATTTCTATTTTTATTTCTATATATTTTTTATCTTTTTTTCTCTCTCTTTCGTCTTATATGTTTATATTTTTATTTTATTAATATTTTTGTTTTTATATTTTTCTTTTTGCTTTCTTTTTATATGTCTCATTTTCTTTTCTGTGTTTATATTTTTATTTCTATTTTTATTTGTATATTTTTCTTTTCTTTCTCTTTTTATATGTCTCTTTTTTCCCTTATGTTTTTATTTATATTTTAATTTTTATGTTTTTATTTTTGCTCTCTTTTTTATATGTC
>NDFG01000004.1:2210376-2234569 GCA_002167245.1 Sporophila hypoxantha | reverse complement strand
CTTATTACATCCCATGAGATAATTGCTCATTGCTCATGATGAAATTTCCTTCTGGCTTTTGATGAACTGTGTTCTTTCCAGGAGGGAGGAAAAACAGCTCCAGCCATTTGCTTTAATTGGAGCTGACAGTTTGCAGATTTGAGCCTGGAGCTTTGAAAAAGCTCAGCAGCTGATGAGAATCCACTTTTTCCTCAATAGCAGATCTCTTGAGTTAAATTTATATTGCTTTACAATAAAAACAAATRCTCCCTGCCCACACACACRAGCACTAGGTAATGTTGTTTAAGGAAAAAAACCCAATTATTTGCTAAGTTTGAATGAAGGTCTTTGCATAGTAAAAAAAGGGAGAATGGTATTTAAACTTTTCCATGGAAGATCTCTGTGGAAAAGAAACAAAAACTCAATATTAYTGCATTGAGTGATTCTTCTGCATTTCCTACCAGGAATCACCACCTCTTTTCTAGCCCTTGGCACTAARAGGTCAACAATCAACCACTTGCATCCCTTTTTGCTATGCCCAGAACAGTGACAAAGCCACAATATTAAAAAAAAAAAAAAAAACAGTTTAATAAAGTCAAATACAAGCACCCAGGGCAGCTGGAAAATCTCCACTGCCCTAAGAAGAAGCTAACAGATCCATCAGGAAGGGTTTCAGTGCCCTTTATCATGCCTTGTGGAGAAGGATGGACTAGGTGGCCTCAGCAAAATCCCTTCCAGAACTATTTTCAATCATCTAGAAATAGAGGATCAGACAGAAACATATTCCAACAGTGAGAAATCTGTCTTGGCAGAGGATTTCAGCTGTGCTCTTCCTTGACATTGCTCTAATATATTTCTCAGAGGCAAGAAGACCATCTGGCCCAGAGCTGATGGTGTGCAGCCCTGGTAAAGCTCAGGTCTGCATCTCTCTCACACCAGCCATCAACTCCTATTTACCGCTAAAATCTGAGTTCAAGCATTTAAAAGTTCATAAATCCCCAATCTAATGACACGATTGCCTTGCCTGTCCAYAAAGTCAGTAAGTGTCCCCCAAAAGTCATTCAGAAATCAAAATCCTGGTTCACTGCAGGAGTKAAAAAATCAAGAGGAATTTAACTCAGATGTCCTGAGGGTTGAACAGGGGCTGAGGAAACACAGAGCTGTGTGTTTAAACTCTGGGACCCTCAGCACTGGTGGCACAAAGGGATTATTAACAAATCCTCTGARTTAGGAACACAATTTTTCCTCCTCCTCCAATTTTTCCAAAGGAAAAGCAGCTCCTTCAGCCTGGCATGAGGGAACTGGAGCATCAAACCTGCTGGATCCCTGATGAGCCTTGATAGCTCATCCTACCAACTTGAGATTCCCCTTCAGGCTCCCAGAAGGGTCAGCACTGCACTCCTGCCTGCTTTCAGCCTGCAACTTGCCCTTTGTGTGCTCTGAAAGCAGATMAGGAGCTTTAAATCTAATCTCTGCTGACATGCCTTTGGCCAGGCAGCYGTGTGGGAGCAGAACAAAGCGAGGAGGAGCTCTTGCTTCCTTACTCAAKAAGGTTTGAGGGGCAGCATGTCCATCAGTTCACCTCCAGGTCTGTGCATTTCGCAAATCCAAATATTTTCTCTGTGCTCTGGGGATTCTGGAGAATCCAGGGGCACCCTGCAGATGGGAAATGCAGCCTGAGGTACACGTGGGACTGGCAGCAGAGCCAGGAACAAAGCTCATCCCAACTCCAAGTTCTGCTCTCCACAGGAAAAGAAGGAAATTTCAACCCCTAATTCCCTTGGGATTCCATCAGGGAATGTGGCTCAAGGTCTAGGATCAATCAGCTGAATATCCTGCCAGCACATCAATGGAACTTCACTGATTCCATATTCCAAACTAAATTCTGGAGTACTTTTCCTATGATCTTGGAAATKTCAAACACTACTACTACAGAGGGAAAATAAATATTGAAATTCTGCAAATCTCCCACAAAACAACAGACTGCACTTTGTTTAAGGAGAATTCAAGGATCTCTCTCCCACCAGAGCTTCCAGGGAGAGTGTGTGGAAAGGTGAGAGAACACTGTATTACAATCCTGGCCCCTCCAAAAACACCCTTGACAAGCCATGGATTAGAATCCCTGAAAAMCAGCCAGAACTCAAACAGGACTCTCCATTCTCTCCCTGGAAAACAGGAACTGAAGGGAAAGGGCAGGAGCAGGGCTGACATTCAGCACAGCCCTGAATCCTGCCTGAGCCCAGGRGCACTTCTGGAGCAGGGATGATGAGCAAGGCAAACAGATTTGATGGGAGCAGGCAGGGACAACACGACCTCAAAGCCTTCAACTSCAGAGAAACCACCAGGAGCAGCCTCTGTGAGCAGCAAAATCAAACCTGCACAACCACCAGGCAGGAGATGAGCTCCTTTCTGAGGCAGCAGCCACAGCTCTGAGTGTTCTGTGCTCCTGGAGCCACCCACTTCCACATCAAGGCAGCAGAAAAAGCCATGGACATCCCTCTTCCCAAGAAAAAGGGAAGGAGACAACTGCAACCGCCACACTGACAGCACTCCCACATTTGTTTTTTTTTTTGCAGTTTCCCAGACGTTTGACAAAGTTTTAGAGGAAAAGGCATCCCAGTTCTTCCAAACAATCCCAGCAGTGCCCATTGCAGACCAAAGCAGGAGAATAACAGATTCCTCATCCACGAATTTGGCACAGGATTTTCGCAGCCACGGAGCTCCGAACATGCACTCAAAATAAATGTCAAAACATATGATGCTGTACAGCAAAATCAGAATAAGCAGAGAATTGTGCTGAGCCAAGTATCACACAAATATGAAGCTCCTTCTGATGGCAGTGACTCACAGAGCTGTGCTGTGCAAAGAGGAAGGCATGGGAAACACAATCACCTTTGTGAAGCCTAAAAAGGAAATAACTCTTCAATACAACAGAGCCTGTGCTGATGCTGTTAAATGACAGTCAGTTAATAATGCTGCAGGCACCCTAAAGAACTCCTGCCTTTCCAGCACAGAATTAAATCAGTCTGAAAAACAAACACAAGGTACTGAGGATACACCAGTGGTAGAGCTGAGACTACACAGAGTTACCCAAATACTGCCCTGTAAGTCAAAAAAGAACTTTCTAAAGGAACCACCATGTGCCCAAAAGATGTCACCTGCTCCAGACACAAACCCAGCCACCTACAACTCAGAGCAGAAAGCAAAGCTCAAAGCAGGGCAAGAAAATCTCCGGCTCTGCCATGGCTGTGGAAGCTTCCCCTTTCACATCTCCATTATCTGCTTATCACACAGCATCATTCCCACCATAAAAATSTGGGATGTGGGTTATTTACAGCAGCTGCATCCCTTGACAATTCACTCCTCCAGATCCTGAAACTATGAATGAAAAATTCAACAGGTAATCAAGCACGGAGGAAGGTCCTAGAAGGATGAACAACTGCATCATTCTTCACAGCAAGCAGTTTCAGGAAAGCAGAGGAGAAATAAAACAGAGGAGAAATAAAAATGGTATCTCATTTGAGCCAAACACACTCCTCCTATAGCAAYAGAGAAGTGCAGAGGATGTCATGGGGCTCTTAGCCAAAAAGAGAGAAGGTTCAGCAGTAAAGCCAAGCTCAAGTGACCTCCATGAAGGTGAGCCAGGGCTCCCTTGCTTCCCAGGGAGGTAGAAATCAGAATTTGTGACATTCAGAAAGTAATTCTGCAGCTGAGCATGGGCAGTGAAACGAGAGCAAACACCTCCAGTGCCTTTAGTGCAGCTGCACCAACTTCTCTGGGTTTATTCTGGGTTTATTCTGGCCTCCATTCAGGCAGACTGGAAATACAGAAACACGCGAGAGAAAAGGCCACASGTGCCTCAGCTCCGAGCTTCCTTCCTCACACGCTCCAGGGAAAACGAAATTCCCGGCAGGAATGAGCGCTCCCAGCTCAGGCAGCCAGGCCTTACCTGCGGGACCTGTGGGGAACAGGACGGAGCTCACACCCTGCAGGGAAACCCGACAGGGCTGGAGCACAGCGGGGCCGGTGCAGCCCCAGGCCCGGCTACAGGGGCCAGAACCACCCGGGATAAGCTGGTCTCAATCCTGGCTAAAGGTACTGGAACCACTCGGGCTAAAGCGGCCAGAACCACCCCGGCTAAAGCGGCCAGAACCACCCGGGATAAACTGGCCCCAATCCCGGCTAAAGGTGCTGGAACCACCCAGGCTACAGCGGCCAGAACCACCCGGGATAAACCGTCCCCAATCCCGGTTAAAGGTGCCGGAACCAGCCCGGCTAAAGCTGCCAGAACTACCCCGGCTAAAGCGGCCTCAATCCCGGCTGACGGAGCTAGAACCATGCCGGTAAAGGGGCCTTAATCCTGGCTACAGCTGCCAAAAGCACCCGGGTTAAAGCTGCCAGAACCATGCCGGTAAAGGGGCCTTAATCCCGGCTACAGCTGCCAAAAGCACCCGGGTTAAAGCTCCCAGAACTAGCCCGGCTGAAGGGGCCAGAACCACCCCGACAGAGGGGCCACAATCACGCCGGCTAAAGCGGCCCCAATCCCGGTAAAGAGAYCAGAACCACCCCGGCTAAAGGGACCAGAACCACCCCGGTAAAGGAGCCAGAACCACTCCGGTTAAAGCTGCCAGAACCACCCCGGTCTCTTCCAGCTGCCCCACGCCGAGAACACCCCGGGGAAAGCCAGGCACGTACCTCAGCGCCAAGGCAGAGCCGAGGATCCCCAGAGCCACAAACCCAGCGCTGCGCTCGCCGCCGTCCCTCCTCCATGCCCACAGCGGCGCCCGGGCGGGCGGAGAACGCGGGTGAAGCTGGGCAGCGGGGCTGGGATCCGCCCTTATCCCAGTACCTCCCGGTGTGGCTGTAGCAAACAACCCAGCCCTGAGCCGGGCCGTGTCCCCGGAGCCGGGCCGTGTCCCCGGAGCCGGGCCGTGTCCCCGCGGCCGCCGCGTCCCCGCGGTGCTGCTGCCGCAGCCGCAGCTCGGCCCCGGGGCCGCCCCGCCTGCGCTCCCGCGGGCAGCCGGGAGCCGTAGTTCCGCTCCGGGCGCTCCGACTACAACTCCCGGGAGCCTGCGGGGAGCCCAAGGGGAGCCCACGGGGAGACCCAGGCCCGGCTCGGCTCGGGGGTGAGGGGGAGGTTCGGAGCAGTGCCCGGTTTGCCCGAGCGGAACGGCCGCGCAGCCCGCGGGAGGGGATGAGGATGCTCGTGGGTTGCGTGTTTGGGGTCTTTAGGATCGCTCAGTCCAACAAGTGCTTGGTTTAGCAGGATTGGATGTTAAAAGAGTGGGTTTAGGTATTACGRGGGAATTCTGCACTGTGAAGGTCTYCCAGGCCCGTCTCGGCGGTGAGGGGGAAGGTGCGGGGCAGTGCCCGSTTGGCCCGCGGGAGGGGATGAGGGAGGGATGCCCGTGGGTTGCGTGTTTGCGGTGTTTGGGGTCGCTGAGTCCAAGTTCTTGGTTCTTGGTTTAGCGGAATTAAAAGAGTGGGTTTAGGTTGGRTATTAGGGGGGAATTCTGCACTGTGAAGGTCTCCCACGAGGAGATCCAGGCCCGGCTCGGCTCGGGGCTGAAGGGGAAGGTGCGGGGCAGTGCCCGGTTTGCCCCGGCGGAGGGGATGAGGGAGGGATGCCCGTGGGTTGTGTGTTTGGGGTGTTTGGGATCACTGAGTCCAACAAGTCTCGGTTTAGGGGGATTGGATGTTAATTTGGTGGRTTTAGGTTGGATATTGAGGGGGAAATCTGCACTCTAAAGGTCTCCCACGGGGAGAGCCAGGCCCGTCTGGGCGGTGAGAGGGAAGGTTCGGGGCAGTGCCCGGTTGCCCCGTGGGAAGGGATAAGGGAGGGATGCTCGTGGGTTGMSTGTTTGGGGTCTTTAGGATCRCTCAGTCCAACAAGTCCTCGGTTTAGCGGGATTGGATGTTAAAAGAGTGGGTTTAGGTTGGGTATTAGGGGAGAATTCTGCACTGTGAAGGSGGTGAGGCACTGGGAGAGGTCGCTCAGGGGAGGTGTAGATCACCCGTCCCTGGAAGTGTTCAATGCCAGGGCTTGGAGCAAGCTGGGATCGTGGAAGGTTGGAAGTCTTGGAGCAAGCTGGGATAGTGGAAGGTRTCCCTGCCCATGGCAGGGGGTGGAATGAGGTGATCTTCAAGGTCCYTKTCCCACCCAAACCAYTCTGTGATTCCATGAAGRGAATTCATGCTTTTTGTTCAGCAGGTGGGCTTTGAACTCCTGCTCCTGTCCCAGCCTTGTGCCTGGAACGAGATCATGGGTGGCTGAAGTGCCACCACAGGTGAATTTACACACCTGGATTGTGGAATGGGTTGGGTTGGAGGYGACCTTAAAGATCCCCCAGCTCCAACCCCCTTTTAGACAGGGACASCTTYCACWRGGCCAGGTTGCTCCATCCAGCCTGGCCTTGAACCTTAAATCACAGGACTACYACTTTTGTAATTACCTTCAGAGGCAATTTAGGAGTTTGTGTCACGTCTGTGATGCTAACAGTGATGRCAGTGTTCATGTGACTCTCTCCTGKCAGGTGCAGGACACACAAACTCTGCTGACTTTGCCCCTGATGAGCTCAGAGACACCTAAGTGAGGTGAAACCTTGGCAGCATTATCCTGCACTCTCCTGTGAGGTAAAGACACACAAACTCCACTGACTTTGCCTAAAAACTCTATTAAAGTGAGGTAAAACCTTGCCAACTTTAATACCCAGCACTCTCCTGTCAGGTGAAGACACACAAACTCCACTGACTTTGCCTAAAAACTCTGGTTAAGTGAGGTAAAACCTTGCCAGCATTAATACCCTGCACTCTCCTGCCAGGTGAAGACACAAAAACTCCGCTGACTTTGCCCTTCTGAGCTCAGAGAAACCTTGAAAACTCTGTTAAAGTGAGGTAAAACCTTGCCAGCTTTAATACTCTGCACTCTCCTGTCAGGTAAAGACACACAAACTCTACTGACTTTGCTAAAAATTCTGTTAAATGAGATAAAACCTTGCCAGCATTATCCTGCACTCTCCTGTCAGGTGAAGAACACACAAACTCTGCTGACTTTGCCCTTGATGAGCTCAGAGAAACCTTGAAAACGTCTGTTAAAGTGAGGTAAAACCTTGCCAGCTTTAATACTCTGCACTCTCCTGTCAGTGAAGCACACAAACTCCACTTTTTTGCCTTCCTGAGCTCAGAGACACTTGAAAAACTCTTAAAGTGAGGTAAAACCTTGCCAGCATTAATACCCGCACTCTCTTGTCAGGTGAAGACACAACAAAACTCCACTGACTTTGCCTAAAAACTCTGGTTAAGTGAGGTAAAACTTGGCAGCATTATCCTGTACTCTCCTGTCTGGTGAAGACACAAAATCCACTGACTGCCTAAAAACTCTGGTTAAACGATGTAAAAACCTTGCCAGCATTAATACCCTACCAGTATTAATACCGCTGCACTCTTCTGACAGGTAAAGACACACAAAACTCTGCTGCCTTTGCCCTTCTGAGCTCAGAGAAACCTTGAAAACTTGTAAAGTGAGGTAAAACCTTGCCGCATTAATAACCCTGCACTCTCTTGTCAGGTGAAGACACACAAACTCCACTGACTTTGCCTAAAAACTCTGTTAAAGTGAGGTAAAACCTTGCCAGTATTAACACCTACCAGCATTATCATCCACTCTTCTGCCAGGTAAGACACACAAACTCCACTGACTTTTGCTAAAAACTCTAATTAAAGTGAGGTAAAACCTTGCCACTTTAATACCTCTGCACTCTCTTGTCAGGTGAAGACACACAACTCCACTGACTTTGCCTAAAAATTCTGGTTAATGAGGTAAAACCTTGCCAGCATTATCCCTGGCACTCTCCTGTCAGGTTGAAGAACACACAAACTCCTGCTGACTTTGCCCTTGATTGAGCTCAGAGAAACCTTGAAACTCTGGTTAAAGTGAGGTAAAACTTGCCAGCATTAATTACTCTGCCAATCTCCTGTCAGTGAAGACAGCACAACTCCACTGATTTGCCTAAAAAAACTCTGATTAAATGAGGTAAAACCTTGCCAGCATCAACACCCAGCAGGAATGTGGCAGCAAGGTCACCACAACCATCCCTTGTGCCACCCCAGCACCAGCAGAGCACTGAGGGAAGGAGGACATCAGGCAGCAGCATTGCCTGGGGCTCCTGGGGACTGGAGAGAGCAAATTTCTCAGACAGTGTCAGGGCACAGCAGCTGTCACCCTGAGCTTTGTGGCTGCAGGCTGCAAAGGACCTGTCCAAAACCAAGCTTGTCACTGGCACTTGATAAAAACAGCAGGACTCGGTGTCCCCTGTCCTCTGTGTTGCGTAAAAGGGATGTTGGCCAGGCCAGCTRAGCACACAAACTGGGGGGAAAATGYGAATTTGTGAGGGAATKGATCTGCCTTGGTCCTGACACAGCTGCATTTCAGGTCAGCCTTTGGCCASAGGGGGAAAAGTGACTGCTGGGGGATATTTTGGAGTGTGGTCAGTGGTGTTCCCGCCCTCAGCTTGGTTTTTGCCWGGCAGATTTGTGTTAATCTGAATTTTAAAAAATTAATTGGAGGCAGGTGAKTGCAGGCAGCACCAATTGGGAAGATCCATTCTTGGAGTTTTGGCTTCCCTCAATAAATACTGAGATAATTCAGGACTTAAATGCGAGTTTTGGGCTCAATAAATACTGAGATAATTCAGGACTTACATGTGAGTTTTGGGCTCACTCAATAAATACTGAGATCATTCAGGCCTTACTTTTGAGTTTTGGGCTCACTCAATAAATAATACTGAGATCATTCAGGACTTAAATGTGAGTTTTGGGATCACTCAATAAATACTGAGATCATTCAGGGTTTATTTTTTGAGCTTTGGGTTCACTCAATAGATATTGAGATAATTCAGGATTTACTTTTGAGTTTTGGGCTCAATAAATACTGAGATCATTTAAGACCTACTTTTGTTTAGAATTTACTTGTTCTAAACAGGAGCTTGCACATCCAGGTTCTGAGTTATGTCAGGTTGGGTTTTTTTTTTCCAAGATAATCTCTCTTTAAAGAATAAAAATTAAGTGTTTTAAGAATAAAAAAAAAACACCTAAAATTCAAGCCTCCTTTCTTTAAAAAATAAAAATTAAAACCTAAATATTTTTAAATTGAAAAGAATTAACATTCAAGCTAATCTCTCTTTAATAACAAAATTAAAAATTAAAATTAATTGTTAAAAATTTAAAAAATTTAAGCTACTCTCTCTTTTAAAAATAAAAAAATTTAAAATAAAATTAAAAATAAAATGGAGTGTTTGCAAAGCACTGAATATTGGGGAGAAAGCTCTGTTTTTGTGGCCCTATCCTGGTTTTTCAAGGAAATCAGCAGGAATTGCTCTTTGCCCACTGGATGCCGCTGTTCCACAGAAATATTCATGGACTTTTCCTTCAGCGCCTTCTGGCAGCCATGGAAGCCACTCCAGGGTCAGCCAGGCTATGTGGATTTCTTTTAAAATTTTAAATTTTAAAATATTGCATTTATTAAATTATTATTATCATTATTATTGCTATATAAATATATAAAATTAATATTAAATAAAATATAATAATAATAATAATAATTATTATAATAATGTTTTAAATTGCCTTTTTTTTCCCCAAAAAGAAATCTCCTTAATATTTTGCACTTTACACGTGGAAAACTTTGGCCATTTGATCCCTTTGTGATGTTCTTTGAAGGTGAATATTTCATGGGATCAAAATATGTTGGTGGGATAAAAATATATTGGTGATTGAGGGGAAAACAGGCTGCCCAAAATGTGTTTTCTGTGTCTGTAGAGGTAAAAAATATCTCTATAAAATGGAAAATACAAAATAATATATTAATGTATAGATATATAAAAATTATATATTATATATAATATAATATATAAAATAAGTAATATATAATATATATTATATATTTTATATTGTATTCTATATTATAATGTTATATGTTATATTTATATAATATATATTGTATAAAAATATAATATATAATAGTTGATATAATATATATTATATAAAATATAATATGAATAGTATCATTATCTCTTATAATAATATATACTATTATATTGTTATAATTACATCTAATAATATACAATAATATAGAATAATAATATAGAATATAATAAAATATATATTATAACAATTACTGTAGAAATAAATAAAATAACTYAATAGCATATTTTAAAATATAAATATATTAAATGTATAAATGTATATATTATAAAATAKAAAAAATAATAAAATATAAATTAATCCAAGTGCATGTCCAGTGCTGTTTTTCATGCTTAGTACAGGAAAAAAAAATTGTTTTGGCGAATCCTGTCCTTAAAAGCAGAGCCTGGAAGAGKCAGCAGGAGCCTCTGCTGTTACCTTCAGAGGCAGTGACCTGGATAAAGCAGCAAGGATTCACTTTTCAGGGAAAAAACAATTTATTTATAGCTCAGAACAAAGCAAAGTGACCTACATCCCTCCAGTGCCCAGCTCTGGGAATTAACTTTGAGGAAATTCAGTTCCACTTTTTATTTTCTCCTCTGAATAGAAACACRGCTTAATAGAATCCAAGCCCAAGGGAGATTCCTCTTTATTCCCTCCCTATTTTTAGCACAGGAAAATGAAGCAAAAAAAAAAGAATAATTAAGGGTAGCAGGAGCAGGCAGGGACAGACCCTGAACCTGTGGCAACAATTCTGATTTTTGAGGAGTATTTGGAGTCTCCTCCTCCTCCTCCTGTGGCTGCTCCACACAATATCCAGGGCAGGATCCCTGCAGTGCTCAGCATCGCTGAAAAATGAGGAAATCTGGATCAGCATCACTGGAAAATGAGGAAATCTGGATCAGCATCACTGAAAAGTGAGGAAAATTGGATCAGCATCACTGGAAAATGAGGAAACTGGGTCAGAATTCTGGCCTTTGCTGAGTGTCCCAGCAGTGCCAGGTGGAAAACTGGCTGAATTCTGGGGTGGCTGTGCTTGAAACCCAAGGYTGTGTGGAGGAGGAGTCTGATAGAGAAAAGAAACTCAGAATAAACTGCTAAATACCAAGTTTTTCCCCTGCACTCTGCCCACTTCCTCAGGAAATAAAAAAAAAATTTWAAAAAAGCAAATTCCCATTCARTTATTTCAGGTGTTTCTGAAATTTCAGATTAGACTCAAAGCAAGGAAGATTCCCAGTCCAAACTGTAAAAGATGAGGWGGAACTAAAAGGCAAAGATGCAGTTTTTTTCTCAGAGGATCTAAGATTCACGTGGTGGAAGTTTTTTGCACTGTGAATTCTTGCAGTAAAGACAATTTTTTGAAAGAATAAAGAGTTTSTCTYAGAATACTTTGACCTAAGATTCATGTGGTGGAAGTTTTTTGCACTGTAAATTCTTGGAGTAAACACTATTTTTTGAAAGTGCATCATCTGCAGAAGAGGGGTTTGGATTATTTTGCCCTAAAGGGGCTTTTTTCTTGTCTAAATTATATAAAGAGGGCTGAGAGGGCTTCCCACGAGGTTTCTTGTAGAGTTTTATGTAAGAAACAGAGCTGGAGCTCCTTGAGGTTGACTTTGCAGGCAGTTCTGGCTGCAAGGAGTGCTTTTGTGTAAGGAGTGTTCCTGTGCAGGAGTGTTTTTGTGCAAGGAGTGTTTTTGTGTAAGGAGTGTTTTTGTGCAGGAGTGTTTTTGTGCAGGAACTCTTTTTTGCAGGAGTGTTTTTGTGCAGGAGTGTTTTATTGCAAGGAGTGTTTTTATGCAATGAGTAGTTTTGTGCAGGAGTGTTTCTGAGTGTTTTTGTGCAAGGAGTGTTTGTGCAATGAGTGTTTTATTGCAAGAAGTGGTTTTGTACAAGGAGTGTTTTTGTGCAGGAGTGTTTTTGTGCAATCAGTGTTTTATTGCAAGAAGTGGTTTTGTGCAAAAATTCTTTTTTGCAGGAGTGGTTTTGTGTAAAGAGTGTTTTTGTGTAAGGAGTGTTTTTTGTGCAAGGAGTGGTTTTGTGCAGGAATTCTTTTTTGCAGGGGTGTTTTGTGTAAGGAGTGTTTTTGTGTAAGGAGCGTTTTATTGCAAGGATTGTTTTATTGCAAGGAGTGTTTTTATGCAATGAAATGGTTTTTATGCAGGAGTGTTTCTGAGTGTTTGTGGGCAGGATTGTTTTATTGCAGGAGTGTTTTTGTGCAGGATTGTTTTATTGCAAGGAGTGTTTTTATGCAATGAGTGGTTTTGTGCAGGAATTCTTTTTTGCAGGAGTGTTTTTGTGTAAGGAGTGTTTGTGTGCAGGAGTGTTTTTGTGCAAGGAGTGTTTTTGTGTAAGGAGTGTTTGTGTGCAGGAGTGTTTTTGTGCAAGGAGTGTTTTGTGCAGGAATTCTTTTTTGCAGGAGTGTTTTTGTGCAATGAGTGTTTTTGTGCAGGAGTGTTTTTGTGCAGGAATTCTTTTTGCAGGGGTGTTTTTGTGCAAGAGTGTTTTTGTGTAAGGAGTGTTTGTGTGCCGGAGTGTTTGTGTGTAAGGAGTGTTTTTGTGCAAGGGGTGGTTTTGTGCAGTCACTGGCACTCCTGCAGATTTTATCTCCCCACACAGYCCCTGGGATCACACAGGGAGGCAAATCAACAATGTGCCTGAAGATTTGTGGGCTGCTCAGGCAGGAAAATACAGGCAGGTAACAACTCAGTAAATCTAATTCTTTTTGTGTTTAGAGGTCTTTCTGTAATCAGCTTGATTGTTGGCCACAGAGAGAATTTTKGACAGGTTCATTTAACAGAACAGGAGCTGATTTCCATTTTTRTGGCTTTGTGTTGTTCTCCTTATCAAAGTCTTGCTGCTAAAGACATCCACTCCTGCCAGCTGGACATGGATCCCTGGAAGGAGGCTGCTGAATCCACCTCAGGAAGATTCCCAGATCCTCTCATCACTTCTGRATTCAGATGTGAAGCTCAGACTCCACATCTCCCTTTGGAGTGTGCTCCCATGATCCATGTGCAGAAAAATGCTGAGTGGGATTTTCAGCACCCAAATGCATGGYTCAGGAAAGTCTGTTCTGTTTAAAACCAACAATGATTAAGCAGGGTCTAAAATCTCACCCTAAATSTGCCCACAGTTAACACACAGTGACAAAGCAGAGATGATTTAAGCTCTTGGCTTATGGGGGTATTAAAACCCAGACTGAAATCTCCCTGCTGGCACCYTGTGTGCAGAAATGCCAGCTCGAGTTGCTCATGAATGATCTTTCCAGCTGGATGTGTCATGGAGATCTGCAGAGATGAAGTCAGACAGAGCAGCCCAAGTGATGATGAGGCTGGCTGATCCCACAGAATGCTTGTGCAGGCATGGAGGAAAAWCACTGCAGGGAGATCATGAGCAATTCTCATCTCTCTGGCATCCTGAGGTGCCACAGAAGAGCAGAACATCCTGGASGAGGCACCAGAACAGATCTGCTGCTGCTGCTGCCTTCTCCTCCCACCATCACCTGCTCAGGCTCCAGCCTGATTCACTAACAACAATTCAAATGTTCTTTAATTTCCCCAGAAATCCTCCCCACAACAACACAGTGACAAATGCTGCTTCACCCACAGCAGGGAAAGTAATAGAATTGTTATRTTAATGATAATTTCTGGAGGTCTGCACCTCCAGAATCCTGCCTGTTGCTTTATTGCTTTTTGAGTAAAAACAAACCCAAATCACAGACTGGTCCAGGACTCAAAGCAAGGAAGATTCCCAGTCCAAACTGTAAAAGATGAGGTAGAACTAAAAGGCAAARRTGGATTTTTTCCCAGAGGATCTAARATTCACATGGTGGAAGTTTTTTTGCACTGYAAATTCTTGGAGTAAAGACAATTTTTTGAAAGAATAAAGAGTTTCTCTCAGAATACTTTGACCTGAGATTCACATGGCAGAAGTTTTTTGCACTGCAAGTTCTTGGAGTAAAGACAATTTTTTGAAAGAATAAAGAGTTTCTCTCTGAATAATTTGACTTTGACCTAAGATTCACATGGTGGAAGTTTTTGGACTGTAAATTCTTGGAGTAAAGACAATTTTTTGAAAGAATAAAGAGTTTCTCTCAGAATCCTTTGACCTAAGATTCACATGGTGGAAGTTTTTTTGCACTTTAAATTCTTCCAGTAAATTTTTTGAAAGAATAAAGGGGCTTTTTTTAAAGAATAAAGAGTTTCTCTCAGAATATTTTGACTCTTGAAGCTGATATTTTAAGGTAAATACCAAACAACTKCCAGAATATCCAGACATTCAGTAATTGTGGATCTCCTTGTGCTCCATTTTCTATGGAATGCTCATCTAGAGGATGAATTTTACCTTGTAACTCAAAAAACCCAATGTTTCTGCCTCATTTTGCTGCCCATTCCCCTTCTCTTGTACCATGGCCGTGCCCAGGGTTTGCTGGGGTTCTGGGATTTCATCTCCTCAGTTTTAGGCACAGCACAAATGACTCAAAGGACATTTGCAGGCTTGGGGAAGGGAGCTCAGAGCACTGAGCCAACTTGTCATCGTCAGATGAACAATAATTTCAACAGCACATCCTGCAAAATGGTCCCATCATCTCCCCGGGGCTGCCTCTAATGAGTTCTAATTAGAAGCTGTCACTTCTTGTTATGGGAGGACAGGAATGCTCCAGCTCTCCCACCCCTTAACCCTGGAGACACCAAGATCCCCAGGAATGATTCAATTTTAGGGCTTTTTTGCTGCTGGAGGAAATGATTTGGGAATTYCTGTGTGGGGAAGGGCAGGCAGCTCCAGGAGTGCTGGTTCCTCTGGTGCTCCAAATCCACTTTCAAACGTTTGTGGCTGGCATTTCTCATCCTCTGGACTGCTGCCTCCAGCTCCTCCTGCCCTGCTCAGCCTGTGCCCTCCCACATTTGTGCACTGGGATTCCCTAGAAGGCAGACCCAAACCCCACAAAGCCTTTAAGGCCGAGTGTCCAGTGTGAAATGTGGCACATTTATCTGTAGATTTATGAAACTGCAACCCCTAAACAATCCTCCCAGCACRTTCCTTCCATCCATCTCTCTCAGCCGCTTGGTTCCTTGGCAGAATTTACACAACCTGGCTGAAAACAGCTGATTAAACCCTGCTATGGAATCCAAAGCTCTGATTCAGGGGCTGGAGCTTTCCAGCACTGCTTGCACAGATGGTCAGTGCTCACAGTTTGGGGACAGTGGCATTTTCTGTACAGGCACCCCCACCCCGAGCTTTCCCATGGGAATTGCTTGTTCTGCTCAGATTGTTGTTTTAAAGCTGTCATCAGATGTGATCACCCCCTGGATTAGAGGGAGCAAAAGGAGATGATCTGATAATCCCTGAGGCACAAAGCATTTGGAGTGGGGTTTCCAGGGAGCTGTCACCTGTGGTCAGTTTGTTCCCTCAGGGGTTTCTCCTCCTCTGAATCTTCCTAAMAATACTCGTGCAGACCTTTAGAGATGTGGGGATTTGTATGAGGAAGAATCCTCTGAATCATTTAAATAAAGCACAAGCATGAAGCCTTTAGCTTTCACTGGCCTTAAATCTGGTGCAGAAATATGGAGTTCAATATAAAGCTGAGTTTATTGCAGGAGTAAAGTTATTTATTACAAAAGTGCCTTCTCACAAACATTCTGTCAATCAAATCTTTCTCAGATAAACATTCTCTAGTCTAGATTTTAACCTTTTCCAGACTCCTCTCTGTCAAAAAAACTCAAAAACTCCCAGTGTTTCTCAGGCAGGAATCAGCACATGAGGAAGTAATTAATGAGTGCAGGAGGGGAAAAAAAATAAAAGAAAAAATAAGAACGTGCTGAATAGAGGCAAAATTGAGACTGAAACCCCTCATCCCATGGGCTGCCTGCTCACTCCTCAGGGTGCAGACAGGACATTCCAGCTGCTGACAAACTGCCTGAAGAGATGCTGGAGCATCCAGCAAGCCCCAGGGCTGGGCATTGCTGTAAAGACACAGCTGGGCAGTAAATGTGGTACAGTGCAGTGTCCTGCACTGAAAATCTGGGAATAGGAACGAGGTTATCCCTGGTCCTGCACACTCAGAATCCATGGTAGACAAATGGTGCCATGCAATATCCCCTCAGTGCTGCTCTGGTGTCCAGAAGGAGCTGCAGTAATCAGTTCATTCATTAAGAAAAGCCTGTAATGGTCAGTGGAAGCTGTATCAGAGCCARATCWCCCCGTTTCCAGCAGGCTGAGTCTCACCCAAGGCCTGCCAGAACAAATCCACCAAATCCACTTAAAATGCTTGAGGGAGGGGGAGAAAAAACATCCTACCATAAAGAAGTTATTTTGGATAAATCATAACCTTACAGGAACACTGTGCCTCAGTTTTCCCAATGACAAGTGGGGGTGACAGAAGTGCCACTCAGCCAGTTCCCTGCAGAGCTGTGAAGCTCATTTGATTCACATTTCTGAAACCACCACGCACGACTCTGAGAGGGGAATTGCTGCTGGAGAACTGTTGTGATTGTTGCTTATTCCCCAGGTGCCTGAAAGAGGGAGCTTGGCAGGATTCCAGGAGAAATATCCTTGTGAGCTCAGAGATRAGCCAAGCTCACAGTCAGGGAAGATTCATTACAAACCTGGGGGTCTTAGATCTGAGCTCAGAACCCCGGGCAAGGCTCCAGGAGCTTGGTCTGTCCCATGAGGTACAAAATCATGGAATGGTTTGGGTGGGAAGGGACCTTTAAAGGTCACCTTGTGCATCACATACCTGGTAAAACCTTGTGCATCACAAACTGGGTACAACCATGAGCATCACACACCTGGTAAAACCATGAGCATCACACACTGGGTACAACCATGTGCATCACACACCTGGTAAAACCATCACACAAATGGGTACAACCATGTGCATCACACACCATGAGCATCACACCCCTGGGTACAACCACGAGCATCACACACCTGGTAAAACCAGCTGGGCTCTGCCAGAAGAGAGCAGCATGTCCAGAACACCTTGGCAGTGTCCAAGGCCGAGCCACCTGAGCCAGTGGAAGCTGTCCCTCCCCATGGCTTTAGGGTCCCTTCCAACCCAAACCATTGGGAAAAATCCAAATTCCCACCTTTCCCCTCATCCTGCGCTCCTGCCTTCATCAGCTCCTATTTTCCCGAGGAGAACCCACATCTTCTGGCTGTGTGAGGACGCTCTGCCGCTCCATCCCCTCCCGTGTCCCGTTAGCAGCAGGCGCCGGAGCCGGGAAGGGACGCACGGCCGGGGGGCTCCGGGTGATGCCGGGACCCCCTGTCCCGTCACCCTGCTGTCCCCCCGGTGTCCCCGTGTCCCCCCGGTGCCCGCGGCCCCTCCCGCCGCCCAGGGCGGGCTCTGGGCCGCCGCAGCCCGGATGCCGCCGCCGCGTTCCTGCGTTCCTGGCCGCTCTCCCGGCGCCGCTGCCGCCGCTTCCTCCAGGATCCGCCGGCGGGGGAAGGGGGCCCAAGGGCTTCTCCTCCTCTCGCCGCGTTATTTTTTCCGGTGGGAAGAGCCAAAGGCGGCGGTACCCCCTTCCCGCCCCCCCCTCCTCTCCGCCGCAGCACATGGGAAGCAAAAGTTTTCCTCCTCCTCCTCCTCCTCTTCCTCCTCCTCCTCCTCCTGCCGCTGCTGCCGCTGCTCGGTGCCCGCCGCCCGCTGCCCTCGCCCCCCGAGGATGCTCGGGCTCCGCACGGACACGGATGTCCCGAGGGACAGCGGGGAATAGAGCCCGGCTGGAGCCCCCCAGGCCCGGCAGGGAGCGGAGCCGAGCCCGCGGCCGCATCCTCCGCCGGGATCCGCGGGGAAAGGAACCGCTGGGCCGGAATAACCCGATGGTTTAGCAGCGCCGGCTGAGCCGGGCTGCGCCGCTCCGCTCGGCCATGGGCACCGGGATGTGCTCCCGCAGGCAGAAGGGGCTGCTGCCCAGCGCGCTCTGCCTGCTCGCCCTGGCCKGCCTGGCCTCCGCCGCGCTCCTCTACAGCCACCTCCAGCAAAAGGTGCGCGGCGCCGAGGCGCTGGCGCAGAAATACAAACAGCAGCAGGAAGCGCTGTCAGCACAGCTGCAAGGTGAGTGAGTGACCCCTCCGGACCCCCACGGTGAGTGACCCTCCTGAGCTGTCCCTGTGAGTGACCGCAGGGTGAGTGACCCCTCCAGAGTGTCCCTGTGAGTGACCCTAGGGTGAGTGACCCCTCTGGAGCCCCAAGATGAGTGACCCCTCCTGAGCTCCAAGGTGTGACCCACTCTGGAGCCCCAGGGTGAGTGACCCYTCCAGAACTCCCAGGTGAGTGACCCCTCCTGATCTCCAAGATGAGTGACCCCTCTGGATCTGTCCCTGTGAGTGACCCCTCCAGACCTTCCAGGTGAGTGAATGACTCTTTCTGGAGCTCCCAGGGTGAGTGACCCCTCCGGAGCTCCAAGGTGTGACCCTTTCTGGAGCTCCAAGGTGAGCAAACAACTCCAGAGCCCCAGGTGAGTGACCCCTCTGGAGCTGTCCCTGTGAGTGACCCCTCTGGATCTATCCCTGTGAGTGACCCCTCTGAAGCTGTCCCTGTGAATGACCCCTCTGGATCTGTCCCTGTGAGTGACCCCTCCGGAGCTGTCCCTGTGTGCACACCCTGCCCCAGTTCTATCCCTCCCATCCACAATTTGGGTCCCCCGTTCATCTCTTGGCTTTGAGGATGCTGAGCTGTTTCCTTCCCCCCATTTGGGTGTCAGGAACTGGAGCAGCCTCGAGTGTGAATTGGCCGAGGGGGAATCGGAGCTCACATTTGAGTGTGAATTGGCAAAAGGGGGAATCGGAGCTCACATTTGAGTGTGAATTGGCAAAAGGGGGAATTGGAGCTCACATTTGAGTGTGAATTGACTGAGGGGGAATCGGAGCTCACATTTGAGTGTGAATTGGCAAAGAGAGGTCGGAGCTGGATGGGCGAGCTCAGCTGTGTCACCCCTATTCCATTTCTTCTCCCTTTGGCTGCAAATCCCAACCCCTGTCAGGCCAAATGCGAGGCAATAAAAACGCGGGGCGGGCTCGGGGAGGCGGCTCCGCTCTCCCTGCCCCGTGTGGGAGCCAGCAGACAGGGAAGGGATCTGATCTTSCCCTGAAGTTTTGTCCCTGCCCGTCGCTGCCCGCTGCCTCTGCACGGCGAGAAACCCACCTCGTTCTAGAGGGGTTGGTCCAGACTAAGAAAGTCCGRGACTAAAAAAGTCCRGGACTAAAAAAKTCRTGCCAGCATTTTGGGGCTGATGGATGCTGCWGRTTTTTARCTCCCTMAAAARARGGGGAAGAGGAGGAGCAGGAGGAAGAATTGGATTTTCTAATCCTGTTGACAAACCCACCTCATTCTCGAGAGGTTGGGTCCGGAATAAAAAAGTCTGGGAATAAAAAATCGTTCCAGTATTTTGGGGCTGATGGATGCTGCAGATTTTTAGCTCCCTAAAAAAGGGAAGAAGAGGAGGAGGAGGAGGAAGAATTGGATTTTCTGATCCTGCTGACAAACCCACCTTGTTCTCGAGAGGTTGATCCAGGATTTAAAAAGTCGTGCCAGCATTTTGGGGCTGATGGATGCTGCTGATTTTTAACTTCCCAAAAAAAAAAGGGGAAGAGGAGAAGCAGGAGGAAGAACTGGATTTTCTGATCCTGCTGACAAACCCACCTCGTTCTTGAGACGTTGCATCCAGACTAAAAAAGTCTGGGAATAAAAAAGTCATGCCAGCATTTTTGGGCTGATGGATGCTGCAGATTTTTAGCTCCCTAAAAAGAGTGGGGAGAGGAGGAAAAGGAGGAAGAATTGGATTTTCTGATCCCACTGACAAACCCACCTCATTCCCGAGAGGTTGATCCGGGACTAAAAAAGTCCGGGAATAAAAAAGTCATGCCAGCATTTTTGGGCTGATAGATGCTGCAGGTTTTTGGCTCCCTAAAAAGAGGGGGAGAGAAGAAGCAGGAGGAAGAATTGGATTTTTTGATCCCACTGACAAACCCACCTCGTTCTCGAGAGGTTGATCCGGGATTTAAAAAGTCATGCCGGGATTTAAAGTCATTTCAAAAGGAATTTTGAGGCTGATGGATGCTGCTGATTTTAGCTTAAAAAGAGGAGAAGAGGAGGAAGAGGAGGAGGAAGAATTGGATTTTCTGATCCTGCTGACAAACCCGCCTCATTCTCGAGAGGTTGATCTGGGACTAAAAAAGCCATGCCAGCATTTTGGGGCTGATGGATGCTTGCTGCTGTCCACGAACGGTACCGGCTGTCCCACAGAGCTTGAGACGTGAAGTTTCGACCAGCCACAGCCTTTCTTAGCCTAGCCGAGGAGGCTGCTTAAGACAGACCCCGGCTTCGGCCACTCAGACCCCCGGAGCGGTAAAGCCGCAGCGGCGGTCTGAAGAGAGCACAATATAGTCCGTCGCGCGGGGTAGCGAATGCCGA
This sequence comes from Sporophila hypoxantha, assembly GCA_002167245.1. NCBI lineage: Eukaryota > Metazoa > Chordata > Aves > Passeriformes > Thraupidae > Sporophila > Sporophila hypoxantha. The sequence goes on along the minus strand of NDFG01000004.1, from coordinate 2,214,213 downwards.
CGAGAGCAGGAAGCAACGCGAGCCAGCCAATCTTCGCAGCAGTACGGGGTATTAGAAGGGGTTCGGGGGACAGGACAGGAAGGGGGCTGTGAAGATTTGACCACGACCTCCCCCGGTCTGGTTTTTATCCCGAACCCCGGAGGAGCAGAAACGGAATACAACCAATAGGTGAATTAGAAAGAACATTACCTAATGGACAAGAACAAATCGACACAGACGCCGGGAAAAGCTTTCCCCCCGAATCCCAATCACCTCCCAAACCCCCGGGAACCTTCTGGAGCTGAGGAGTGGATTGGGGTGATGGACAAGGGGTTAACAAGGGACCCAGGAAGGTCACCAATAAGTGCCCGAACCGCCTTCAGCCTAAGATTCAATAGATCTACCCCCTAACCGCCTACCTGCTCACTCCCTTGTCACTAGCCACACATCTCGACCTACCCAATCCAATCGAACTACTTCCTGACTAATGCCTCAACGGAACATGCGCCGGTTGAGAGAGACCCTGTGAAATCACCTTAGTCACGCCATCACCAACTTGCATGAGCTACTCACAAGGTGTCTGGCACGACTCCTGCGAAAGATCAGTTTTTTAGTGTGCGCCACTCTCTTTATCACAGAATTTACCAGTATTAGAACACGCTCACACCTCTGTGCACCATCAAATCTCACTAATCTAGATAACACCAACTGGCCGCACCCAGCTCACCCAATCTGACCCCATGCCACCACATATCTCCACTTCTTAACCTCAACACCTAGATCCTATCTAGCTCAATCTACAGACAGGGAAGGCTAGTACCAACTCAAAGGTACCCATAAGACGATCACTAGTATCTACCAACATGCTAGTCCATAATTTCTCACCTCATCCACGCTTTACCTACATTCTCAGTCTAGACTCAGAGAGTGCACACCTACACACACACCTATCACCAGACGCTCAGTGCATCGATTCTCGCGGGCACATCATACCGTACCGTATTGATCCACTCTAGCTACCAATATTAGACCTGAAAGTACGAGGGAAGCGGAGGAAAGAAGATGGTGGGGAACTGAATTTAAATGGTAGCCGCCAGGCCGCCCACCCATCCTACTATGTATATATATATAATTATATCAGACATCCTATGGCTACCTCTCAGCACGCACAAAACTACTCACTTCTTTCCACTTGACGTTAGCGCTATAGAGCACGATAGATACACCATATACATTCTTTTTTAAGAGCGCGTACGGCATATATACGGCCGCTCTACTATAATATACTGCAATTTTTTTTAATGGTGGAAAAACATCGTTGGGATAAATGGAGTTCTGCTGTTGCTCTCCCAGTGGTGTACGAGCACCGTCCCGGCTAGAGCGCTCCCTGCAGAAGGAGAGGGGGCACAAGAAGCCAAGGAAGGTCAGTCCAGCTGTCCCCAGTCCCCAAGTCCCCCAAAGTCTCCCAAACTCAGCCACAGTGCCAGCCCTGGCTGTCCCAAAGGCCCTGGTGCCCCTGGTTGCTGAAGAAATATATAGAAAATAAATATGCCTGAACATTCTTTATTCAAACATCACGACTTTATTAGAAATAGAAATAGAAATAGAAATAGAAATAGAAATAGAAATAGAAATAGAAATAGAAATAGAAATAGAAATAGAAATAGAAACTGAACAATGCTTTATTCAAACATTACAACTTTATTATAAATATAACTGTAAGTATAAGTATAAGTATAAGTATAAGTATAACTATAACTATAACTATAACTATAACTAAGCTGAACAGTGCTTTTTTCAAACATTACAACTTTAATATAACTGTAACATATAAATATAAATATAAATATAAATATAAATATAAATATAAATATAAATATAAATATAAATATAAATATAAATATAAATATAAATGTAAATATACTGAACAATGCTTTATTCAACCATTACACCTTTACTATAAATATAAATAAGTCTATAGAGAGATATATAAATATAAATGCTGAACAATGCTTTATTCAAACATTACAACTTTATTATAAATATAAATACACATATAAATATATTATTATAAACATAATTAAAACTTTATTCAAACATTACAACTATACCATACTAAATTACCTACCATACTAAAGAAAAACCTGTGACTGYCTGCAGACCCATTTGACCCTTTCAACTGCCTCCTTTTCTCCCCTTTGCAGATTTTTTAGTGTACAAGTTGGAAGCTCAGGAAGCTCTCAACAAGGAGAAGGTGGGTGTGTGGTTTGTGCCAGGCTTTGTCCCACAATGAGAAATAATTGCCCCACAATAGGAAATAATTGCCCCACAATGAGAAATATTTGCCCCACAATAGGAAATATTTGTCCCACAATGAGAAATATTTGTCCCACAATGGGAATTTTTTTTTTTTTCTGGTGCCATCTGAGTCCAAACAAGAAATTCCATCTCACACATTTCACCCCAACCCTGCCAAAAAAAAAGATAAAAACTCAATATTTTCCTGCCTTGCATGTTCTGCTGCTCCCAGTCCCTCCCTGTGGGGCAGAATTTGGGCAGCTGCTTCTGGGGGGTTTTTCTCCCTGCCCTGGATTTTTCTGGGCTCTAATGGCACTGTTGGATCTTTTTTCTCTCCCCAGCAAGACTCMATGAACAGATATGGGGCCCTCAGCTCCCAGCACAAGATCCTGAAGGTAAGAGAGGTTTGGCTGCTGAGTTTTAGGGGTGGAGAGTCCCAGRATTCCTGCACTTGGGAAAGCTGAGCTAGAACAGAGTTACAGAATAAAGCAGGGATTTATGGAAAGTTTCTCCTCAATGGAGCCACCTTGGGCAGCACAAGAGCCCAGCCAGGGGTGTGCCCAAGATGAACCAAAATGGGCCCAAAATGGTCCCAAAATGAATCAAAATGGTCCCAAAATGTACCCAAGATGAACCAAAACAGTCCAAAAATGAACCCAAGATGAACTAAAATGGTCCCAAAATGTACCCAAGATGAACCAAAATTGCGTCACAACGAACTGGAGTATTTCCAGTTAATTACAAGATGAACCAATAACCTCACCTGAAAGTGCCAATCCCACTGATCGAAGTATGAACCAAAATTGCCCCAATAGAACTGGAATAATTCAGTAATCCAAGATGAACCAAAATGTTCTAAAATGACCAAGATGAACTAAAATGAGTCACAAACCGAACCAGGATGAACATCCCATGTGCCAGTGGTTGACAATACCATTCTGCAGCAATCCCTCCTGACCAGCCAGTTCCACTGGGAACATTTCTGCCTGGCTCCAGTGACAAGTGTTACCCAAGCTATCGGTGGGCTAAATTTTGCTTTTTCTGAAAAAACCCAAATTTTTTTTTGTTAAACTCCCACAGATCCCAAGGGCTGTTTTGTCTTTCAGCAGGCTGTAAATGTAGTTAAAAAAAAAATAGATGGTTGGGGTTGTTTTGTACATTTTTTTTTCGCATCCTCCAATTAAAAGGAAGCAATGAGAAAAAGGGAGCCAGGGAATAGATAAAAAAGCTCCTGAGTGTCCCTGAAGAAGCAGAAGCATTTGCCACGAGGCATGCCAGTTGCCTGTGAGGAGGAATTTTGCTGCCTGAAGAAGCATTCCAGAAACCAGTGCTGGAAAATGCCAAGAGCGAAACTGTACTTCTTTTTTCCAGCTGGAATCCAAACCAGCCCAGCTCAGTAAGGGAATGAGCCCAGGGTGTGAGGGCCTGTGGAACCAGCTGCTTCTCAGCCGCCTTCAAAGATTTCACTGCAGTCTGGATGAAATGTTTTTACCACAGAGGACTATGCTAAGCTTGAGCTCGTGTGTAGTGAGAGGTAGTGCTTGAATATGCTAATATGTA
>NDFG01000004.1:2110581-2210351 GCA_002167245.1 Sporophila hypoxantha | reverse complement strand
GGAGGGGCCATTGTCGAGGGCGGGTTCATGTAAATTGGCTTAGACATTTTTTGGGGTTTTGCATCTTCTGGGTTACAATTGTGAACCATGGGCTTTACTATCATCCTTGGGGGTTCCATTTGGGGGCACATCGGTTCACTCCATGGGTCCATTTTGGGACCATTTTGGTTCAATCTTGCAGGCATTTTGGACCAATTTTTTGTTCATTTTGGGGACCATTTTGCGCGGCCATTCGAATTCACTATTGTGTTGAACACTTTTTGTTCTAGTGTAGCCTATAGTTTCATTTTGAGTGTAAGCGAGAGTTGGATCATAGTGGGACCAATTATTTGAGCGTTCATATGGCCACTGTTGGATTCATTTTGGGGGCTATATGTTTCGATTGCATCCATGGTAGTCATTTTGGACCATGAGTACAGTTGAGCTTATTCAGTCTTGCGGTTCATTTTTGGGTGCCCATTTTGGTGCATGGGTCTTGCTGGTTCATTTTTGTGACACATTTTGGTTCATCCTTCGGGTACATTTTTTTTGACCCGATTCTAAGGGAGGTTTCATAGTGACACTTGGCCCAATTTTAATTCAGTCCTTGTGGTGGTGGTTACAATTTTGAGGGGACGAATTTTCTGGTTTCTATCTCTGACGATTCATATTATTTTCGATTGACCCATTCTTGGGTCTATTCGATTCATTTGTTCATTGCCTTTTTTAATTAACCATTTTGTGTTCATTTGTGGGTCCCTATTTCACTTGGTTGCATCACTTGCAATCCTGGGTGCGGCCTCAGCCTGGGTCTTCTGGTGCTCCAAGGTGGCTCCATTGGGGGAATCCTTTCCATAAAATCTCCTTGCTTTATTCTGATACATCTGTTCTAACTCTCACATCCCTGACCCCTTTTTTCCCTCCAACGAACCACGCACGATGGATGTCAAGAAGCGCTGGCTGGATCCTGCAGCTGACAGACAACAGGCCCCAGGCTGTGTAGCACAGGAAGAGCCTGGATAAGAGCCACAGCCAGAAACTGGCAGCTGGAGCGAAGCAGAGAAGATAGTGACCACACCAGTGGTCACCAAATTCTGCAGGTGTAGGAAAACTCCACAACGCAGAACAGACTACAGTGAGCAAGGACTGGGCATCAGGATTGGTTGATTGAGGCACTTCATCATCCTGACCCAAGGGAGGCGGTCAAGCTGAGACGGTGGCGTTTATGAAAATTTGTTTATTTCCACTTTTCAGTCTCCATGGCAGGGTGAGACAAATGCATGATTAGTTATATAAATTCACACTCATGTCACAATCAGGGAAGAGAGCGAGTTATACTAGAAATACATTATATAACATTTATATTGTTGTATTATTTATGAATAATTATACCTTAATGATTATCAGCATAACTAATTAATTATATTATCATATTAATAATGATATGCATTATAAACATTTTTATTATTATAATTTACTTTTCTAAAATAATATACACAAATATTGTTTAATTATTATGTTATATGCTATATTATTATACTAATTCATAAATAAATTATATTTACGCATGTTAAACATTTTTATAATGCCATATAAATGTTTTATATGATATATATAAGCCAATTGCATCATTTAATAGATTATCAATCAATTACAGTTAAGATAGCATTATAGAACATTTCTAGATAGTATTATAATAAGGATAAACGAATATGCCTTATATTAGTATTAATTATGATCATGTATCTAAATAATAAAAATTATAATTCCCTTATATTAAACCAGTATTATACCTTGCTCTATAATGTTATAATCTTTACAATATTGTATTTGAGATAAATCACAATATTAACAGATTACCAATTATACAAACACAGTCTATAAATGAGCTAATTTATAAACCATTTATTAATATTATTTATGATGATATACCACAATATATAAAAATGCATAAGTATAAAGTATATATTATATCTATTAACTAATATGATTCTATCAATAATTATAATGCATTAACTAACGAGGCAAGCATTATAGACTGACTTGATGAATTGGCATGCTGTCGAATTATTATAACCACATACATATACTAAGGCTCAAGTTCATACAATTAGTAAGATATACAGTTTTAATACATTTGGTTTTGGCCTTATTTTAGCTTTGAGCTACACCTGTTGTAAAACGTTTGAGAAGGCCATATCATGTTAATAACAATTACCTCACCTTTGTGGCATCCCATACTACATGCACTTTTCATAGTTCCTGTTTAAACCATGACTATTTTGTGTTTATTTGCGCACAGGCCATAACCTTTGAAACCTGTTTCTGTTTCCATTTCTCTTCTCACACATCGTCTGAACTCTTGTTTTCTGGTCATTCTCTCTCAGCAATGTCGTGTCTCATTGGATCGGGGATGTTCAAATCAGCATTGCTTGTATTTCAGAATTTGCACGAGCAACTGACTGCTTCCACTGGGTGAGCCTGTTCCTGCTCCCACGGCCTTGGAGAAATTCCCTAGCATAAAGTCAATTTCCGCACAATAGAGAGGGGTCACATAAAAAACGGAGTTTCCACTGTCAGGAAAAATAAAGTCTGAAAGGCCTCAGGAGACGCTGGGAAACCTTTACAGGGGTTTTTCTCTGGAATCGCTCCCAGTTCCCCAGGAAAGGGAGGCAGTATCCCTGCTTCCTGCCTTCTCCTTCAGTGCAAGGGGGAAGAAGGGAAATAAAAAAATTCAAATTTATCTGAGTCGAGAACACGCACACGCGAGTAGGCGCAGGCAGCTGGAAATAGCCTGGAGAGAAGGAATTCGCTGGAGCAGGTTGTGAATTCCTGGGCTTGGAGAGGTCTGTTGAAGCTAAGGAGGGATTTGTGGCGAGAAAAAGGGAGATGCCCACACTTGGAAAAAAACTAATTTTAAAAAATTCTCTTTTTAAACAATTTCTTCTTCTCCCTCAGACACGGTGTTAACTCAAGAGAAGAGAGCCAAGCTCCTCAGGAAAGCCCACCTGGAGGTTCACGTCCCAGCTCCTCAAATGCCCAAGGTAACCACCCTGGGCATAAACATTCTCCTAAAGATATAATATTCTTCCGAAAAAAACCAAAATGATAAAATATTCTCCAAATAATAAATATTCTCACAAAATAATAAACTATTCTCTAAATTTACAAATTTTCTCCAAATGATGAATCCAGGTCCCCAGCGGGAGATGTTTGACCCGCTTGTGTAAGGTTTCATCCGTGTGTCCTTACTCCTCGCCCTCAGGCCCCAGATGGCACAGAGTTCAGTGCAGCCTCAAGAAGCTCTGCAAGAAGATGCCAGGCCTGAGAGGAAGGAGGAAGGAGGAAGGAGGAGAGGAGGAAGGAGGGAAGGGCCAGAGCCCCTAGGTGCCAGCCAGCCAGCAGCTCAAGCCAAGGGAGGAACAAGGTGAATCCTGGATCTCAAGTTATTCATTTTGGAAATATTGAATATTATCGATAAAGCTTGGTTAGTGTCCTTTATGGTTCCTTTTTGGACATGATTGATTATTCCCAGCCAACAACTACAAAGCTGGATCTGAGTTATTCCTTTTTGGAATTACTGAATTATTCCAAGACAAAACTGGATCTGAATTTTTCCTTTTTGGCTGCATGAGAGCAGGAGTCTTCTACTGCAGGTTGGGCAGGGCAGCAGATTTCTTCTGGAGCACTTGAGGATGTTTTTTCTTTGATTAAGGATTTTCTGGCCCAGATTTGGGGCTGATATATATATATATATAATTAATATTTATATTTATTTATATATATTTATATAAATCCAGGGGTGTCTCCTTGCAGGATGTGAAGATGGTGATGCACATCCAGGTGAGGAGCCACGAGCAGAGCCCAGCTCCTGGGCTGGCCCTGCCTGAGCCAGGACAGAAATCTGCAGCAGCAAATCCCCCAGGGCCAGGCAGGCAGCACCCAGCAGGGAGCAGAGAGGTGCCACTGCACAGGTTGGTGACACAAAAYTCTTCAAAATGGGGTTTTTCACTGGGTTTGGTGACACAGAATTCTATTCTCACCTTGTAGCATTCAGTAAGTATCTTTTCTGTATTCTCTAGTATAGTTTAGTATAGTATTCTTTATTATATTATATTATATTATATTATATTATATTATATTATATTATATTATATTATATTATATTACATTATATTACATTATATTACATTATATTATTTATATATTATATAGTCTATAATATATTATATAATATTATATATATTATTTCTATTTTATGTTATGTTATATTATGCTATATTGTATTATATTGTAGTATATTGTATTATATTGTATTATATTATATTATATTATATTATATTATATTATATTATATTATATTATATTATATTATATTATATATTATATAGTCTGTAGTCTATAGTCTATAATATATTATATAATATTATATGTATTATATTATTTATATGTTATGTTATATTATATGATATTATTTTTATGTTATGTTATATTATGTTATATTATATAGTATTGTAGTATATTGTATTATATTATATAGATATTAGATATTATATTACTATTATATTTTCTTATATTATATTATATTATATTATGATATTATATATCATTATATTATTTATATATTTTTATATATTATATTATATTATATATCATTATATTATATATATCATTATTTTATTATACCATATGAATATAATATAGTATAATAAAATAATTAATGACCCTTCTGATGACACGCAGCCAGGTTCCTCATTCCCCCCAGCCAATCCCACCCAGTCCCGTTTGTTTGCAGCTGGCAGGTCCCGGTGAGCCCAGGGAATGCCCAGAGGGAGCCGGGCCAGACCCAGAGTGCTCCAGGGCACCCCTCGGGGCCGGGCACAAGGGCAGCCCCCGGACGCCGGGGACAGGGGGGGGGGCAGAGCACGCGGGGGACGGGGGCGCGACCAGGAGGACTGCAAATGGGTAATGAAATAATCCCTGTTTATTTTAATTTTATTTTATTTATTTTATTTTAGTTTATTTTATTTTATAACTGGGAGACACCAGCTGTAATATTGAATTGAAGGGTGGCTACTGCGGGCTAAAAACAAATTTAATTACAGAGACACAATCAGCCTGTAAGGCTGTGAGGCTGAATTTAATTTAAGATTTAAAAAATTTTAAAATGAGATTTTTTAAGTTTTAAAAAAAGCAGTTCAGCCATAGCCTCAAAAGTAGCACGAAGCTTCTTTGTTACAATATATAACATTGTAATCCAATGGAAAGTTGCACGAAGTTAATTTGTCTTTCTTAACCTATCACCTCACTAATCTACTGCACGGGTGAAAAAATTATCCAATGGCTACGTCTACATGTGCACACACATAGCTAATCTGTTATAAGATATATTATAATATATATTTTATATATAATATATATACTATATATATATTATATAGGTATCAATTTTAATTCATATATCATAATACACTATATAATTTTATATAGTATATAGTATATATTACATGTTATATGTATATATTTTATATTAGATGTATATATTAATATTATATAACAGATATACAGTATATATTATATATTATATTAATATATATTTATCTATATTACCTATATTTTAATATATTAGGTATTAATATTTATTATATTGTATTATATATTTTTATATGTTTATTCTTTTGTCCCTGTCCTGCAGATGCAGGAGTCATTGACAGGAGCTGCACTCCCAGAAAGGTCGGTGGTCCAGGAGCCCATGGTGAGTAACCAGAGCATCAGAACCCCCCAGGCTTGGAAAGGACCTAAATCTCATCTGGACCCCATCCCCAACCACGGGCAGGGATCCCTTCCACTGTCCCAGGGTGCTCCAGGGTTGGAAGGGACCTTAAAATCTCATCTGACCCATCCCCAACCACGGCAGGAACCCCTTCCACTGTCCCCAGGGTGCTCAGGGTTGGAAGGACCTTATAATCTCATCTCAGCCATCCCAGCCACCTTCCACTGCTCCAAGGCGTGAAAGGACCTCAATCTTCATCTCAGCCACCTTCCACTGTCCAGGGTGCTCCAAGCCCTGCCCAGCCTGGCTGGGAGAAGTTTTCACTCTCATCCTGCCCTTTCATCTGGACTGCAACTTCTGGTCGTAAATAAAGTCCAGTCAGTCAATAATTACCCAGAATTTCTATAAACTCCAAACTCCTTGGGTGTGGAGGATAACAAAGATGTTTTGGGGGTTTTTTGACAAACCCTAACAGGCTTGGAGAGTACAATGTGCTCCAGGCTTGCTGGGAAGCAGGTTGCTGCCCTGCTGAGGGAATAAATAAAATTAAATATAATAATAAAAATAAATAAATAAAAGCCACAAGAGGCTTTTCCTGTCCCAGATGACAGATGATGCCGCAGATCCTGCCCAGGACCCCAACAACCAGGGGGAGGATGAGTTTGAGGAGGCTGAGCTGGAGAGACCTGAATTTGAGGAGAAGGTGGAGCCTCGGAGAAGTTCAAGGAGCCCAGAGTTAAAGAAGAGTGGAAGGAGAAGCACCAAAGGTGACAAAGCCAGCAGGGCCAGGGAGGATCCCCAGCTGGGGATGGTGGGTTGGGCAGAGTAAAGGACGTGAGGCTCATCCCGCTGGACATCAATCCAGGAGTTACATTCGTGGATTCCATATCTGAATCTGCTATCATTCAAATTCCTGGGTGGATCCATCAAACTGATCCTAATCCAATTCCTGGGGGATCCATAATCCAAATCTGTGGAATCATCCTTCTGCGGAATATTCCATAACCAAATCCTGGGGATATACATCCATCCTCGTGTGGATCCATAATCCAAATTCCTTGGGATCCATCATCCAAATTTTCCTGCTGGATCCATAATCCAAATTCCTGGTGGATCCATAATCCAAATTCCTGGTGGATCCATAATCCCACTGTGAGATGTGGCAGGCAGCAGAAAGCTCTTTGGCAGGTTGGTCAAAACCAACTTATTTTTTCTTCCACTGGTTGTAATGGAACTTGAAATTTACATTTCACGGGACTTTTTGGTTCTTTGTTTCCATTCTGCTTGTGGTTTTWATCAGCACAATCAGCTGGGCAGGTCCAGCTCTGGCACAGAGAGGAGCAGAATAAGCAAAGGTGCCACAGTTTAGGAAATTATCTTTTAGCCATGCACCAGAGCTTGCTCTGGCTTTGTCCTCTCTGCTTTTGGAGTCCCCCTGGCACTTGCAACACCTTTAGGGATGGGGAGATGTGGAATAAGGGACTTTGGGGAGCAGAACCAGAGACAATAATCTGAGTTTGTGCTGGGTTCTGGTCAGTGCAGCCCTGTCCAAGGCTGCTGGCAGCATGTCAGAGCTCTGCCTCCTTGTTTGCTTCCTTGCAGATGGAATCCATTTATTTCACCAAGTGCTTCTTGCTGCCTGAAGCCAGACTCTGCATCAGGGAAATGTTCATTTGTTTTGACAAGCAGCTGAACGTTGCTTGTTTTTAAAGAAAATAGGAGTGTTTTATCTGTCAGGCTCTAAAATCATGATTAATGGTGGGATTAAAAAAGAAAAAAAAAAAAAAAAGAAATCCAGGCCAATGAAATCAAATACGAGAGAGATGCTGGCACCTCCTTGAGATTAGTGAAAATGTGGAAAGAATTAGTGATATAAATACCTGGCTCTCAGATCTGGCTGCGCTGTGCTCCCTAAAGCTCTACCCTAAAAAAACCCAAAGTTTTCCAGAGGCAACAGCCCCGGGGCCCTCCTGCTGCAGGAGAGAGGAGCTGCCAGCAGCTGGGAAAAGAGACKGGATGGCAAAAAAATAAATGGAGTTTGTGCTGCCTGATTGTCCCTCTGCTCCCCCAGATTCCTGCTCAGCCCTGGGCTGTGAAGCAGGAGCTGTGCCCTGGCAGGGCTGCGTCTCAGGGCTTTGGCTGCTCACAGTGACCCCAAAATGTGTTAGAAAGTCTCTTTTACCAGCCCCAAGATGTGTTAGAAAGTCTCTTTTCCCAGCCCCAAGATGTGTTAGAAAGTCTCTTTTCCCCAGCCTGGCACTTGAAGAAGGAGTCAGAACTCTCCAGTTCTCGTTCTCAAGGTTGTTTATTGTTTCTTATCTATAAAATTCTTTCTCCTGACCTGCTGAGGTCCATTCAGCAGGACAGACAGAGGCACACTGACACCCTCAGGACTGTGTTACCTTTTTATACTAAAAACTACTTTTACAATATTTACAATTCCTTCCCAATACCTATCACCCATGTTAGACAGTGAGCTTCTACTCTAAACCAATCCAAAAGTGCCACCATCACAGCAGAAGATGGAGGCCAAGAAGAAGAAGAAGGACAGGACATGCCCAGCTTTCTCCATCTTGCCCTCTGAACCCCCATTCTAAAAACCCCAAAAATCTATTTTTCACCCTGTTACAAACTGATTATTATTCTACTTAGACTCTCATGTCTTGGAGGTCTTCATACAAGGTTGGTAATTTTTTCCATGGGTCATAATCAAGGTCACAGAGTCCTGGGCTCTGTGCCAGGGTCTCTGAGCCCCCTTTTGGGGTCCTGGCAATCCAGGACAGCCAGAGGGATGCCCTGAATTCCCACAGCTGGGCACTCCCAACCCTGCCTGCCTGTGTTTTTCAGGATGCTGGCAGAGCTGCCAAGCCCAGGGAAGACCCACTGGAGGATTACCAAGAAGATCAGGAGCAAGAAATTGTACGACACCAAGGTTCTTCCTCTTTCCTCTCTGCTGTGGGGTTACCTGGGGGGGTTGGCAGCCAGGAATTTGGGGGGGATTCAGCTTTTAGGGAGCCAGGAGTGAGCAGGGACTCCAGCTCTGCCTCTGCCTGCTCAGTGAGGTGTCCAGAACAAACCTGGAGCCCACTGCTGCCTTTTCCAGGTGCTCAGAGCACCCTCTGTGCTCTTTGTGCCCTCCTCCTTTCTGTCTGCACCCACCTGCAGCAGCTGAGCTGTGGGGTGTTCCCAAACAGCAACTGGGGGAATCACAGGGGAATTATAGCAGGAATTATAGGGGGAATTACAGGGGGAATCACAGGGGAATTATAGCAGGAATTATAGGGGGAATTACAGGGGAATTATAGCAGGAATTATAGGGGGAATCACAGGGGGAATCACAGGGGGAATCAATCACAGGAGGAATTACAGGAGAAACTACAGGAGGAATCACAGGAAGAATTACAGGAGGAATTATAGAAGGAATCACTGCAGGAATCACAGAAGGAATTATTGGGGGAATCACAGGAGGAATCACAGGAAGAATTACAGGAGGAATTATAGAAGGAATCACAGGAGGAATTATAGGGAGAATCACAGGAGGAATCACTGCAGGAACCAATCACAGGAGGAATTATAGGAGAAATTACAGGAGGAATCACAGGATGAATTATAGAAGGAATCACTGCAGGAATCACAGCAGGAATCAGTCACAGGAGGAATTATAGGAGAAATTACAGGAGGAATTATAGGAGGAATTGTAGGAGGAATTTTAGGGGGAATCACAGCAGGAATCACAGGGGGAATCAATCACAGCAGGAATCAATCACTGCAGGAATCCAGGCTGTGCCAGTGCAGCAATGCCAGATCAATATTTTTCAAGCATGAGCAAGAGAGGGTCACCCTGGCACCTTCAGAGATAGAAATGAATCCTCTTCCAGTCTCATTCATTCTCTCCCTGCCCTTTGTGAGTGGCTCCTGAGGATTTTTCCTGCAGTTTCCCCAGGATTGCTGAGGGTTTGGGAATGAAGGGAAATACAGGGTGGGCAGAGCAGGGTTGGTGTCAGATCTCCTCTCCCTGAGTGATTCCAGGCCTCTTGTAGGTGTCTCCAGTGGATGGTAGGAGCTGAAATCATCCCTGGAGGCTGTGCTGGCTGCTGCATGGCCTGGGTGGGGCTGGTGACACAGTTTGAAATGTGGAGGATGTAAAATATCAGCTCCCCACACCTGTATCTGCCCCTCATGCAGCAGAGGCAACAGGCTGAGGTGTCAAAGCTGCATTGCACTGCCAGGATATTAAAATGTGCTTCAAACACCTCTGAAAGTGCCACCTGAGGTGGCTTCTCCCCTGTTTTTCCAGGTTTCAAAGCTGGGCTGGTTTGGTGGAACAGTTCTGCTCAGGGACAGTGTGGTGTGCTTTAGGGTTTCCTTTTCCAAGACTTCCTTGTGGATGACTTTTTTTCCTTCCTGGCTGTTCCCTGTGCCTCCAGGAGGATCATGGAGGGGAGGTGGATGACAACGATGACCTGGAGCTTGTCCAAGAGCAGAAGGAGCCTGTGGGAAGGCAGGGAGCTGCTGGCAAGAAGGATGACTACTTCTGAGAGCTGCTGGAGAAGCAGGATACTGCAGGAATGAAGGGATGGGAACTCCTCCTGGGAGCTGCCTCCTGAATGAAACACTGCCCAGAGCAGRGGCAGGAGGAGGGGACTCCCTGCAGGCCCTGGCAAGGGGTTTGCAGATGAAAATATGAAAATCCCATCTCAGTGTGGGCCACTGCTGCCTCTGAGATCTCTCAGACTGGGAATGATCTTATCCTGCTGCTTTTCTTAGAAGCACTTTTTGATTTACTGTGTCCTTCGCCCTCTTGATCTTCACATCCCCTTTCTAAGCTGGAGAGGGTTTTTTGGGCTGGTTTTGGGGGTGTTCTTACCCCCCTGTGCAGCAGAGGGGTGCCTGAGCTGGTCCCTGGACTCACTCTAATACAAAGGAATCTGTCTTCATAAATGATTTTGTGTTTCTTTAACACATCCTCTGAGCAGGGTGGGGAGGGAACCAGAGGAAATTTCCTGTTCTTTGCCCTGGAGCTGTGCAAGAGCACCAACCACAGCCAGCAGAGGAGCAGAGCAATCCCAGCAGGAATTCTAGGAGGAATTCTATCCAGCAGAGTGTGTGAGTGTGGATGTGAACACCTTCCTGCTGCAGAGACCCTTCAGAGAGATCCCTGCAGGGCTCTCCCTGCCCTGCCTGTGAGCTGTGTGACACTCCTGCTGGCCTCAGAGTGTCCCCTGCAATGCTGTGCCTCCTCCCTGCTGCAGGTGAGGGCTGCCCTGAGCTCTTCCCCACGGGGACAGGGRCAGCCACAGCAAGAAATAGGAAAAAAAGGAATATTTGCAGCCCAACTAATGCAGTTCCAGCCTGTYTGGATTATTTCCAGTTTCCCAGCAGGAGCCAAKGTAAATTTTGTCTCTTCTAGAGAGGTTCTGATCAGCAAGRTGGGAGTTGTTGATGGAGTAGATTGAATCCTGTGGGACTTTACTCAGCCTCCAAAAGACATCTTAGCTGACCTCAGGGACAAGGAAGGAACAGCCAGCTGGAATTTAAAATGAAAGGAGAATGGGTTTAATCACGATATCTCACAGCCCAGAGCCTGTTTTAAGTGATAAGAGCAGGGCAGAGCTGTCCCACTCCCTGCCCTGAGCTGTGTCCTCCTTCCTCATCACCACACTCTGGGACCTCAATCACCAAACACAGCTTGTGCCYGAATACCTGATAAAAAATCAGAGCATCTTTGTTCTCTATTTGAATTAGCTGAGCTCTTTTTAATCCCTTGTTTGTGGCATATTTTGCAAGCACTTTTAGGCACTGGGGAAAACAATATTTATTTCCCAATGAGCTCAGYCTTTTTCATTCTGACAGCATTGATTATTTTTTTTTTCTTCCACTGGTTGTAATAGAGCTTGAAATTTACATTTCATAGGACTTTTTGGTTCTTTGTTTTYATTCTGCTTGTGTTTCTTACCAGTACAATCAGCTGTGCAAGTCCAACTCTGGCATAGAATAGAGCAGAATAAGGAAAGAGAAAATTTTAGGGAATTATCTTTTAGCCAAGAGCCAGAGCTGCTCATGGAGCCCAGTAAGGAGCTCACAACCAAACCCTGGTGGGGTTCAAGATGCACAAAATGGCCAACTATCTCTTGTTACAAGGCATTTTAAGGCTAAACTATCCAATTAAGAAATGAGACCTAAATTATTTTCCCTTTTAACCCAATAACTGATCCCTTGAAATCCCCAATGTGAACTTTTCTGTCCAGTTACACAAAAYCACCCAAACCCATGGAGAAGAAGGAAGAAGAAGGACAAAAAGGTGAAGAAGAACAACCTCTGTTTTTCTGCCCTAAAACCTCCATCTTGCTGCATATTTATTTCTATATTCTAAAACCCCAAACTCTTTAAGTTTTCCACCCTGCGATCCCCAAACCCCAAACTCTTTAAGTTTTCCACTTCTAACCAACTCCACGCCCACAATCCCAGTTCCATCATTCCATTTTGGAACTCTTCTCCACTGGCTCAGGTCAAATGCAGTTTTCTGTGCCTGTCAGCACAGAAAGTTTTAATTTTAAACAGCAAGTTTGAAATTCTCAGCAGCCAGGGTTCCAGCAGCCCAGCTGTGCTCAGCTCAGCTCTCCCTCCCTGGCCCTGGCAGGTTCAGCCCTGACTGGAAGTGAATCAAGCACTGGAAATAGAAGCCCAATGGGGGTGAAGCTGCTCATGGATTCAGGCTGCAGGAAAATCTAAATTAGGAGGCAGATTCTCTGTGTTTGCATGTCCAGGGTGAGTAATCCTCAAAGTTATGACTCGGAGGGAACTGCAGCAACTCAACTGAACGCAAAGCTCCCAGCTTGGAGGATGCTTTAGGAACCATATGTCATGTGCTGCCCTCAGCTGAGAGCAAACATCTCTGCCCTGGGGACTGTCTGCCCTGGCCRTATCTGAGACTAAAATTAGCAGAGTGCTGCATAAATTGTGAGCTGGAGGTTGTCAGTGCTTCATTGCCTGGCCCACAGAGAGTTCTGATACTATTTCAGTGTTTCCTTGAGAAGAGACAATAAATCCAGTGGAGGAGAAGCAGAAAAGCCAAACCCTGTGGTGCTGGGTCTGGCTGGAGGGTCTGAAGCAATCTGGGATCCTGCTGGGGCTTCTCAGCTTGGACACATCCCAGGCTTTGACCTGAGCTGCAGAATGATGAAGCAGTGCCATGAACAAGCCCAGGCTGGGTTTTACTGCACAGAACAAGTCTCAGGAAACAGATGGATTGATAAGAGAGCAAACAATGAAAAAAAGGATTCCCAGGGAGCCAGCACAGCCAGGCTGACCAAGCCAAAGCACAGGGGCCTGCTTGGCTCTGCATAAATAATTGGGTTTTTGCTCAGCCACAGTGCAAGGCCAAAAAAAGTGCAGAAGGTTTCGTTAACCTCGAGTGTTTTACATTTTTTTGATGGGTTCAGGGCCTTCACTGCTGTGCCAACCATTTTCCCTCCCTGCAGCACACTCCAGACCTTTGGATCTCCCAGCAGAACTCAGGGTGAGTTCATCACAAGTTGTTCATCAGAAGTTGTTGATCACAACGTGTTGATCACAAGTTGTTGATCACAAGTTGTTCCTCACAAGTTGTTAATCACAAATTGTTCATCACAAGGTGTTCCTCACAAATTGTTCATCACGTTGTTCCCCACAAGTTGTCCATCACAAGTTGTCCATCACAATTTGTTCCTCACAAGTTGTCCATTACAAATTGTCCATCACAAGTTGTTATCACAAGTTATCACAAGTTGTTCCTCACAAGTTGTCCATTACAAATGTGTCCATCACAAGTTTGTTATTACACAAGTGTATCACAAGTTTTCCTCAACAAGTATGCTAATCAAAGGTTGTTCCTCACAAGTGTTCCTCACAAGTTGTTGCAATCAATCTGTGATCTCCACAAGTTGTCCATCACAAGTTGATCATCACAAGATTGATCATCACAAAAAAAAAAAAAAAAAAAAAAATATTAGTTATCACAAGTTGTCCATTACAAGAGTTGTCCATTACAAATTGTCCATTCACAGTTATCACAAGTTGTTCCTCACAAGTTGCTGATCAAAAGTTGTTCCCCACAAAGTTGCTTACCTCACAAGTTGTTATCACAAGTTAGTTATCACAAGTTGTTATCACAAGTTGTTCATCACAATTTGTTCCATCACAAGTTGTTATCACAAGTTGTTCATCACAAGTTGCTTACAAAAAAGTTTGTTCCTCACAAGTTGTCCATCACAAGTTGCCTCTCCACAAGTTGTTCCTACAAGTTGTCCATCACAAAGTGTTGTCCATCACCAGGTGTCCATCACAAGTTTTCCTCACAAGTTTGTTCCATCACAAGTTGTTCCTCAACAAGTTGTCCTCACAAGTTGCTCTCCACAAGTTGTTCCTCACAAGTTGTTTCCTCACAAGTTGTTCCTCACAAGTGTTTCCATCACAAGCTGTTTGTCCAATGCACAAAAGGTGTTCCTCACAATGTTTTTTCCGTCATCCAAGTTGTTCCTCACAAGTTGTCTCATTCACAAAGCTGTTGTCCATCACAAGGTGTCCTCACAAGTTGTCCTCACAAGTTGTTCCTCACAAAGCTGTCCATCACAAGCTGTCCATCACAAGTGCTGTCCATCACAAGCAGCCCAGAGGTTGGGTGCCAGATCTCCTCCCTGGACATGGCACCAGTGACAGCTTCTGGGAACAATCACTGCTGTCAGGAGAAGGACACAAAAGTTTGAAGGGAGGAAAAATCTTTGTTTGGCTCCAGCCACTCGCTGAACACGCTTCACACTGCTCAGGAAGGGCTGTCAGAGCTCAGGTTTTGCATCCTGGCTGAATTCCACATGTAAATTGCCAAAAGTGCCTTCAGCAGCACAGCAGCTCTTCCTGCTCCAATATCTGAGTGTTCTCCAAGCCATAACTGCACCTTCAGCATCCTTGTCTATTGCTGATCCTATTTTTTATTGATCCCTCTTGGTATCAAAAGGAGATTCCTGGCAATTTTCCATAGGGCTAGCAGACACCTCCATTCAATCTGGTGAAAAAATTAGATGTGGAAATAACTTGAAATACTTGATATTGGTAAATTTAAAGATTTCCTCAGGAAACATACACTTGAAAAATCCAGTATTTCCAACAGGAAAAGGTTGTCCTGATGTCAGAACGTTCATGTTCAATGCATCAGAAAGCAAAATTATTTAACGAATTCCACACTGCTGCAAATTATACTTTGCTGTATATGCAAGCATCACCTTCCAGGTATGATTTGGGTTTGGTTTGTTTCAGGCTGTGAAATAAAAATGGCCTCGCGATTCTTATTTTGTTGTATTTCAAGTTACATTAATTCAAATGTTGTTTTTTAAAGGAAACATACACAGAGGAAACTGCAATGTGTTTCTAAATGTAGGTAACACAGTGAAGAACTGCAGCAACGTGTTCAGGCACATTTCTGAGGCTTTTAACAAAAATATATGTTAATTATTCTATTTTACAAGTTAATATAGACAAATGCCTATGTTTTGCTATAAAATCTGGAACACAGTTGATGTAAAACCAGATCTAAACCAAAAAGAAATGTTGGGGTTTTTGCCTGCTACCAGAAAAGGACTTTAAAGCAACTTTTACCAATTTAACAAAGGATCCTCCAAACATTGTTTAAGTCTTTATTTTTATTATTCTTTCATTAGAGCTCTTTTCTTTCTCCATTTAGAACAGTCAATACTCTCGTGTACCTGTCTCAAGGTCGTTCAGAGAACATTAATAGAGGAATTTGGAACAAGGCAGGAAGAGAATTTGGGGAATGCAGGAGGAGGAATTTGGGGAAGGCAGGAAGAAGAATTTGGGAGGCAGGAGAGAAGTTTGGGGGAAGCAGGAAGAGGATTGGACAGAGGAATGGGAGCAGGAAGAGGAATTTGGGAATGGCAGAAAGAGGAATTTGGGGGATGCAGGAAGAGGAATTTGGGAAGGCCAGGAAGAGGAATGTGGGGAAGGCAGGAAGAGAATTTGGGAAGGCAGGAAGAGGAATGTGGGGAATGCCAGGAGGAGGAATTTGGGGAAGCAGAAGAATTTGGGGGATTGCAGGAAGAGGAATTTGGGCAAGGCAGGAAGAGGAATTTGGGGAATGCAGGAAGAGGAATTTGGGGATGCAGAAAGAGGATTTGTGGGGAGCAGGAAGAGGAATTGGGGGAGCGAGGAAGAGGAAATTTGGGGAAGGCAGGAAGAGGAATTTGGGGAGGCAGGAAAGGAATTTGGGGAGGCAGGAGAGGAATTGGGAGCAGGAAGAAAATTTGGGATGGGAGAGGGAATTGGGGGAACTGCAGGAAGAGAATATCCTTTCCCTTCTGTTCTCAAGGCGTGCACTATAGACCCAGAGCTATCCCTTGCTCTCAGCTGACCTCCTGGGAAGGTCCAAAGTACATCCCTGCCGAGTTTATTTAAATTCCCAAAGCCAAGAGGTTGAAGCAACCTGGGTGTGTCGTTATCACCGTGTTTAAAAATCAAATAAAATCAAATCCGTGTTGCATCTCGTTTCTTGGACAAGCGTTTGCATCAGCTGAAGGGGAGCTCTGTCACCTTCCCAGCCTGCTGGTGTCAGCCCCCGGGCACAGAGGCACCTCCCGGCCATCCCCAGGCTCAGTTTTTGGGGGGTTTTATCCACATAACTGAAATTATTTATTTTACAGGTTAAATATAGACAAAAGCTTATGTTCTGCTATAAAAATTAAAATAAGATGCTATGTAAAACCAGATCAAAACTAGGACAAATCAAAAATTTTATTTTTCTTTTTGTCTGGATGAAATCTGCAACTCGACCAAGGCAGGACTGAGCAGCCCCCCAAGCCCTGAGGAGAGACGTGACCTCGGTGGGCACAGCAGAGCCCGGGGAGGCACGGTGGGGCTGCACATCCCCTGTGCCAACCTTTGCGGGTCTGGGCACCCTGTACTGATACTTGGGGGGGTCTGGGCATCCCGTGTACCAATCTTGTGGGGTCTGGCATCCCTGTGCCAACCCTTGTGGGGGTCTTGAGATACCTGTGACCAACCCTTGTGGGGTCTGAGCATCCCTGTTGCCAAACCCCTTTGTGGGTCTGGGCACCCTGTACTGATACTTGGGGGGTCTGGGCATCCCTGTTACCAACTCATTGTGGGTCTGAGATACCTTGTACCAACCATTGTGTGGTTCTGCGGCATCCCTGTGCCAACACCCTTGTGGGTCTGGGCATCCCCCTGTGCCGACCGTAAAGGGGTCTGAGGGCATTCCCCTGTCGCTTCGCACTGGGTCTGAGCATTCCCTATACCGACCCTTGTGCGGGGTCTTGAGCATCACCCCCAATGCGGGATCTCCAGGTATCCTCCGTGCCATCCACCCCTGGGGTCTCAGCATCCCCTTGCGGGGTCCTTGGCCGGGGTCATCAGCACCCCAAACCCGCTCCCCCACGGGGATCTCAGCATCCCCGTGCGGGTCCTTGCGGGTGCTCAGCACCCCCAGAACCCGCACCCCACGGGGTTTCAGCATCCCCCGTGCGGTTCCTTGCGGTCTCAGCATCCCCCGTGCCCATCCCTGCGGGGTCTCAGCACCCCCGTACCCGCCCCCGCGGGGTCTCAGCGCTCCGTTCGCCGCGCGGATCCCCGAGAGCCGCGTCCGGGCGGCCACCAGCGGCCGCATCGGGCGGGTGCTCCGCAGCCCGGCGAGAGTTAACGGCGGCACCGCCTCTCCATTGGCGGCCCCGCGGCGGCTGCCGAGCCCCGCGCATCCACCGGCCCCGCGCTCCGCGCCTCTCCGCGGCTCCATGCGGCGGCCGGCATGCCCGGCACGCCCAGCCTGCTGCCTCCTCTGCTCGCCCTGCTGTGCCTCGGGCTGGCCGAGCCCAACCCCGACCCCGACGAGCCGTGGTGCCCCTACAAGGTGGGCGGCGATGGCGCCGCGGCGGCGGCGGCGGGGGCGCGGCTGTGCTTCCGCCCGCCGGCCCGCGGCTTCCAGTGCTCGGCGCGGGGCTGCCGCGCCCACCGCTCCGCGGGCGGCGCGCTGGTGGCCAACGTGCTGCGGAACGGCAGCGTGCTGCTGCAGTGGGGCATGCGGCACTGGGGGCCGCCGGCTCGCCCCGCCGCCGCCCTGCGCGGCTTCGCGCTCAACTGCTCCTGGGACGGCACCTACACGCGCTTCCCCTGCGACAGCGTGGAGCTGGGAGCCGCGTGTCGCGATTACCTGCTGGCCGAGGCGCACGGCAGCGTGCGCTACCGCCTGTGCCTGCAGCCGCGCTTCGCCCCGCCGCGCCCCGCGCCGCCCGCGCAGTGCGTGGAGTTCCGCGTGGAGCCCGCGGCCATGCGCGACATCGTGGTGGCCATGACGGCCGTGGGGGGATCCATCTGCGTGATGCTCGTCTTCATCTGCCTGCTCGTGGCCTACATCACCGAGAACCTCATGAGCCCCGCGCTCGCCCGCGGAGGGCACGCGGCGGCCGCTGCGCGCCGCGCGTAGTGCGGGACGGGATGGTGATGGTGGTGATGGTGGTGATGAAGGTGATGATGATGATGATGCGGCGCCCGGCGCTCTCCGGCGAGGGAAGAGGTTTTCCAGACTGTTCTGGCAGCGCTGATTTGCAGGATGGGCGTTTCCAGCGGGGCTCGGAGCTCTCCTTCCTCCTGGGGTGGCTTCTCGGCCAGAGCCGTTCGTGGTGAACTCTTTTGGCATCTCAGCGGATCAAAAAACAAAAGCAGAGGTCCCCAAGTGCCAGAAATCGTCTAAGGGCAAGCGGCTGATCTTACCGAGGGCCTGTTTGAAAAGACTCTCCAGAACACCCTTATTTTAAGCCTAAAACCTCTTGGTCTTAGAGCCGTGCTTGATTTTTTTCCTGTGGGGTGAAGTTGTTTAAAGTTCAGGAGGACTGACTGGTGGGACCACAAACCCCATAGCTAAGGGTGTRTTTGATCCAAAGCCCACTTAATCTCGTGGTTTAGGTGGGTTTTGTACCAGGCTTTGTGGTGGTCACACATTTTGGGGCCACTGGTCCAAAAACCACGCGGGTTTTCTTGGTCGAGGGTTTTCTGGTCAGCTCCAGCGACCATCAACATCCAACACCTGCTTTTCTCCCATCAGAATCGTRTTGTAGTTTCACAAAGAGTGCAGGTAAAGGGATAAAATTGAATAAGAAAACTCCATTTCGTTGAGCAAGTAGGAACCAACCCTTAATTATAAGATAGAAGTGAGCACCCCCTTGCCCCCTGAAATCCCCTCCTTTAGCAAAGCAGCTGCACTAAGGTAGAAGCTTCTTGACCACAGAACTCACTGATGTTGTAGCCGAGTGTTTTGAGCRTAGGAACACTCCCTGGTAACTCCTCACTTGATGCTGTAGTGAAGTAAGGTTTTAGCCATACTCTAGTACTGATTCTATTGTGCCTTAGTGCTGAGAATTTGTCCCATTTCTCTTGGTGTAGCTGTTCCTGTAGTCCTTGTAGTTTTAAGTGTGTCTCCCTCGTGTTCTTGTCTCTGGAATTAGTGGTTGTTGGTTTGTCTGATTGTTTTCTTTAAAAAAAAAAACAACCAACTTGGGCTGAGCATTACTTGAAATTTAATATATACACAAAGTAGTTACCTTCAGAGAGGTATTTAGTGAGGTAGTTTTTAGTACGTGTTGTTTGTATGTAGTTGACTGCTGTACAACAAGAAATTAATTTATTATCACTTAGGAACTGTGCACTTAAAGCAAAAAATAAAAAAGTAGGGGAAGGCTCTTCTGTAAAGGGACTGTCAGGTTCAGTGTGATCTGTTTGTGTAAATSTTTAGCACTGGTGAACGACCTGTTTGCTTTTCCTTGTGAAAGTCGTTTGTGGTAGRGGGTAAATATAGGAAATGTGTGGAATCCTTAATAACACCCAGTATTTGTACTGAACATAATAATCCCTTCTTCAAGAACTTGGGAGTGGCTGAGGAGCTGAAGGCGTGCATTTCATCACCAGCTTTTCCTTTGTTTGTTACTCCTGCCGTGTTTCATTCTCACCTGCAGCTGACTCCACTGAGCTGCTCTGTGTTTATTACCTTGTGGATTTAAGCACCTCACTGATGCCTCATTTTTGGGTTTTTATCCCTAAGGAGATGGACTGCTGGAAGAAAAGGCAATTTTGAAGAACATTAAGACAAATGTTGGTCTTTTAAAGGTTTCAGGTTTTTTTTTTTTTTGCTGTAGCCAGTTCAGCACAGGAGCATTGGAGTGYCACTGGTTTTGTACATTTCTGTCACCTTTTGTCAAGCAATGTCACTGTTCTGTTCTTCATCTTGTCATGAATTGCCAGATGTGAAAACCAGCTGTGTAAACAACGAGCCTTGTACCACCTTGGCATTGAAAATAATAAATTAAGAGGATGATGAAAAGAAATGAAAATTCCATAAATATTTAAAGGTTCAAGATCTTGCTTGACTCAAAGTGAGTCTGCCCAAACTCATCATAATAATATTCCATTGCCTACTGTAAAATTATGACAGCATTAATGGGAAAATAAGAGATTTATTCTCTGAATACTCCATTTTATTTACTAGAAGTTTGGACTATAGATAACTGGGTAATTCAGGTGGCAACACTGATGTAAGTCTGAGGAAATGGAAATTTAATTTACAGTTTGGAACGTGACTGTCTTCAGTAAGACACCTCTGCAGGTAATAATGGATGCCCTAAATAATAATAATAATAATAATAATAATAATAATAATAATAATAATAATAATAATAGTAGTAGTAGTAGTAGCAATATTAATAATGGTATAACCCTAATGGATGATGGAAAATACAAAAGAGAGGGAGAGGTTTTACATGGAGGAGAATGGTGGTGGTGGGAGCAGGAAAAGGCTCTGCTGGAAGTGCTGTGGTGATAATGGGGGAAAAAATCCTCAGAAAGCACAAAGGGAAAAATTATCAATGGGAGGGCAGAAAATATTTTTAGGAAGCACTGAGGACAGTCCTGCCTCACTAGTGAATTTCAGCTGGGCTGGGGAAKAGATTTGTTCCTTTGATGTCCTGGTTTATCTCCTGTATTTCTCCTGCTCCATTACCTCCTCCTGCCATTGCAATAGTGCAAGGAGACAGAAGTGGAAAAAGGGAAAAAGGGAAAAGATGACAAAAACCTCAGAGAAAAATGGGATTGAGCTGGGCTGAGCAAGGAGTACCATCATAATTTTGACCTGGATGTGAGAAAACAATGCTGAAACCAGCGTATTTCACCAGTCCGGTGAAATATTTGAGTAAATAACATAACTCCTAGTTTTGGTGTTCTAATTTGTGCAGTTTGCAGTAAAAGCGCCAGCGTTTCTTCCTGGCATGCAGAATTCCATGTTTAATCCTAACAGTGTTGGCAGTGTTCTGTTCCCTGCGGATCCCCCTGGGCCCAGGGCTCATCCAGGGTGTCCAGCCCAATTCTCCTCCTCGGGATGACTCAATCCTGCATCCAAACCCTTCCCCCGGCATCCTCCCAGCCCTGCCGCGGCATTCGGCTGCCATCTAGTGCCAAACTGAGCGAAATTTGTCCTAAAAACCCGCTTTTCTGATGGGTTTTTTAATCCCACAGCCCGGAGAGGCAGCGGGATTCAGGGATTGGCGCGGAATGGCTGTTGGGTGGTGGGAGCGCTGGAGGCCTCATCGCTCTTTATGTGATGAAATCTTCTTAATGTTCAACCTTGAACCTCTCCTGGTACAACTGAGGCTGTTCCCTCTCCTCCTGTCCCTGTTTCCTGGGAGAAATCCCGATCTTCTCTGGCTGTCCCCTCATGTCAGAAATCCCAATCCCCTCCTGTCAGAAATCCCAATCCCCTCACTGTCCCCTCATGTCAGAAATCCCAATGCCCTCATGTCAAAAATCCCGATCCCCTCATGTCAGAAATCCCAATCCCCTCACTGTCCCCTCATGTCAGAAATTCTGATTCCCCCTTGGCTGTCCCCTCATGTCAGAAATCCCGATCCCCTCATGTCAGAAATCCCGATCCCCTCTGGCTGTCCCCTCATGTCAGAAATCCCAATCCCCTCACTGTCCCCCATGTCAGAAATTCTGATTCCCCCTTGGCTGTCCCCTCATGTCAGAAATCCCGATCCCCCTTGGCTGTCCCCTCCTGTCAGGAGTTCTGCAGAGCCACAGGGTCCCTCCTGAGCCTCCTTTTCTCCAGGCTGAGCCCCTTTCCAGCTCCCTCAGCCTCCTCTGGGGCTCCAAACACTTCCCCAGCCCCATTCCCTTCCCTGGATGAGGTGAAGGAGAAGCTTTACAAYCATGGAACACCCTGAGCTGGAAGAGACCCACAAGGATCAGAGTCCAAGYCCCTCACCCTGCCCAGACACCCCAAAATCCCACCCTGTGCATCMATGAGGGCATTGTCCAAACCCTCCTGGAGCTCTTGGGGCTGGGACCATTCCCTGAGGAGCCAGAACCCTCTGGGGGAAGAACAGTTCCCAAAATCCAACCTAAATCTCTCCTGACACAGCTCCAGCCATTCCCAGGGTCCCATCCGTGGTCCCCACAGAGATCAGTGCCTGTCCCTCCTCTTCMCTTCACGAAGTTGTACATTGCAATGAGGCCAGCCCCCTCCAGGCTGAACAAACCCTCACGCTCCTCCTCCTCTGAGCACCAATRCCTTGTAAATATATCATTATCTATCTATCTATCGATATCACATCTATAAAAATATAATTTTTTAATATTTATTTATCGCCCTCGGGGGTGAGGCGGCACAACCCTCTCCCTCCACGCTGCGCGCGAGGCTTCCCACAGCTCGCCGGCAGCTCGCACTCCGCTCACCCTCGCCCAGCACCCTCCGCTCCCTTCTCCCGGCACTCCCCTCCCGGCGGCCGCGGCCGCTCCGCCTCCCCCGCGCCGTGCCGCGGTTGGCCGCGCCGGGGCCCTGCTGACACGTCCCGTCCCCGCCCGCCGCGCTGCCGCCGCCATTTTGTGGAGCGGCGGCCGGGAGGGAGGGAGGCGCGGGCAGCCCCAGCGCCGTGCCCGCCATGCCGTCCGCGCCGCTCCGCGTGGCCGTGGTGTGCTCCAGCAACCAGAACCGCAGTATGGAGGCGCACAACATCCTCAGGTAACCGCTGCTGCCCGCTTCACCCTCCGTGCGGCCGGCGCCCCGCTGTCAGGGAGGCGCGGGTGGATGGGGCCGTGCTGTGGGGCCCGTGCCCGGCCCGGCAGGCCTGTGGTTGCGGGGCAGCACTTTGCCTTCACCCTGCCTTCATACCGCTTGTACCCGCTTTTCACCTCGCTGCCATCCTGTTTGTATGCCCTTTTCACCCCCTTTTTATCTGCTTTTTACCCGTTTTTATCTCGTCTCCTTCGCGCCCCGCTCCAGGCCGCGGTGGAGTCCCGGCCCTCCGTGACGGAGCTGTGGCCCCAGTGCTGGAAACACGGGCCGGGCACTTGGGTGGAGCAGGGCCTGTGTCTCGCCGTGTGGAAACTTAAATGTTCCATTTTTTCGTGTTTTTCGTGTTTTTGTGTTTTTTGGTTTTTCTTTTTTTTTTTTTTTTTTTTTTTGTTTTTTTGGGGTTTTTTTTGAGTCTTATCTGTAAAGGCCCCACAGGGAAGCTGGATAGGGACTCTTCATCAAGAGCTTGAGTGATAGGCCAAGGTGTAATAGGTACAGAGTGAAAGAAGGGAAATTTAGGTTAGATGTTAGGAATAATTTTTTTTAGTGTGGTGAGACGCTGGCCCAGGGAGATTGTGGCTGTCCCATCCTTGGAAGTGTCCAAGGCAAGGTTAGATGGGGCTTGGAGCATCCTGGGATGGTGGAAGGTGTCCCTGCCCATGGGTTGGGTTTTAAGGTTCATTTCCACCCTTTAACACTCTGTGAAAACTGAGCCACTCTGTGCCCTGAAAGGGAGCCTTTCCT
Source organism: Sporophila hypoxantha (assembly GCA_002167245.1). Taxonomy (NCBI): domain Eukaryota; kingdom Metazoa; phylum Chordata; class Aves; order Passeriformes; family Thraupidae; genus Sporophila; species Sporophila hypoxantha. The sequence continues at coordinate 2,186,736 of NDFG01000004.1, read as the reverse complement.
CACACAGGAGAACCAGAACATTCGGTTCAGAGTGCTAAATGCCTTTGAGATTATAAGGTTAATCTGTTTAGCGCTCCCATTGCTCTCAGCTTGGCTGCAGAGGTGAGATGAGAGGCTTGGGACAGACAGACGGACAGGAGAGACCTGATCTGCCTGAAATCGTGTCCCTAAATCTTCCCTTTGCACTGCAGGAACATGATAAGGATGTTTACTTGATTATTAAAGTTATGCAAAGAAACATTCACACTAGAAATACACGTTGATGGCATAATGAGCAAAACAACTGTGTGTAAGCTGTGTGCTACATGTAAATAAAAATAAAAGCTTTGGAAGGAATAAATAATAGAAGCATTTGGTGTGGCAGCCATCTTACTGTGACAGCATTTCATGCACTTCACGCTCACCCTTGGCATCGGATGTTATCTGTGAAAACAGGACATTGTTTTTCCTCTAAGAATGCTAGAATTGAAAGCTGAGTGTTGAGGACAAAGTTAAATTTACTTCTGATGTCTGGCCTTTTCCTTCCCCCGTGTTTTTGCAGAAATAAATCACTTCCGGTGTGACTGATGCTTGCCAAACGTGGCAGGGGTGGTTTTTAAAAGTCTGTTCTCCCTCAAGATTTGAATTTAAAAGCAACAAAACCGTATTTAGCAAACGTTTCATTTTATTAACACCGTTTGTAGTTATATTAGCAGTAGCATAAATGGCAAAGCAGAGATTAATTGCTGATGCTGCTGTAAAGAATAAAAAGCAGTAAACGTGAGGGATGTCTGTGTTGGCTCCAAGCCAGGCTGCCTCACTCCTTCAGGGCAGAGTGTTGCAATGCACTTGGAAAGAACACACGATTAAAAGAGGAAGAAGCTGAAGAATTACGAAATTTTAAGGTATTTTGTTAGTGGATGACAAGACTTTAAACAACACAAATTCCGTGTGCTGCTGGAAAACAAAGTCTGGCGTCCAGCATTCAGAATGTGCTTGACTATTTTGTAATTAACCAAGTTTTAAACACTTTGTTCCAATTTTCCAGCAGAAGAAGCTGAGGAATTACGAAATTTAAGGTATTTTGTTAGTGGATGAGCAAGTCTTGAACACAAATTCTGTGTGCTGCTGGAAAACAAAGTCTGGCGTCCAGCATTCAGAATGTGCTTGACTATTTTGTAATTAACCAAGTTTTAAACACTTTGTTCCAATTTTCCAGCAGAAGAAGCTGAGGAATTATGAAATTTTAAGGTATTTTGTTAGTGGATGACAAGACTTTAAAAGACACAAATTCTCTGTGCTGCTGGAGAACAAAGTCTGGCGTCCAGCATTCAGAATGTGCTGACTATTTTGTAATTAACCAAGTTTTAAACACTTTGTTCCAATTTTCCAGCAGAAGAAGCTGAGGAATTATGAAATTTTAATGTATGTTAGTGAGACACAAGACACAAATTCTGTGTGCTGCTGGAAAACAAAGTCTGGCGTCCAGCGTGTGCTTGCGTATTTTGTCATTAACCAAGTTTTAAACCTTTGTTCCAATTTTCCAGGCAGAATTCAGCCTGCAGGGCTGTCTGAGTTGGTTGGTAGAGTGAGAGCCATCAGCGCGGGGCGGAGGAAGCCAAGGGAGCAGGAGGAGCGCTCAGAAAGCCACGGGCCCTCCTTGAAGCTGTCAGGCAGGCTGTGTTTGACCCCGCCCTGGTCAGGTTTTACTCAGCGTGCATTGTTTGATTTTGCCGGCTCTGCTGGGTGGGGTGAGGTGAGAAGCAGAGCAGGCCTGGCTGCTGTGTGAGCCCTGCACAGCAATAACACAAACATCCCCTGCTGCAAACACAAATCCACAACGGACCTGCTGGGGCAAAAATTAACTCTATCCCAGCCAAAACCAGCATATTCTATAGATGATTTTATCTTTTCTTTTATATTTTGTCATAGAGCATGCAGACTCAGGCCATGGCTCTCCCTCAGAGGAGGAAGGCAGAAGGGTAAATCTCTTACAGCCAAACTTTTTTATGCAGCAATTTCCACATTTCTGTTTGCTTGGTAGTGCCCTGATGGCTTTGGAAGGAAGTTACTGAGTTCAAGTTCTCTGTGTCACTTACTGGCAATAACAAGTTCYAAAATGCTGATACACACTTCTGCCACATATTCCTCGTTGTAGAAAACTAACTTTTAGGAAATTAAGAGTATGAGCATGAAATCTTAGTGGCAGGGAAATTCAAATATTGCAACCTCTGTAGCAAAAACTTACTTTTCATATTGATGTTAAGACTTGTAGTTCAACATTGAGGTGTAAGGGAACTTAAATTGCACCTGTGCTGTTTCCAGAAGTTGTTACTCACAGCTTCTCTSCTGTCAGCCCCAAAATGCAGGGAGGTATTGACATCTGTATTGCCTAATTTAAGAAATCCCAAATTAATAACCCCCCCCAAGAAGGAGATATTTTCACATTTTTATATTAAAGCACACTTTCATTTGAYAGCTTAGTAGGGATAATGCAAATTACAAGTTGTTAGTATTCAAAGTGAGTTAACAGTCCTGCTGTYCAGCAGTGTGGGCTTGTTTTGGGGGGTGTTTTTTTATATTGATTGGTGGCATAARATATTTTTTAAGTAACCTACAAGGGTTGCTGGTTATTTTCCTGCTACCTCTTGTGGAAAGGGATGTGGTAAAATTAATAATTTGTGCCCTGAACTCCTTCACCACTCTGAGTGCAGTGGCACTGCAGGATTTATTACATTTGCTTTAATATTTAGCAATATTTCCTACAGCCATTGGAAAGGAACATACAATCAACTGAAAAGAAGATTTAATTRAATTCTATTTAATAAGAATGTGTGAGATTATTATAATTATTTCCAGTGGTCCCAGTCAGTGCAGTCCAGGTTGGTTTTTGATTTCTGAATTATTTTCAGTGAACTCTTGAGATCCTTTGGRGGAGGTGCTCAGGGGCTCTGGAGTGACCCTGTGGACTGAGGGGTGAGATCTGGGCACTCACTCTGCCCTTAAATTGGAGTTTATCCACATCAGCCTTAATAGTATTAACAGAAACAACTCCCTGAAATAAGGTCATCATTAGCCTGTTAAAGTTYAAGCTCCACATTTTCAGAAGATAATCTGTTAGTCTGTCTTACTCTTCACTTTTTGTGCCAAAGCTCATTTTTTCCCATCTTCTGGGTAGTTTTACCAGGTCAAAACCAAACCCATTGTCTTGTGGGAATTRTTCATTTTTACATTTTTCATTTCCACAAACACCTGATGATTCACTACACTGGATGTGTCCAACTATTTAATAAAAGAATAATATTTAATATCCTGGCTAATGGCTCTCTGCAGGCATTTTTCCTCTCCTGTGCCCCAGTTGTTGCAAGAAATGTTTTTAGAATATTTTATTGTACCTGGGGCATAAATTGTGTAAAAATTGACACTGCCACTCACCAAGGTACAAAACATGAAATTCCATGTGAGGAACTCATATTCCAGCTATTCAAGGAAATMATTTTGAATGGGTCATGGGGGCCTTGAAGGCACAAATTTTTGATATGTTGAATGTCAAAAATTTCAAATTTGTTTTATCTGAGATCATGCAAACTTCAGGGACATCTACAGCAATTAGAGGTGAAGGTTTTAATGTGTGTTACCCAAGCAGACTTGTTCCAAAGAGAAAGAAAATGAAACCATAGAAGAAAAGATCAAATTGAAACATGAATTTTTTAGCACTGCAATTTCTTCTGTACATATTATGTCTCTCTCCACGTCCAGTAGAAGCAGCAGAATCAAAACTTGAATCTTCAAGTATTGCAGGGAAAAKAAATGAACAGTGACTCATAACTGCACCAGTTACATGTGATGGAGGGCTGGGAGGGACAAAAATTTGCACTTTTTTTCCACTTGTATCTGTTCTCAGTCACCAGTCCTGCAGAAAGAAGCAAAAAAATCCTCGTGTATCTTGTCTGTTTACAGAAATAAGCACCTATAAATAGTTGCTGGAGGAAAAAAGTGTGGGGAAGCAAGAAATGGGAAAGGAGAGGCTGCGTTCCTGTAGGAGGAGCTGAAGGAAATAAGTGTTGGTGGTTTCAGAGCTGTTTTTGAGGCTGGGGCAGGAGGTGATCACAGTCTCTGCCCAGACGCATTTGGGGTCACTTTGGGGACACCTTTGAAGGCAAACAGACAATTTGGGGTTGGTGTTTTCTGCTGAATTTCCCTGGATGTGCAGACCAGGGAGCCTGGGGCCAGTCTTGCACTGGCTCCCAGTTGTGCTCACTCCCCTCAGAGGAGAGCCCTGCAGAGCTGGGGTTATTTCYGGGGCTGTGGGGGTGTTCACTTGATTTTTGTTTCAACATTGTTCACTCCATTCAGTCTCTGCTAAAATCATTCAAGCTGAAAGTGTGAGTCCTTAAAGAAATTGATTAACTCCTGGTCTTGCTGTTTTTAGTTAYGTTGTCATTACAGACCCAGATGGTGATAGCAACACTAATWTGCCATGTAACTTTGTCCTTTAGACCACCAGAAAATCTCTTTTTTGTGCCATTATTCCACAGATTGCTGTATTTTTTAAATGCTCTATTTTTTAAATACTTTATTTTTWAAATACTTTATATTTTTATATGCTTTATATAATACTATTTTTAAAATACTTTAATAGCAACGCTATTTTACCATGTCACTTTGTCCTTTAGACCATCAGAAAATCTCTTTTTTGTCCCATTATTCCATAGATTGCTGTATTTTTAAATACTACTGAGGAAGGCATTGAGTTTTGAGTATCTCAGTTAATCAGCAAGAAGATTTTGGCATTACTCCTAAAGACAAGCAGGTTCCTGCTTCTTTTTAAACTGTAGTAGTTGTTCATAAGAATGGAATGAAGTAATTCCTGGTTTAGCCAAGAGTTTTAGAGAGCAGCCAGCAGAACATCTGCCCCACTTGTGTAAAGGTAATTGCACTGCATGGTTTTCAGTGGCAGGCACACAAATGTTTGTCCTGGGCTAATTAAATTACACTTTGGGCAACAAAGTGAGAAGAATAATTCAGTCAGGCCTGGAGTCTCAGCAGGACACTTAAGTATTGATCAGCAGTACAGTTACTCATTTGTATCAAGAGAAAACCATTTTTGTCTSTGTTGTCATGAATACAGAAGGGGTTTGGTGCAAATCCAGGATGCAAAAGGAAAACACTAAAGGAAAGCACAAAAGGAAAGCACAAATGACATTTWAAATAGCTCTGTACCATAATTGTAAGAAAATTCCTGTCAAATAGAGGTGCTTCCCTTGAAATGCTGTGTGAGTTTAGATTGTGAYTGCAAGGAAAATACACATTGGGAACTTCAGGCAGTTTGGTTGCTCACCTGCTCCTGGCTAAGAGGTGTTTTTAAAATTCATTTTTATGTTCTTCAGCACTTTAATTTCCAAGTCCATGCAGTCTMATTGTCTCCTCCCCTTTCCTTGTGTCTTTCAGCAAACGAGGATTCAGCGTCCGATCCTTTGGCACGGGGACTCACGTGAAACTGCCAGGACCAGCCCCGGACAAGCCAAATGTTTATGACTTCAAAACAACATATGATCAGATGTACAATGATCTGCTTAGGAAAGACAAAGAACTGTATCCCTGTGGCATGGCCTCTTTAAAAAATCCAGTGTGGTTCATCCTTGAAAGGTGTAATTCATTATTTGGCATTAAGAATCTCTTAGAGTTGCTTGGCTGGCGAACTTTAAATGATTTTAAGTTTATAGGAGGTTTTTTTTTTTTTTTAACAGTGGGCCTCTAATGCTCCCTTGTAAATTGTTACACACATCCCAAATGCTCTTTTGTAGTGTGTTACCATGTTTAGCTCTTGAATGAACACATCAATACCCTCAGATTGTCCATTGCCTCCCCTGCACTGTGGATCCTTCTCAGTGCAAAGACTGTCCTGAGTTTGGATTTGGGAAGAGCGACCACCTCGACTTTAATGTTGTATTTAGCTCAGACAAACTGCCAGGTAAGGCTTACAGAATACTTTCTCTGGGAGAGAGGATGCCTTTCATTAAAGAGCTCACCCTTCTCACTGAGGATTTTGTGCTATGTGATTTGCTCTGTGCACCGAGGAAAAATAACTCTGTAGTTGGTTATAAAGAATGGACAGAGGAGGGCCCAGTGACATTTAATCCTGGAGAGCAAAGGTGATCAGGGTTAGGCACACTACTAAAAATGTCCCAGCTGCATTATTTTAAAGTACCTGTCTTTAAAGTTGTTTTTTTTAATAAGAAAACCCACAAACAAAACTTGGGGAACTCATTCTAGATGTTTTTTCAACAAGGATCCTTTTTTTTTAAAGTTCAAAATGTAGGATGTGGTCTTAATATATCACATGTGATGTGCTGGTTTATTTGATTTTTTTTTTATCCCTCTGCCTATAGAGAAAGGGAAAATCTTGCAAACCCATCTTAATGAGGTATGCCATATCCATATCCTGATTAAAAGAACTGCTTAAAAGAAAATCCMTTGAACTGAGAATTAATTTTAACAAGCACCAACGACTTGAGATTTCCTTTTTGAATTCTTCCCTGCTGCTGTGCTGAATGTGGCAGTACTTAAGAAAAAACAAAACAACAGGAAGCCAACCTGTTCCCCCCTCTCAGCATGATTTGGAGTCACCATTGTGGTTCTGCTCCATGCCTTGCTGTGTTCCCCAAATGTATTTGCAGTGTAACAGTTAAACCTTTTCTCARGATAAAGGAACTTTAAACAAAAGCCACTGCAAGGGAAATAGGGCAACAGCAAATGCCTCTGTGACTTTGCTTTTTTGATTCTCAGATAATTTAAGGTTTTCAGACGAAGACTGGCAGCACAGAAAGCAACTCCATTTCCAGAAGTGGGTTTTGAGGGTAAAGGCTTTAACSAAAACCAGACCTGCTCTCATCAGCGAGTTGTGGAATAGGTTTTTTGTGTCCCAGGGGCTCTCAGTTCTGTTGGGTGAGCATAACTTCAGAGAGGGGATGGGRGTTACCTGTGGGCTTGGAGTGTGGTTGGGATGGGGGTACAAAAGGAGGGGTGCTTCCATATGATTGAGCTGATTATTCTGTTTCCCAGCCTTGCTTTCATCATCTGTACTCTGAAATTTTGAGTCTTGCTGCCAACACTCTGCTTGTTCCCATGTTCCAGCGAGGAGACACCTGAGCTCTGAGTGCTCTCCTTGCTCAGTGCTGCTGTGGCTGTGAGGGAACATCCTCTGCCCAAATAAACAACCCCAGCTTCAGAAAGCTCCAGCCAAAAATGAGCTGCTGCACTGCTGGACCTCACTGAGAGCAAGGTTAGAGAGAAGAGATGCACTGAACCTCTACTGTTCACTTGTGAGGAGGGGGAGCAACAATTAAAAACCCACTCTGCAGAGATGRAAAGCACCTTCATTGCAGTTAATTAGTGAAATATAGAGCACAGCCTCTCATACCTTGAAGGCATATGTTGAATTTCAGCAGCACAGGAACAGGGGATTAATGGAGCCAGGAATACAGATTCAGTTGAGTAGGTGGTTACAGTAGATCTAAAATGGAAGCACTTCAAAGCCTTTTAAGATGTGGCAGTTAAAACTTGGAGTTAAAATAAGTATCAGCATCTCCCATTGAGTTTTTAGAATGTAGCATTTCAATTCCCTGAGCCCCAGTGGAGGACTGCCCCAAAACCATTTAACAGTGTTCTGAATTTTGCTTTTTAAAACATGCCTCTGTTATTTCTAGGACAACAATAGAGAATTCTGCTCCTAATTTGAGGAAGGCACAGCCATGGTCTGTAGTTCTCATTCACCACCTTGTATGTACCATTTAAATTCCCTGAGCCCCAATCAAGGACTGCCCCAAAACAGTGTTCTGAATGTTGCTTTTTAAAACATTCCTCTGTTATTTCTAGGACAACAATAGAGAATTCTGCTCCTGGTTTGAGGGTCTGTAGTTCTCATCCTCCACCTTATATTTGCATATGCAACCCACCTTTCCCACATAGGATTATTTGYCTTTATCATTACTTTGCCCCTTACAACTCTCTGAAGGGGTTTGAGGACTTAATTCTAATTCTGTGGTGGTGACCTTAAAGCTGAAACAAAAATAGAGCAAAAACTGCTGGTGAGCTTTGCCTTCAAGTGAAGGCAGAAACTAGTCAAGAGTGAAACTTGCTAAACAGTTTAAATTTAAACTCAGTTTAAATCTTCATCAGCAGTTGATGTTGTGCCCAGGGATAGGAGCTGTTCAAGTGGAAATTTGGCCAAAATKCTGCAGGAATTGCTCCTGGGTTCTTTAGCAATGTGAGTAACTCCATGGCTCATTTCTTTCCTTTGCTCAACACTGCTGTGTCTGTGACCCTCACATTAAAGATGATTTTCACAGATGGGGGGGTATTTTTAATTAGGATTTCTAGGCAGCCTGCACTTACCCTGCAATCTTGGCCTCCTACTCTGCTCCTGACATTTTTTACCTCCTCTCTTTAATTTGTCCTCCCTAACTTCAGACAGGATTCCAGTTTTAGCTCCTTAGYTCCATGAGGTTATAAAATTGAGGGGAGGGTGGAAAACGTGTCCTGAAGAAGTTCCTAAAGCTGCTTCAGTTAGGAGGAAAATTCCAGAAATGAAGAAGAACTCTGTGCATCTCCCTTGAAGACATTGATTCTTTTCTGTCAAAAAAACCCCCCAAAAAGTAGTGCTGAYCTTGGTGCTGGGATGTAGCTTTAACTCTGTGAGCTCCTGTTGAAGTTGGATGCCCATGTGATATTTTATGTGTAGCTCAGTCTTGAGGAGTAACTGACCTAAATTCTGCTTCAGGTAAGCTCTTCATGCATGYCTTTATCTTACATTTATTTTCATCTGGTTTTTCTTCATGGATTTTGAACTGCTGAGCACTTGTCAGCCTCTCTCCTGAGCTGTCGTTCCAGGGGGGCTGTGTCTCTGGAAGCCACTTTGAAATGTTTCATCTGTTGAGGGATTTTTTCTAATTTTTTTTGTTAGATTTGGGTATTTTCTTCTCTATTTTATTGAGCCTAACCTTGCAAGAGTTAAAAATTGTTGAAATCATGGCCTGGGTGTCAGTGGTAAAACTCTTCCAAGAGCAGAGCAGTACAAGTCTCATTTTCTTTCTCACCATGTCTTACACAGCACTTGAGTGCTCCTAGAAATAGAGAGAAGGGATGAGGGTGGAAAGAAATGTTTAAACTGGATTAAACAGGCTTCTGAGAGGCACCTTTCTGCAAATAAACACTCTTCCAGCCACAGGCTGCATTCCAATCCCTTTTTCTCCATGAAGAGTTGTAAAATGCTTCACAAAATCTTGGTCCTTTCAAAGGCAACAAATTTTCAGCTCTTCTTCATCTGCCTTCTGATCACACTGCCTTTAATCTTGGCTTCATTCACATTAAAAAGGAAATACATCAAATTATTAAAAATAGATGAGCTGGATATATATTATTTAAATATTGTTTGAGCTGTGGGACATGGCAGAAACTCCAGACTCAGATCTAATAGCAAATACTTTTCAACAACATAAAACACCCTCTGCCATCCTGTCTGTTCTGGGTGYTCTGAAAGGTTTATTCCTTATCCAAGGTGAGTCCCAAACATGCTCTGAGGAATTCTGACTGGAGGATCCAGTCTGAGGCTGATGATTTTTGTAAAATCCATTTAGAGCTGCAGTGATTTCATTCTTTGGCACTTTCATCCCAGTTTGAGGGAGGGGAGTGAAGTGACAGTCGATGCTTCTTGCCTTGAAGTTCCCTCCCATGGACACAAAACTTCTGTGCCAACATTAGGGATGCTTATACTTCTTTTTTCTTTATTCCAAACYAAYTCCCATTTTCATTCCAACTGTAATTCCTTAAACTGGCATTGATTGCAGGCCAGGAATGTTTCCTGCACACCTCACCCAGCGTGCTGCTTTCTCTGCAGGCTCCTGGAGCCAAGTGGCCCTGCTGTCTCTTGATTGTATTCTCAGGTTTCCCAAATGTGCTCAATTAAATGGTTTTTAATCGGTTTAGGGTTTGTGCTTTGCTCTGTCTGAGGTACCTTGAGCTGTAACTGGAAATTCTGAGTTTCCCAGCACGAGGGTGGCAGCAGCAGAGGCAGTTTGGAAATGCTGGTGCATCCCCTGTTTGCTGGGCAAGGGGATCATTCATCCTTTCCCTCAGRCCTCTCCTCAGAACACTTCTCCCCTCCCAGTCCTGCATTTGCTGCTCCTCTCTGGAACCTGGCACAGCTTCCCAGAGCTGAGGGAGCAGCCCCAGGTCCTGTGTGACCCCTGAGCCCTGTCCCTCACCTGCTGCTCCTTGCAGTGACTGCAGCAGTGACATCTCCGTGTCACTCACTGCCAGGTGATCAAACACTCTGGATTCCAGCAATCCAAACCTAACTCCTTGAATTTCCACTTGGATGAGGTGCAGGCTCAGCTGTTTGGTGGCACAGACACAGTGCCACATCCTCGAGTCATCTTGTCACCCTTGTCATTCTCCAGTGCATCTGTGACAKCCCTTCTCCACTCTTTGCCCCTGCCCTTGGCCATGAGTCCCTCTCTTTTCCCTCTGGCAGCTGGACCTGYCCATTCTCACCCCAAATACAGCTTGAGGTGCTCAGCACTGAGAAATTCTTGTCTGGCACTTGAGCTCAGGGCTAAACTGGAGGTGTTTTCTGTCTTCACTGATGTGTGGGGACAGAGCCCTCAGCTCTGGGCTCAGCCAGGCTGGGCTGCCACRTGGTTATTTATATTTGTGGTTATTTATATTTATGGTCATTTATATTTGGACCAGCTCCTAGGAGCAGTTGGATTTATCCTTGCAGCTCATGGATTACAAATGCTGGGTGCTTGTCCTTCACTAGGAAAAACAATGCAGSTTTTGTGCAGCTCGTTCATGCAGGCACAAATGGGGCAGAAATGTCATGGAGCCCAGCTTAGCATCTTCCTGCTCATTTTGGATGGGATGCTTTAGAATCCCACACTGGTTTGGGTTGGAAAAGATCTTAAAGCTCATCCTGTGCCATGGGCAGGGACATCTTCCACTGTSCCAGGTTGCTCCAAGCCCCATCCAGCCTGGCCTGGAACACCTCCAGGGCAGCCACAGCTTCTCTGGGCAMCCTGTGCAGGSCCTCCCCACCCTCACAGGGAGGAATTTTTTCTTAATATCCCATCTCACCCTGCTCTGTTTCCRTTTGAATCCAATAGAATGGTTCAGCATTAAGATTTTATCAAGTCAGGGACCAGCAAAAGACTTGTGAACAATCTCTGGTTTGTTCTAAACTGCAGTTTCAGTTCCAAAGGACAGGCATTGTGTTAGGGATTTTTTCCTAATATCCCATCTCACCCTGMTCTGTTTCCACTTGAATCCAATAGAATGGTTCAGCTTAGGACTTGATCAAGTTAAAGAACACCAGAAGACTTGTGCAAATCTCTGGTTTGTTCTAAACTGCTCAGTTTCCATTCCAAASRCATTGCATTAGGAATTTTTTTTCTGATTTCTGCTCTGTTTCTATTTCAATCCAGTAGAATGGCTCAGCATTAAGACTTTATTAATTTAAGGACCAACAAAAGATTTGTACACAATCTCAGATTTGTTCTAAAGTACCCAGTTTCAGTTCCAAAGGACAGGCATTGCATTAGGAATTTTTTCCTGATTTCTGCTGTTTCCATTTGAATCCAATAGAATGGTTCAGCATTAAGACTTTATTAATTTAGGACCAACAAAAGACTTTTGAATTTTCTCTGCTTTGTTCCAAACTGCCCAGTTTCCATTCCAGAGCACAGGCATTGTGTTCCCTGGGTGTGGAGTGGAGGCAGGCACTGCAGCCATAACCACTGKGCCTGGAAAGTGGAATTTGTGGTGCCTGTGCCCATTCCAGGCTTTCATTCCCTCTGAAAGGAGCTGATTCTGAAGGTGGAAGATGCTTGGGCAGCCTCACCCCCCTCACACATTTCACTTAAGGAATTACCCAGTTCCTAGACAAACTTTAACACGAGGTGWTCTGTTTATAATGCAGATACTAAAAAATAAATAAGGATGATATGGAAAAGAGACTCGTGCTCTGGGGAGAAGCACTCTGCTCTGCTCCTGCTTTTCCCAAAGAAGAAATGCAGTGTTTGAGGAAATAATCAGCAGATTTATTTGAAGATGTAGAAGCTTTGGGTGCCAGCCATTACTTTAAAGATTATTTTTTTCCCTAAAATGGGTGTGTAAATTATRGCAAATATCATTTGCCCAGTTAGGCTTAATAAATTGGCTTTTMTATTTTCAGGARTGGCCTGGGTTGGAAGGGACCTTAAATATCATCTCATTCCACCCCTGTCCATGGCAGGAACAGCTGGCATAGACCAGGGTGCCCAGAGCTTCACCCAGCCTGCCCTTGGACCTTCAAGGGATGGGAATTTTAAATCTATATAAGGAATAGATTAATCTATATAATTAATTTCTCTACCCCAGCACTTCCAGCTCAAATCACTTGTGAGCTTCAACTTCACATGGGAGTTAAAAGGAAATACTTGGATCAGTAAGATCATTTTTCTTTAATCATACAGGAYAGAGAATTGAATCTCTTGGCCATCTCTAGCTTGGTGCTCATGGCTAAAAGTGATTTTTGGGTTAGTGACAAATAATGATAAAATTTGGAGGGGTGAGGGAGGGATGTTTACCCAGATGTCTGGAGCAGGGACCCATCCACTGGATGGTAAAAGGCATTTCTGGTGTCCATGACAGGAATTTTAAATTTGGGTAGCAGAAGCAGTGAAAGCTTTAAGGATTTAGCTAAACACATTTATTTTTAATTTTTTTTAATAACTCTTCATCACTAGTATGGGCTAACCTGAGCTCAAAGGAGAGAATGCCCAGTCAGTAACAGAAATTCTCCATGGGAATGAACAGCAATGCTGTGCCTGTTGGAAAAACCCAAATTTTGTGCTGCAACATCTCCCTTTTATRTCAAGCCTTTCCACTGCTGAGTCTTCCTGCCTAAATTCCACCACTGTTCAGCACAGTTATTCTATTAAAGGTAAAATCTGAATTGGACTCTGTAGAAAKGTGGTGGATTTACTCTGCCAAGAGTTAGGTGAAGGGAAATGTAGGCAAGTTCTGGTGTCCTCAGCATGGCAGGGCTAAAAAATGTGACAGCACAGAAAATCAGAGAGAATTCAGTCCTGAAAAGAGCAGGGATGCACAGGACAGGGAGAGGGGAGTTAAAATCTGTTGGGAGCAAAGCAGAGCCTGACTTAAATGACCCAACACCTGCCAGTGTGGTGGAAACCATTCATAAATTGTTGTATCTGCATTCACCTGAACTCCCAAAGAGCAAAAAGTTTCAATGATCCAACACCTGCCAGTGTGGTGGAAAGCATTCATAAATTGTATCTGCATTCACCTGAGCTCCCAAAGAGCAAAAAAACTGGATTATTTATTATTCCTTGGAATAATCAATTTCATAAATGATAAAGAATAAATTTAATAAATAATAAATTTAAAATTATAAACAATAAACTTATTGTTAATTTAATAAAGAATAAAATTAATAAATAATAAATTCCTTGGAATAATAAGAATGTGCAGAGCCTTCCTGCACATCAGTAATGTGCACACCCCCTTCCTGGCTTTTTCCAGGTAAAAAAGATCCCAGGCAACCAAATAGGAAAGCACCATAAATCTTCACTGCTTCTCTCAGTCTCCTTTTATAGGCAGATGGACCCTTGGAAAAAAGAAAAAATGAAAAATAGCTGTAAGTTGGCAGCAGAGAGCTGGGCTGGGAACAGAAATCTTGTGTGGGTTTGGGAATCTGCGTAATTCTGTCTCCAGGCTCACTCAGGAAAGCGAGGGGACAGATGCCAGCAACATTTTATCCTAGAAAGGGAAAAAAGAGAACCCAAAGAAGTGTGTGGGATGTTGTGGATTATTTTTCCCCCCCTCTTGAACTGCAGTGATGTAGAAATGAGGAGTGCAGAGCCCGGGGAGGGCTCCCCTTCCAACTGAGCAGGCAGATGTTGGCATCTTTKGGAAATGGCAGATATTTTGGAGATGGTATTTGGAAAATGCAGTCATTTTCCTGCTCTGCAAATAACCAGAGGTCTGAGATGKCTCCATCCAAGTGGGGTTTTTTTTGTTTTTTTTTTTCCAAACATGACAAACCCCAGGAAAATTCACAGGGGTGCTGGTGTGCAGTTCCTGCTGGTGAGAGCTTTGGGCTGTAAAGGACAATTCCTTAAGAAAATAAGGAGAAACCTTTTGGGAAAAAAAAAAAAGAGTAAAAAAGGCTTGGGAGTGATGTGGAGAAAAGCAGTGCAGCAGAAGTCAGGCTAATTGACAAGATTTAATTGTGATAAACATCCCAGCACTCAGTTAGTGGTGCAAAATTGAAATTACAGGGAGTTGAAGTGCAGTGAGGCAGACACACAGAGGAACTGAAGTAGACTCTTGTAGGTAGAAAATTTTAATATAAATTAAACACTTGAAGGATTGAAGAGCTTTGGAGGCTGTTTGCTTGGACAGGAGCTCTGTGAGCACACAGGTGCACATCTGGGCAGCAGAATTTGAGCTCCTGCTAAAAGGTAGGCAGGAAATTGTTTGTTCCAAAAATAGCAGGAGCATTCTCTGAAAAGAAATACCTGCCACCTTTCCAGCAAGGAAATGAGCCCAGATGACCTCTTACATATTGCTACAAGTGCTGGAAATTGTTTTATTCTCAGAATTGTTATCTCAAGAAATTACAGGCTGTTATCTTTACTGTTACATTGTAAAAATAATCTTCTCAAATGGCTAAAAATACAGCTGTGCTCAAGTCAGGCAGAGCTGCATCCCCTTCCAGGCTTTCTCAATCCAAATTTTCCTGATATTCCCAATTTCCCCCTCCAACCTTCCCTTTCAGAGGGTGTTTGGTTTCACTCCAGCCAGCAGATTTATGTGACAGTCAAGCCTGGAGTGCTCCCAATGGAAGTGCCATCCCAGAAAGGTGGAGAACAGTGGGATTAGAGAGCCCTGCCTGAAAAAAGGGGCTCCAGGATGTAAAATCAGAGCCTCAAGGTGACAGCAGCAGCATAAATTTAGCTCCCAAGCAGCATCACAGATTCCTTTCACACAGTGATGAGGCTCTGACARGCACAAAATCAGTGTTTTTCTTCATTCCTCCCCATTTATGCAGCTCAGGATATTTTTATGGGATGTGATTCTGTGGTTTCTTTGGCTTCCTTTGGAGTTTCAGTTGCAGAAATTCACATTTCCAGGTRGGGCTTTGTGCCTGAAACACCTGAAACATCTCAGGGTGGCCTTTGAAGAGTGAGGAGCAGTGGCTGGGAGGAATGTAGGACATCCTGCTCACAGAACAGCACAGGCCAGGCATTTTTTCTTTAAAATATTTCTTAAATTTCTTAAAAAAAAAAGGTTGGAGGGGTCACATATGTATGGATATAAAAATAATTTCCCAAGAAAAATTCTGAGWGCCTTTTAAAGCTCTAAAAAGCAGCTGCAAGGTGGGGGTCACACCTTAGGAATCTCTTGAGTGGTCACTGATTTTTAGATTTGCAAACAAAATATTTTATTTTAAAGAGAAAGTAATAATTTACCTTGTGCTGCTGATTTGCTCCAAACCATGACTTTCCTTCAAGTAAAGATACTTAACTCAAGCAACTTCAGATACACACAGAATGGAATTTTACACATGTTGGACAGAAATAAGAGAATCAAGCCACGGCCAGAAAGATTCCAGAACTGCAAAGACGTTTTTGATTTGATCCTAACGTGTGAAGAAAGAGTCTATGATCAAGTAGTAGAAGGTAAGGAACTTGAACTGATAAATCAAATTAAATTTGGGGTTTTTTYCCCTCTTCCTTGAAAAAATCTGGAAACCTCCAGACTACAGGAACAGCAGTGAGGACAGGAGCTGCAGTTATTGATGGAGATTTATTCACAGAAGTGAGCACCTGTCCCCAAAAGGTGCTGGCAGCTCCTCAGAGTGTGTGTGCACAACAAGGAAATTGATAGAAATTCCATGTTTGGTTTGGAAATGCTCATGGAACTCAAAAACTGAACAAACTGGGGATGAGCTGATGGAAAACAAATGTGAGCTGCCTTCCCTGCAGGATTCCCAACCAGTTTATCCCATTAAACACCTCCTGGGCAGTGGAGTGAAGCACAGACAGCAATTAATTAATGCTGACAAGAGGGTTTAATTATTACAGTGCTGGACACATGGGGAGTAACCTCCCAAAGAAATGTAAAAAAGTCACAAGCTCCTGCTCTGTGTTTATCCAAACAGGTTTTACATATTCAGATACATCATTATTGCCTGGCCCCACTTTGAATTATAATTACAGTGTATTATAATTAGCTGAGCTGCCCAATTGCCCTCTTTAATTGGGTTGGTGGGCTCTGAGATGGGCCAGGGGGTTCTTTGAGGAGGAAGTCAGGGGTCTTCCTCATGGTTCCATTATTCTTAGAAGCCAGTTGCATTTATGGTTCCTGCTCTTTTTCAGTACTTCATGTGCTGYAAAATCCATRKTCCTGCTYTTTTACAATATTTCAAGTACTGTAAAATCCATATTCCTGCTTTTTTTCAGTACTCCATGTATTGTAAAATCCATGTTCCTGCTCTTCTGCAATACTTCATGTYYTGTAAAATCCATCTTCCTGCTCTTATACATTATTCCATGTMYTRTAAAWTCCATSTTCCTSCTCTTTTRTAACACTTCATGTGCTGTAAAATCCATGTTTCAATGCTTTTTTAAAAAATGAGCAGTTCCAGGTGAGGAAGCCCAAACTCCTTCTTCACTTTTAAGATTCTCGATCTTTAAAGATTGTCAGAGTAAGAGGAGCAATAAGTTGTTTTGAGCAGGGAAAATMAACTGCCATGAGCATTTCACAAATCTGAGCTCATAGGTTTTCAAAACCCACCTCTTGTTTTTTGACATAAAAGGGATTATTAAGACAATAATATAAAAAATATATAATATAATATATAAAAGTATGATATAAAATATAATATAAAATATACACTATATAAAATATAATATAGACTATAACATATATAATATAATATAATATAATATAATATAATATAATATAATATAATATAATATAATATAATATAATATAATATAATATAATATATAATATATATACCAATATAAAGATAAACTATAATATATAAAAATATATAATATAATATAATATAATATAATATAATATAATATAATATAATATAATATATATTTTAACCAGATACCAAAATATATATTTATTAATTCAAATTATTTTTATTTTTATAAAATAATATAAAATAAATAATAATATATAGTAAAATATTTTAATAGAAATATCTATACAATATATTTGTTTATGAAATATGTAATATATAATATAAAATATAAAAATAATATAGAATATATAGAAGTTATTAAGAAAATATGAAATAAATTCTAAAAAATACTTTGGAAAATTTGAATGTGACAACATCTATGTATTTTAAAAAATCTTATTATTAATAACTTTTTTACTTATTATTTTTTTCTGTAAAATATGACCCCATTCCACCCCAAGTTTAGCAGCTGTGCTTTGTTTTATGCAGATTTAAACTCCAGGGAGCAGGAGACGTGTCAGCCCGTGCACGTCATCAACGTGGACATCCAGGACAACCACGAGGAGGCCACGCTGGGGGCTTTCCTCATCTGTGAGCTCTGCCAGTGTGTGAGTACAGCAAACCACCACTCCTGGGGCTGCCACCCATGCCCTTGGCTTGCTGCTCCACAAAACTCCTCCTGCATTTGCAGTTGTTTGTAAAATCCATGTCAGAATGCAAATTTCCACATTCTGCCTTGTGTTTGTGGGGTTCCCAGACAAAGGCAGGAATGATGAATCTGACTCCACTCCTGGGGCTGCCATTTATTGCCTTTGCTTGTGCTCCAGAAAACTCCTGCATTTTGCAGTTGTTTGTAAAATCCATGTCAAAATTCAAATTTCCACATTCCCCTGSCTTGTGTTTGTGGGGTTCCCAGACTTCAGGACTTCACTGCTGCWCAGTAAAGTCCTCATTCCATTCAGAGACTGGACAACTGTAGAGTGGACAGTAATATTCACCTGAAAAACATGTCTGATCATTTGGGAATCTCCATAAAATCAGAATATCTGTGCCTTTGGGAATCTCCATAAAATCAGAATATCTGTGCCTTTGGGAATCTCAGTAAAAACAGGATCTCTGTGCCTTTGGGAATGACCAATAAAAACAGAATACCTGTTCTATAAATACAGAATCTCTTCTATAAAAACAGAATGTCTAATCACTTGGGAGTGATCAATAGAAACAATATCTGTGCCTTTGGGAATGATCAGTAAAATCAGAATATCTGTTCTATAGAAACAGAATATCTGTGCCTTTGGGAATCTCAGTAAAATCAGAATATCTGTGCCTTTGGGAGTGATCAATAAAACCAGGATATCTGTGCCTTTGGGAATGTCAATAAAATCAGAATATCTGTTCTCTAAAATCAGAATATCTGTGCCTTTGGGAATGATCAATAAAATCAGAATATCTGTTCTATAAAATCAGAATATCTGTGCCTTTGGGAATCTCAATAAAATCAGAAATTTGGCAATGCTGGGAATCTCCATGAAGTGCAGTGAAGCCCAGGTGGGTGCATCCTGCCCAGTGAGATTTCCCAGCAAACCCAAAAAATGGGATTATTAGAGTTTTGTAACCATCAAATCGATGGAGTTTGCTTGCTCAGACTTTTTTTCTCTTCCAGATCCAGCACACAGAAGACATGGAAAATGAAATAGATGAGCTGTTACAGGAATTTGAAGAGAAAAGTGGAAGGACTTTTCTTCATACTGTCTGCTTTTATTAAAGCACCTCTGTCTCTTAGGCCTTAACCCAGATGAGGGGAGCATGTGTTTCAAGTTCWGATTATACTGTATTTTGGAAAATGAATATGGATCTTTTTTGTTTGTTTGTTTGTTTAAAAACTCCTTTTCAGTGTCTTTTTTTTGGGTTTTTTTTTTCAGGTATTCTGTCACAGGTAGGCAGAGATACTGGTTGGGCTTGTACATATAAAATTAAAAGTATACACAAAAGCCACCTATTTAAAAATTCAAATCAAGTTTTTCTTTAAATCCTACTTTAATTATTACAAGTAGGTTTTTAATTATAAAGAGAATGTTTCTTGAATATAAGTTTATAAATGTATTTTTCCAGCCTTTGGATTTATTTGATTTATTATATTTCAGTTGTGCTTTTTTTTTTATTTTATTTTATTTCAATGTGACAGAATGGCTGAACTCTGTGAGGATGTGAATGGAACAATGAAAATCTGAATATCTGTATATTATTAGCTATAAAGTTGGAAGCATCCAATAAAAATGAAAAAACCTTTAMGTTTGTCTGGTTTCAGAATAGAAACTCAGGAAGTGTGGCTGTTCTTTTTGGGGTAAAATATGGAATATTTGGGYGAGGTGAATGAGACTGTGAGGCTCTAACTGGATTTAGGGAAYTGGGGGCAAACTCCTGTCAATAGAAATAATTTAAAGTTGTGATTAGGTGAGATCACAATAATTGTGATTATTATTGCAGTTAATCACAATAATTAATTGTAATCTATAATATATAAAATATATAATTTTATATATTATATAAATTATTTCATTTAAAATATTTTAATTTCTATAATTTATATATATTATATTATTTATGTAATATATAAATATAGAATCTATAAATTTATAATATATAAATATATAGCTATATATTCTCTAAATATATAATAAATATAATATATAAAAACTTTATTATATTAAGTTTATTTAATATATAAAATATAATATATTAATATATTATATTAAATATATGTTCTATCAATTATATATTTAATATATGTTAAGATTAGAATAAATAATAGAAAAATATAATAAATATATAATAGAAATGATAATATAATTATTGTAGAATTCTAAAAATTATAATAATTTAAATTATAATAACTAATATTAAACAATAAGTATAATATTAATTGGGATTAATGCAACAATCACAATAATTAATTGTGATGATAATCATAATTCTAATAAATTATAAAAATGCTTCTTGGCAGCTGCAGCTGCTGAGGTTTGAGTCAAGCCCTCGATGAAACCTCTGCACTCCTGGGGCTTGGCTGTGCTCTGTGGTGAAAGCCAGCCCTGTGCCAGCTCAGAGCCTCCCTGGCCTCTCTCCAAATGGGTCACTGCATCACATTTGGGGCTGGGCATGTTTAATAACCCAAAATTACCTGTGCTGGCATTTTTGGGGCTGTTTTATAGTAAAAAACAGGAATTCTGCAAGGGGATGGGGAGCTGGAGCAGCAGTTGTGGTGAGGTTTGCAGAGTTTGTTTTTCTGGTCCTGTCCCATCTCCAAATGGGTCACTGCATCATATTTATTTGTTAAACTTTTTATCATTATTTGGGTCCTGTGAATCTTTAATAACCCAAAATAAGCTGTGCTGGGGATTTGGGGCTATTTAATAGTTAAAGCAGGAATTCTGCCAGGGGATGGGTGTTGGAGCAGCAGCTTTGGTGAGGTTTGCACTTTGTTTTGCTGGTCCTGCCTCCAGATTGGGTCACTGCATCATACCTGGGACCTGTGCACCTCTCKGGGTGAGGGTGGTGGTGACRGCGGGGCTGAATATTAAAAGGATAAATAATCTTGATTATTAATAATTAAAAGGGGAAATAATAAATAAGGGGAAATAATCTTGATTAGGGACTGGCCAAATGTCACTGAGATGCTGTGCCATGTCCTGTGCACCTCTCGGSGTGAGGGTGGTGGTGACAGCTTGGGGCTGAGCAGGAGCCTCAGGCAGGGCGGGGGTGCTGCTTTTCTAAAGGGAGCAGCTAATTGTTAATTAGGAAGGAGTTTAATAAACCCATTGTGCTTAGGAACGAGTTTAACAAACCCGTTGTTAATTAGGAAGGAGTTTAACAAACCCGCTGTGGGGGCAGCTCATCCATCAGAGAGGCTTTGCCCAGGTGTGAATGTCCCTGGCTCTCACCCGGTGTGGCAGAGCCACTTGGGCCAGGAGCAGGCTGGAGATTGTCACCTGTCAGGGATGTGTGGGATCCCAAGAAAGCAGGATTGATCAGGACAGGATGTTTGGGATCTCCAGCAACCAGGGTTTATCAGGACAGGGATGTTTGGGAGGCAGGATTGATCAGGACAGGGATGTTTGGGATCTCCAGCAACCAGGTTTTATCAGGACAGGGATGTTTGGAGGCAGGATTGATCAGGACAGGGATGTTGGGATCTCCAGCAACCAGGTTTATCAGGACAGGGATGTTTGGGATCCCCAGAAAGCAGGATTGATCAGGACAGGGATGTCTGGAGCCAGGATTGATCAGGACAGGGATGTTTGGGAGGCAGGATTTACCAGGACAGGGATTTGGGATCTCCAGCAGCCAGGATTACCAGGACAGGGATGTTTGGGATCCCCAGCAGCCAGGATTTACCAGGAACAGGGATTTTGGGATCCCCAGAAGCCAGGGTTATCAGTACAGGGAGTTTGGGAGGCAGGATTTACCAGGACCAGGGATGTTTGGAGCCAGGATTTACCAGGACAGGGATGTTTGGAATCCCCAGCAGCCAGGACCAACCACAACAGGGATTTTTGGGTGTGGCTTTTGCTCCAGAAGCACAGGGAGGGAAATGGCTTTTCCCAAGCCAATGACAAAATCTCTCCTCAGTGCCTGAGCCCAGCTGRGACTGACCCAGGCTGGCTTGTGGGAGGGCTGGGAGAACTTCAGCTCCACAAAAGTCCCTGAGACTTGTCCTCAAACTGTTCCCTCATGTTGTTTTATTCAGCTGTRACTTTAGAAACGCCTTTGTTTTCCTACAGCAGGCAGAGTAACCAGCTGCCTCCTCTCTGAGCTCTGCATTTCCATGGCAGAATCCACTTGTGAGCTCAGGGAGAAGTGGAAGGAGCTCAGGGCAGGGGATATAGCAAGAGGTGCCTTCCCTGCCCTGCTGCTCCTTTGCATGAAGAGCCTGGCTTGTCAAATGTTTCATGTGTGTGGTTTAATTTAAAAAAAAATTAAAAAAAATCTGCAATGCAATCTGTGCTCTAATTTGAGGACACCATTTAGTGATTTTAATTGTGTGACAGTATTTTGGTATTTTCAATACCCAGTAGTAGGTTAATGACTGTTCCTTGAAGAATGGAGTTTATATAACAGCAGTCATTACATAAGAAGGCTGATTGTGGCCTGAGGWGCAGGAGGGAAACAAATTTGCAAAAACGCAAAACCCAGCACCAGCAAACTCTGCTTTGGTCACTCTGAGAAGCCCAAACAAAGGAACGCCCGGCTTCTAGCAAGGAGAAACTCACCGTGAGGAAGGCAGGGGATGGAGGGGAGGCTCTGCAGGACACCGAGCTGCGCTGCCACGCATTTCCCACGTGCTGCTCCCTCCACCTCGCCCCGTTTGCTGTAAAAGGAACAACAACAACCAAACAAGCAAAAAGTTACCGGCTGGTCACTTCTTTTCTTTTTCTTTTTCTTTCCATTTTTCCCCAGCAGCTCCTAAGCTGGACAGACCGATAGCACGGTGGAACAAACGGACCCTCGGCCTTGGGGACAGAGAGGGGACAAAGCTCTCTGTGTCCCAGCCCTGCCGGGGTCCCTCCGCACCAGCCCGGCCTTTCGGGGGGGAGCAAACGAGGGAGGATTTTCCCAGGGAGGATTTTCCGAGGGAGCATTTCCAGCCSGGCTGGGATTTGCTCCCCGCTCCAGGCGGCTCCGCTGCCTCCCTTTGACCCGCGGGGCCGCGACCCCTGCCCGGTGCCCGCGATCCCCGCTCGGTGCCCGCGCTCCGTGCTCGGTGTCCTCGACTCTCGTTCGGTGCCCGCGCTCCGTGCTCGGTGCCCACGATCCCCGCTCGGTGCCCGCGCTCAGTGCTCGGTGCCCACGACCCCCGCCCGGTGCCCGCGCTCGGTGCGGGCGGAGGAGGCGCCGGGGGCAGCGCGGGGGAACGCGGGGCTCGCACCCCCGGCCCGCCCCGCTCCCAGCGCGGACCCCCGGGCGGAGAGAGCTCGGGGAGGGGTCCCGGAGGGGCAAAGGGGGCCGGGGCCGACCCCGGGCGGAGGAAGGGCGGGGTGAGGATGGCGTGTGGCTCTGGAAACGCGGCCAAGCGCCGCTGCCGGGGCTCGGCGTGCGGCTGCGGGGCGGGGGGAGCCCCGCAGGGCCGGCCCGCAGAGCTGGAGCCGCCGCTCGCCATGAGCCGCTCCCGGAGCAGCGCCTCCCCACGTAGGTAAATGCCCGGGGTGGGGAGGGGGCGGCCGGCGCTGCCTTGGGCGCATCTTCCCCATCGCTGCATCCCGCATCCCTCCCCTGCATCCCGCATCCCTCCCCCGAGCGGGGCCGGCCCGGGGGCTGCCCGCGGGGACAGCGCAGCCCCGAGCCGGGAGGGCTTGTGGGGCTGATTTTATTTTTTTTTTTGGGGTGAGGGGGGCGAGGGTGGGCGCGGTGATTTGGGGGCTGGGGTATTTTATTTATTTTTTTTTTTAATCGCCGATTTTTATTTAGCAGCGCTCGGCAGCGGGGATGATTTTGGGGAGGGTCGGCGGGGAGGACGCGATGAGGCTCCCCCGGAGTGGGTGATTTTTTTGCAGCCTGCCGCCTCCTCCTCCCCCAGCCTCTCCCCCCCACCCCGGCTTTGGCTGCCTCGCTTCCCAGTTGCTGCATGAAGGCTGTGCTTGCACCGGCGTGTGCCCGCTCCCGGAGCCGCGCACCCGCCGCCACCGCGGCCGGGGGGAGCCCGGGGCCGCAATTATTATTATTATTATTTTTATTTTTTTAGAAAATATTTTTAAATTTTTTTAATTTTTTTTTTTTTTTTTTTTTTTTTTTACCTATCACACCCATCCTCAGAATTACAAAAACATAACGCGGGCAGGGCGCGCGGGAGCCCGCGGCATCCCCGGCACGGGGGAGCGCTGGGTGCGCGCTGTGCGCGGGGGGCTCCGCGCCGCCCCGCCGCCCCCCGCCGCACCGCAGCGTGCGGGCAGCGAGCGCGATGCGCCCCGCGCTCGGCGCTGCGGAATAGCGCGGCCGCCGCTCCGCGGGCTGCGGCCGCACGGACCCCACCGCCGGCCGTTCCCTCTTGATGTCCATGAATGCAAACACCATGATTTTCATGATCCTGGGCGCCTCTATCGTTATGGTAAGAGATTTTTTGCTTATCTCCCCTCCCCATCCGTGGTGTGTCCCCCCCCACCTCCTCCTCCTCCTCCTCCTCCTCTCCATCAGCACCGCCACCCCCCCGCCTCCTTTCCACCTTCCCCCCGCGCTGTCCCCGAGCCCGAGCACCTCTGTGTGTGTGTGTTTGTGCCCCTCCGCACACGCATCTTTTCCCGATGACTGCTTCGGTGCCCGGCAATCAGACTGGAGTGGATGTTCTACCCCAGCGGCCAGAGCTGACCCCGTGCCTCGCTTGTGGGCTCTTACAGGCAATAGCTTGCTTGATGGACATGAACGCCTTGCTGGACAGATTTCACAATTACATCCTACCGCACCTCCGAGGGGAGGACCGAGTTTGTCACTGCAACTGTGGAAGGTGAGTTGTACCTGCAGGGCAYCCCCCTGCCCGCCCTGCCCACCTGGCGAGGAGGTGACGGGGACAGGGTGGCAGCTGTGCCACCATTTCTGCATCCCGGCCGTGCCTCACCTTCCTCAGCAGCTCCTGCATGAGCAGGGTGAGGGGGGGGTGCTGTCTGTTGTGGGTTTTTTTTGTTTTGTTTTTTAGTTTTTTCTGGAAGAAGAGTTTTCCGTGGGCTCTGAGTGCGTTTTCCTTTGTGCACGGGCGTTTGGGAGCCCCGGGGGAGTGAGAAACTTTGATTTGAGCGTTTGTCATTGTGGCTTTTGGCGCCGGCTGGGCCGCGCTGGTTCCMCAGCCTGTTTGTGGTCTGGGTGTTGCAGTTGGGGCTGGTTTTGTGGCTCAGGAATGGAACTGGGGCTTGGCCCTGTCCAGGCTGGGATGTGGACAGTCACTTGGAGGTTTTGCAATCAATCTTTGATCAGATTTTCATTCCCTGTGGCTTTTCCTGCTGAGGAGGCCGGGCTGTGCTTCAGGAGTGCTGCCTCTGCCGTGCACAACTTTGTGCCTGGACAARCACCTTCCTCATCCTCCCAAACTGCATCTCTGGGCCTTATCCCTGCAGTGCTCGGCTTGGGACTGGGATCTGCCTGCTCTGGAGGCTGCTCAGGCCCAGGGCTGAGCAGGATTATAAAMATATATAAATACTGGRGAGGTGAATTTTGGCCTTCTGTGTGGGACTGCTCCTCATGCTCCTCTGGACTCTGTTCAGGCCCAGGACTGAGCAGAATTATAAAAAAATATATATGGAGAGGTTAATTTTGCCCTTCTGTGTGGGACTGCTCCTCATGCTCCTCTGGACTTTGCTCAGGCCCAGGGCTGAGCAGGATTATAAAAATATATAAATACTGGGGAGGTGAATTGCGTCCAGCTCTGAGGGACTGTTCCTGGTGCTCCTCTGGACTCTGCTCAGGCCCAGGGCTGAACAGAATTATAAAAAATATATATGAGGAGGTGAATTCTGCCCTTCTGTGTGGGACTGCTCCTCATGCTCCTCTGGACTCTGTTCAGGCCCAGAATTATAAAAATATATATATGGGGAGGTGAATTTTGCCCTTTTCTGTAGCACTGTTCCTGGCGCTGCTCTGGACTCTGCTCAGGCCCAGGGCTGAACAGAATTATAAATATATATAAACTGGGGAGGTGAATTTTGTCCTTCTCTGTGGGACTGTTCCTCGTGCTGCTCTGGACTCTGCTCAGGCCCAGAATTWTAAAAAAATACATATGGGGAGGTGAATTTTGACCTTCTCTGTAGGACTGGTTGTAGTTCCTGTAGCTCCTGGTGCTACTCTGGAGTCTCCTCAGGCCCAGGGCTGAACAGAATTATAAAAAAATATATATATAATGGGGAGGTGAATTTTGTCCTGTTCTGAGGAACTGTTCCTCATGCTGCTCTGGACTCTGAACAGAATTATAAAAATATAAATACTGGGGAGGTGAATTCCACCCTGYTCTGAGGGACTGCTCCTGGTGCTGCTCTGGGCTTTGTTCAGGCCCAGGGCTGAGCAGAATTATAAAAAAATATATATGGAGAGGTGAATTTTGCCCTTCTGTGTGGGACTGCTCYTCRTGCTGCTCTGGACTSTGYTMAGGCCCAGAATTATAAAAATATAAATACTGGRGAGGTGAATTTTGTCCTGTTCTGAGGGATTGCTCCTGGTGCTGCTCTGGACCCTGCTCAGGCCCAGGAGCAGCCAGGCCTGGGATGTGGCAGCACCCTCAGCTCCTGGGGCACCTCAAGGCAAATTTCAAAGGCAAAAAACTTCCAGAGTGTCTCCCACTTGGTTTTGGCAAGGATTTGCTTTTTCTGAGCTGTTTTTTTTTCTTTTTTAACTGATGTTTTCCCCTAGTTTTGAGAGTTTTCCTCTGCTTCTCCCACCAGTTTTTCTGTGACTGCTCCCAGCTCGTGTCGGTGCCGGTGGGAAGGAGCTGCTGGGGTGTTTGAGTGGCTGAGCAGGGCCAGGGCTCYCTGAGTGTCCCCAGGGCTGAGCAGTGCCAGGGTCACCCCTGTGAGCCCCCCCTGTGCCTGCAGAGCTGCTCTGGGGGCACAACACCCGGCCCTGGCCCTGCCCACAGMCACCACGGGGGCATTTCCTGCAGAGGGCACAAAAACCCTCCCAGACTGCTGAGATTGGATGGGAGAGGAGGCAAAATTCAAAAGTTTATCCTTTGCCTCAGGTGTGTGGGAGCTCCTGTGCCAGGAGAGGCAGCTCAGGAGGCTCTGAGAGCGGGCTGGGAGCTGCTCCTGCTGAGCAGGGGATCCCAAACCCTCACGGGGCTGTGCCACCTCTGTTTCCTGCCCTGCTGTCCCCCTGGCACCACCAGGAGATCCCAAACACTTCCCTGGGCTGTGCCACCTGAGTTCTGCCCTGCCCTGCTGTCCCCCTGGAGATCCCAAACCCTCACGGGGCTGTGCCACCTCTGTTTCCTGCCCTGCTGTCCCCCTGGCACCACCAGGAGATCCCAAACACTCCCTGGGCTCTGCCACCCTCATGTTGAGCTTTGTCCTGCCCTGTCCTGGCAGCACCAGGAGGTCCCAAACCCTCCCTAGGCTCTGCCACCTTCAGCTGAGCTTTTTCCTGCCTTGTTGCCCCCCTGACAGGACCAGGAGATCCCCAACCCTTCCTTGGGCTCTGCCACCTCATCCTGAGCTTTGTCCTGCCCTGCTGCCCCCCTGGTCCTGCAGGGTTAGGATTTAGGATCTCCTCTTTGGGCTCTGCCACCCTGTGCTGAGCTYTGCCCTGACCTGTCCTGGCAGGACCAGGTCCCAAACCCTCCCTGGGCTGTGCCACCTTGAGCTGAGCTTTKTCCTGGCACCACCAGGAGATCCCAAACTGTCTCTGGGCTCTGCCACCTCATCCTGAGCTTTGCCCTGCCCTGTCCTGGCAGCACCAGGAGGTCCCAAACCCTTCCCTGGGCTCTGCCACCCTCATGTTGATCTTTGCCCTTCCCTGCCCTGTCCTGGCAGCACCAGGAGATCCCAAACCCTTCCCTGGGCTCTGCCACCCTCACACTGAGCTTTGTCCTGCCCTGCTGCCCCCCTGGCAGGAGCAGGGGATCCCAAACCCTTCCCTGGGCTCTGCCACCCTCATGTTGATCTTTGCCCTTCCCTGTCCCGTCCTGGCAGCACCAGGAGGTCCCAAACTCCTCCCTGGGCTGTGCCACCTCTTTTTCCTGCCCTGCTGCCTCCCAGGAGATCCCAAACCCTTCCCTGGGCTGTGCCACCCTCACGCTGAGCCCTGCCCTGCCCTGCTGCCCCCCTGGCAGCTTTAGACCCCTCTGGTTTCCAGGCTGTGCCCTCTGAGAGCTGCCCAGGAGCCCTGAGCCCAGCCCTGGGCCAGGGGCAGCTCCCCCAGGMTGGGCTTGATGGAGAAAAAGAAACGGAATTTGCCAACAAGCAGAGGGAGTCCTGGCAGGAGGAGGGAGCTGCAGCTCGGTGTGGGGCAGGAAGGGATGGGGAAAATCAGGAATGCTGGCAGAAATGGGAGGGGAGGGATGGGGGAATTGGCTGGAGGATAGCTAGGTAAACGAGCTGGATGGATGGAATGGATGTTGGATGGATGGATGGGTGATGGAATGGATGGATGGATGGATGGATGAAGGAAGGACAGATGGATGGATGGATGGATGGGGGATGGATGGATGGGGATGGATGGATGGATGGTGGAATGATGGATGGTATGGAGCAGGGATGATGGATGGAATGGATGGATGGATGATGGATGGATGGATGGATTGGATGATGGATGGATGAAAGGAAGGACAGATGGATGGAATGGATGGATGGATGGATGGGGATGATGGATGGGATGATGGATGAAGAAGACAGATGGATGGATGGATGATGGATGATGGATGGATGATGATGGATGGATGGATGGATGGAGGATGGATGATGATGGATGGATGGAGGGATGGATGATGGATGGATGGATGGATGGATGAAGGAAGACAGATGGATGGATGGATGGATGGATGATGGATGGTGGATGGATGGAGGGATGGATTGATGGATGGATGGAGATGGATGTGCTGGGCTGGGCTGCTGCAATGAATGATCTCCCTGGGTCACAGTGCCAGGCGCAGACCCAACAACTCGGGCAGAGATGTTTGCCCTCCTCTCCTCTCCTTCCCCAGGGTGCCAGGGAGGGCCCAGTGTGGGTGGGACTGTCCTGCAGCCGGGCTGGGTGTGGGTCCAATGCCCTGGCAGTGCCCCAGAGGGGCTGTGTGCCAGCTGTGGCCAGCTGTGCCAGCTGTGCCAGCTGCCAGGGCCATGGGAGGGCATCCCCAGCTGGGAAAACTCTGCTGAGCCCTGCCAGGGGCCCTGGTGCATCCTCAGCCTGGATGCCCACTGGTTTTAAGCACTGGGTGCCAGGATGGCGCAAGGGGTGCTGAACATTATTTTTGCAGTGTTTTTAAGAATTAACATTATTTTGCAGTGTTTTTAGCCATCCTGTGTGTTTGCAGTGGCTGGAAAGCCCCAGGACAGTGGGGAAGGGAAGCAGCTCCAGGCCCAGGTGCTGCTGGAGGCTGAGCCCACCTCACCCTGCCCTGGGCTGGCATTTCTGTCCCTGGGATTTCTGTCCCGGGATTTCTGTCCCCCAATTTCTGCCTCTCAATTTCTGTCCCCAGTTTATGCCTCTCAGTTTCTGTCCCTGTGAAAGCTCCAGCCAAGCCAGGGTGGGCACAGCTCGGGGTGTCCTGGGGTCCCCCTCCTGGGGCTCAGGGCTGCTGCGGGCTCTTTGCTGTCAGCTCATGCAAGGAGGGATTTTTTGGGAGGTAATTTTTGAAGTCTGTGGTGTCAGGAGGGAAGCTGTGCTGTGTTGGTGTTCTCAGGGGTCCCAGGGCGAGGGGAGAGATGAGAATCTAACTCTGCATTTCAGAAGGCTGATTTATTATTTTTATATTTATATTTTATTATAGTTATTATATATTTATATATTAAATATTTATACATTTATGATATATATTCTATTTATGATATATATTCTATTTATGGTATAATTTATATTTAAAAAAGAAAATGATCTACTAAAACTATACTAAAAGAATAGAAGAAAGGATTTCATCAGAAGGCTGGAAAGGAATAGAAAAGAATGATAATAAAATCTTGTGACTGACCAGAGTCTGATACAGCTGGACTGTGATTGGCCATTAATTAAAAACAACCACATGAGACCAATCACAGATGCTCCTGTTGATTTCCACAGCAGCAGATAATTATTTTAAAAATAATTTTAAAAATAAAAATATTTTAAAAATAAAAAGAAAAAAGATGTTTTTCTTTTCCTCTGAGGCCTCTCAGCTCCTCAGGAGAARAAAAATCYTGGCAAARGGATTTTTCATAAAATATCATGGTGACACTGTGGCACCTGTGCTTTCCCATGTGTGTTTGATGGGGAGGTTAACCCAGCTGAATTCTCCAATTTTAAATTAGCAATAGAAATGATAACCCTAAAATGATAACCCTAAAATGATAACCCTAAAATGATAACCCTAACCCTAAACTTACCCCAATAATATTAACAAAACTACAATAGGAGGACAAAACTCATCAGAGATCCCATTTGCAGTTGGTGACCACCCAAAGATTATGGCTGGTGATTTGCATTTTGTTTCATTCTTTGCAGGATTTTCGTGATTTCTTTTGTATCTATCTTTGGGCAGAGCTGGAGTGGCTGCCCTGGCCTGGGGGGAGCTGGGGCTGCCTGCAGCTGCCCGGGCTGCCCTGCTGCCCAAATTTGCAGATTTTTGGGGTGGTCTGAGCCTCTGTTTGCAGCCTGAGCGAGCCTGGGCTGGGCAAGCTCTGGTCCCTGCTCTGCTGCTGAGCTGGGAGTTCCCCAGGCTCTGAGAGGTGACAAAAATGTGTCACCTGTGCCGGTGAGGTGTCACCTGTGCAGGTGAGGTGTCACCCTGAGCATGTGAGGTGTCACCCTGAGCATGTGAGGTGTCACCTGTGCAGGTGAGGTGTCACCTGAGCATGTGAGGTGTCACCTGTGCATGTGAGGTGTCCCCTGTGCCGGTGAGGTGTCACCTGTGCCGGTGAGGTGTCACCCTGAGCATGTGAGGTGTCACCTGTGCCGGTGAGGTGTCACCCTGAGCATGTGAGGTGTCACCTGTGCCGGTGAGGTGTCACCTGTGCAGGTGAGGTGTCACCATCGGGCTGGGCTGGGTTTCCCCCTCCAGAGCAGCAGGGAAAGGAGGGGCASAGCTGGCAGCACCGACAGGGACAGCTCCTGGGGCACACCTGCCTCGGGAAGGGGTGGCAGGGACAGGTGACATCCAGGGGTGACAATCAGGGGTGACAGCCACGCTCCCTGCAGGGATGTGGCTGCTGGAGCAGATCCCTGGGGCAGCTTGGCACTCTCCATGCCAGCGTGTGGAGGCTCCAGGCTGTCCCAATCCCTGTGCCAGCCTCTCCCAAACCCCTGTGCCAGGCTCTCCAAACCCCAGGCTCTCCTGCAGGTCCTGTGCCAGGTCTCTCCCAAGCCCTGTTGCGCATGCTTTCCAACAACCCCAGTTGTCCAACATGCCTGTGCCAGGCTCTCCCAAATTCCGTGTGCAGTACTGCCCACCAATCCGGTCTCTGCCCTCCCAGCCCCGTTTGGGCGCCTGCCCGTGCTGGCACCGGCCGGGGGCTGCCGATGACCGGCCGCCAGCTGGGGCAGGGAGGGACTCCGGGCTGTCGGCTCTCCGATTACCGAGACCCGGCAGGGACCGGTCTCCAGCCGGGCTGTGGCAGCTGCGGCGAGCGCGGAAGCTGCGCACGATGTATGTCACTTGGTCACCTGCCCGGAGGGGGAGCGCGCTGAAGACACGCGGAGCGGCCTCCCAGCTCCCTGTGCGCCTGGCCCTGTTCCCTGTGGGCCCGTCTCGCTGTGTGCCGTCCCTGTGCCTCACGCATAGCGCTGCACCTGTTGCTGTCCCATCTCCTGTCCTTTATCGCTGTCCTGTCACTCCTCCCATCCTTGTTCCCATCCCTGTCCCTGTCCTTATCCTTGTCCCCGATCCTTGTCCCCTGTCCCCATCCCTATCCCTGTCCCCCATTGCTGTCCCCATCCCTGTCTCTGTCCCTGTCCCCATGTCCTTGTCCCTGTCCCCCATCCCCATCCCCGGTGCTGTCCCTGTCCTCCATCCCTGTCTCCATCCCTTCCCCGTCCCTGTTCCCTGTCCTGCTCCCATTCCTGTCTTCTCCTTATCCCTGTCCCCATCACTGTCCCCATCCTTGTCCCTGACCCCGCCCCCTTCCCCCATCCCCATCCCTGTCGCCTGTCCCCATCCCTGTCGCTGTCCCCATCCCTGTCGCGTGTCCCCTCCCCGTCGCTGTCCCCCGTGTCCCAGCCCCGCTGTCTCTCCGCGCTGTGGCTGCCGCAGCAGCCAGCGCTGGTGGCGCTCACCCAAAGTCACCGCAGGGACAATAGCGCTGGGGACAGAGCCCGACCTCCGCGTGGCACGGCCTGGCCTGGGACACGCGGGCAGACACACGGACCGTCTGTCTGTCTGTCTGTCTGTCTGTGTGTCTGTCTGTCAACCCGAGCCGGAGAGCAGAGCAGAGCCAGCCCCTGCCGGCAGCTCCTGGCCCAGCTGGGCTGGATCTCTGTCCCTGGGATCGTCTGTCCCCCAGTTTCATGTCCCTGGCTAATTTCTGGTCCCTGGCATTTTCTGTCCCCTACAATTTCTGTCGCTCAAATTTCTGTCCCCTCAATTCTGTCCCGCAGTTTCTGTCCCCCAATTTCTGTCCCCAATTTCTGTCCCCGCAATTCCTGTCCCTCATTTCTGTCCCCACAGTTTCTGTCTTGGGATTTCTGTCCCCCAATTTCTGTCCCTGCAATTTCTGTCCCTGCAAATCTTCTGTCCCTGCAATTTCTGTCCCCTGTGGAAGCTCCAGCACAGCCAGGGTGGGCACAGCTGGGGAATATTTTGTGATACCCTAAAGTTGGGCACAGCTCCTGGGGTCCCCCGAGGGTGGGCACAGTTGAGCACAGGAGGTGGCACAGGGTAACCTGGCAGCAGCTGGGGCTGCTCAGGAATTGCTCTCAGGAATTGTTTGGTTCCTCTTTCTCTTGGAAATAWTCACGGGCAGGACCCGGGTCTGGCTGGTGAAGGGCACGAGTGGCACCTCTGTCACGGGGATTTGGGGACAGTGGGACATGTGTGCAGGGATCTGGGGACATGGGAGATGTGTGCAGGGATTTGGGGACAATGGGACATGGGAGTTCTGTGTAAGGATTTGGGGACAATGGGAGATGTGTGCAGAGATTTGGTGAAGTTGGAACATGGGAGATGTGAGTTCTGTGCAGGGATTTGGGGACAGTGGGACACAGGAGTTCTGTGCAGGGATTTGGGGACAGTGGGACATGTGTGTGCAGGGATTTGGGGACAGTGGCACACGGGAAGTGCTTGCCTGTGCCCATGGCACCCCTCCCATTCCTTTTGGGGTCCCCTCTCCCCCCTGCAGCCCCTGCCCGGATTTCCCAGTGCCCGAGGAGGGACAATCCCAGTTCCCAACTGGGCAGCACCTGGAGCAGGGCTGCCACCAGAGCTGCCACCAGAGCTGCCACCAGAGCTGCCACCAGAGCTGCCAGCCCCTGTCCCTGCCCTCTCCCGGGTGACAATGGGGGCTGGTGCCACCCTGGAGCCGGTGCCAGCCCCGTGCCAGCCCCGTGAGGGCACGGCTGGCAGGAATTGCCCTCAGGGGCTGTTTTGGGAAGGTTCATGGAGTGCAGCTTTGTTTGTGTCAATATTTGGACGTTTCTCAGGCGTGATTACGGAGCAACCTGAGCCTCGTGAATATTCAGAGGCCTCGCTCTGCTCTGTGKGACAGGGACACGGGGCTGGGGACACTGGCCATGGCTGGCACAGCCCGAACTGGGGCCACTGGGGGTGCCAGGGCTGTGCTGGTGGAGGGCACCCAGGGCTGGACATGACCTGGATGGGTTTGTGGTCACACCTGGGCAGGGGCAGTTTTGGGGTTTTTATTTGTTTTTTTCTGGGTTGTTTTTTTTAAATTTTTAATTTATATTTTTAGTTATTATTTTTGTTTGGTTTTGTGGGGTTTGTGTGTTTATTTACCTTTATTTAATTTAAAATGTATTAATAATAATAACAATAACAATAACAATAACAATAATAATAATAATGTCATTATAGCCAATGTGGATAAAAGGCCTAGGCTCAGGGATTTTTGTGCTTTCCCTCCTTTTCATGATTTCCTCTCTGTTGCCAGCAGCACAGAAAGCCAGGGCAGCTCTTCTGMTGCTGGGGATGGTGGGATAAAAACCAAAATAAAAGTTTTCACTGATTTTTGCCTGGTTTTGCCCAGACACCACGTGCACTACATCATCCTGCACATTGTTTTTTCCCTCCTTTTTCATGCTTTCCTTTCTGCTGGCAGCAGCACAGGGCAGCCCTTCTGCTGCTGGGGACGGTGGGATAAAAACCAACAGAAGAGTTTTCACTGATTTTTCCTGTTTTCACCCCGTTTTTGCCCAGGCACCACGTGCACTATTTGTGCTTTTCCCTTTTTTTTTTGTGCTTCCCCCTTTTTTTGTGCTTTCTCCTTATTTTCATGCTTTCCTCTCTGCTGGCAGCACAAAGAGCCAGGGCAGCCCTTCTGCTGCTGGGGACGGTGGGAGAAACAGGGAGAAAAACCAAAATAAGAATTTCCACTGATTTTTTCCCCCTTTCTGCCCTGTTTTTGCCCGTTTTTGCCCAGGCACCACGTGCACTACGTCATCCTGTGCATTGTTTTTTCCCTCCTTTTTCATGCTTTCCTTTCTGCTGGCACAGAAAGCCAGGGCAGCCCTTCTGCTGCTGGGGATGGTGGGATAAAAACCAACATAAGAGTTTTCACTGATTTTTCCTGTTTTCCCTGTTTTTGCCCAGGCACCACGTGCACTACTTGTGCTTTTCCCTTTTTTTTTTTGTGCTTCCCCCTTTTTTTGTGCTTTCTCCTTATTTTCATGCTTTCCTCTGCTGCCAGCAGCACAGAAAGCCAGGGCAGCCCTTGTGCTGCTGGGGGCGGTGGGAGAAACTGGAAGAAAAACCAACGGAAGAGTTTTTTACTGATTTCTGCTGTTTTTCCCCTGTTTTTGCCCAGGCACTACGTGCACTACATCATCCTGCACATTGTTCTTTCCCTCCTTTTTCATGCTTTCCTTTCTGCTGGCACAGAAAGCCAGGGCAGCCCTTGTGCTGCTGGGAATGGTGGGAGAAACTGGAAGAAAAACCAACAGAAGAGTTTTTTACTGATTTCTGCCATTTTTCCCCTGTTTTTGCCCAGGCACCACGTGCACCACATCATCCTGCACATTGTTCTTTCCATTGTTCTTTCCATTGTTCTTTCCCTCCTTTTTCATGCTTTCCTTTCTGCTGGCACAGAAAGCCAGGGCAGCCCTTGTGCTGCTGGGGACGGTGGGAGAAACTGGAAGAAAAACCAACGGAAGAGTTTTTTACTGATTTCTGCCGTTTTCCCCCCGTTTTGGCCCAGGCACCACGTGCACTACGTGATCCCCTACGACGGGGACCAGTCGGTGGTGGACTCCTCGGAGAATTACTTTGTGACCGACAATGTGACCAAGCAGGAGATCGACCTCATGCTGGGGCTGCTGCTGGGCTTCTGCATCAGCTGGTTCCTGGTGTGGATGGACGGCGTGCTGCACTACGCCGTGCGCGCCTGGCGCGCCAGCCGCCGATACGGTACGCTGCTCTTCGGCCTCAGCCGCCTCATCTTCATCATCGTCATCTTCTTCATCTTCCTCCTCCTCGTCCTCCTCATCTTCATCATCGTCATCTTCATCATCGCCCTCTTCTTCATCGTCCTCCTCCTCGTCCTCCTCATCGTCCTCATCTTCATCATCATCCTCTTCTTCATCATCTTCTCCTCCTCCTCATCTTCTTCATCATCTTCTCGTCTTCACCATCTTCATCATCTTCGTCTTCATCTTCTCATCTTCCTCCTCTTCTCCTCCTCATCCTCATCATCTTCATCATCCTCCTTATTCTCCTCCTCTTCTTCTCCTCCTCTTCCTCATCTTTCTCATCCTCTGCTCCTCTTCCTCATCTTCATCATCTTCCTTCTCATCGTCATCATCTCATCTTCATCATCTTCTCATCTTCACCATCTTCATCATCTTCTCATCTTCACCATCTTCATCATCTTCTCATCTTCATCATCTTCTTCATCTTCTTCATCTTCTCATCTTCACCATCTTCATCATCTTCTCATCTTCTTCTTCTTCATCTTCTTCATCTTCTTCATCTTCTTCATCTTCTCATCTTCACCATCTTCACCATCTTCTTCATCTTCCTCTTCTTCATCATCTCATCTTCATCATCTTCATCATGTTCACCATCTTCACCCTCTTCATCATCTTCTCATCTTCCTCCTCATCTTCTCCTTTTCCTCCTCATCTTCTCCTCTTCATATTCTCCCCTTCCTCCTCATTTTCATCATCTTCCTTCTCATCTTCATCATCTTCATCATCTTCTCATCTTCATCATCTGCCTCATTGTCATCATCCTCCTCATCTTCTCATTTTCCTCTTCCTCCTCATACTCATCCTCCTCATCTTCCTCTCCTCCTCTTCCTCCTCATCCTCCTTCTCCTTTTCCTCCTCTTCCTCCTCATTCTCCTCCTCATCTTCTTCATCATCTTCTCATCTTCCTTATCTTCTCCTCTTCCTTCTCCCCTTCCTCATCTTCTCTTAATCTTTTCCTCTTCATTCATCTTCCTCATTTTCCTCCTCATCTTCATCATCTTCCTCCTTCTCTTCTCCTTTTCCTCCTCCATTATTTGCATTATTCCATTTCCATTCCCATTCCCATTCCCATTCCCACCCCTCACCCCTGGCCAGATGTGCAGAGGTTTTTATTCACATTGTGCCACCAAAACCAGAAACCCTTGGGCAGAGTTGCCGGTTTGGAGCAGCAGAATCCTGAATTAACCCCGAGAAGGACCAGCAGACCCTGCAGAGCCTCCTCTGCCCCATTTCCCCCCTCAGCCCGTGGGTTTTTTGTTTTGGAGGAGATAAAAATGACAGGAAAATTAGGAAATTGACTGGAAAATTCCCTCCAAAAGTGCCAAAAAATCTCCATTTCTCCAACTCCTGACTGATGGTGCTGCTAAACCCAGCTCAGGGAAGGAGCAGCAGGAAGATTTATCTGCAGCCCATAAAAATTCTAATTAGAAACGTGGAGTCTCTTTCTAAAAACTCAGATAAAAATGAAATTAATTCCCATTAATCTCCCCAAACGCCCAGCAGGCTCCAGGAGCAGTTTCTGAGTTGGGATTCTGATTTTCCTGGGAGATTTCAGCCTCTTGAGAAGCAATTCTGGGGCTGTGACTCCTGATTTCATCTGAGATCAGAGCAGGGCTGCCAGGAGCTCTCCTTGAGCTGGGATCACCTGCCCCTAGCTGAAGGGAGGCTTTTATTTTAGTAATTCATTTAGTCGTTCTTTTTAGTAATTATTTATGTGTTTTTTTTTATTTTTAGTAATTAATTTAGTATAATTTTATTTTTAGTAATGAATGTAGTAATTTATTTTAGTAATTATTTCATATGTTTTTTTTAGTAATTATTTTAGTAGTTTAATTTTAGTAATTATTTGGTAGTTTATTTTAGTAGTTTATTTTTAGTAGTTTATTTTTAGTAATTTAATGGTATTATTTAGTAGTATATTTTTTAGTAATTATTTAGTATTTTTATTTTAGTAGTTAATTTCATATTTTATTTTTAGTAATTAATTTTGTATTTAATTTTTAGTAATGATTTAGTATTTTTATTTTTAGATAATAATTTTGTATCTTATATTTACTAAGTGCTTACTATTTTTTATTTTTTAGTATTTAGTTTGAATAGTTTGGTTTTAGTAGTTAGTTTTTTTATTTATTTTTAGTGATTAATTTAGTAGTTTTTAGTAATTATTTAGTATTTTAAATTTTTCATAATCAATTTCATATTTTATTTGTAGTAATTATTTAGTATTTTTATAATTTTTAGTAATTAATTTTATATTTATATACTTGGTAATTATTATTTTTATTTTTAGTAATTATTTAGGTTTTTAGTAATTATTAGGGTTTTTTTATTTATAGTAATTTATTAGTATTGATTTTTAGTAATTATTTAGTATTTTTTTATTTTTGTAATTATTTATTATTTTATTTTTAGTAATTAATTTAATATTTTATATTTAGTAATTAGTTAGTATTTGAAACTTGTAACAGAGCCCTGGGGGCACAGTCCCGGGGGGACACCCAGGTCTGGGGACAGAGCCCTGATCCTGCCTGTCCCCCTGCCTTGCAGACAAGGAGCTCTGCTGGGGACACCCAGCCCTGGGGACACAGAGCCTGGGACAATGACCTCTGTGGGACACACAGAGCCCTGGGGACAATGACCTCTGCTGGGGACACACAGAGCCCTGGGGGAACCAAGGAGCTCTGCTGGGCACACAGAGCCCTGGGGACACACAGCTTTGGGGGACACAGAGCTTTGGGGACACAGCCCTGGGGGGACACCCAGAGCCCTGGTGGGTGACAGAGGCTGACCCTGGTGGGTGACAGAGCTGACGCCCTGGTGGGTGACAGAGCTGACCCTGGTGGGTGCAGAGCTGACCCTGGTGGGTGGACAGAGCTGACCCTGGTGGGTGGCAGAGCTGGCCCTGGTGGGTGCAGAGCTGGCCCTGGTGGTGGCAGAGCTGGCCTGGTGGGTGACAGAGCTGGCCCTGGTGGTGGCAGAGCTGCCCTGGTGGGGCAGAGCCTGTGGGTGACAGAGGCTGGCCCTGGTGGGTGACAGAGCTGGCCCTGGTGGGGTGACAGAGCCCTGGTGGGTGACAGAGCTGACCCTGGTGGGTGACAGAGCTGGCCCTGGTGGTGACAGAGCCCTGGTGGGTGGCAGAGGCTGACCCTGGTGGGTGACAGAGGCTGGCCCTGGTGGGTGACAGAGCTGCCCCTGGTGGGTGACAGAGCTGACCCTGGGTGGGTGACAGAGGCTGGTCCTGGTGGGTGACAGAGGCTGGTCCTGGTGGGTGACAGAGCTGACCCTGGTGGGTGACAGAGGCTGGTCCTGGTGGTGACAGAGCCTGGTGGGTGACAGAGGCTGACCCTGGTGGGTGACAGAGCTGGCCCTGGTGGGTGGCAGAGCCCGGTGCGGTTGGCAGAGCTGGCCTGGTGGGTGACAGGGCTGACCCTGGTGGGTGACAGAGCTGGCCCTGCGTGGGTGGCAGAGCTGACCCTGGTGGGTGACAGAGCCCTGGTGGGTGACAGAGGCTGGCCCTGGTGGGTGACAGAGCTGACCCTGGTGGGTGGCAGAGCCCTGTGGGTGACAGAGCCCTGGTGGGACAGAGGTGACCCTGGTGGGTGGCAGAGCCCTGGTGGGTGGCAGAGCTGGCCCTGGTGGGTGCAGAGCCCTGTGGGTGGCAGAGCTGCCTGGTGGGTGACAGAGCTGGCCCTGGTGGGTGACAGATGCTGGTGGGTGCAGAGCCCTGGTGGGTGGCAGAGCTGGCCCTGGTGGGTGACAGCCCTGGTGGGTGGCAGAGCCCTGGTGGGTGCAGAGCTGACCCTGCTGGTGACAGAGCTGGCCCTCTGGGTGGCAGAGCTGGCCCTGGTGGTGACAGAGCTGGCCCTGCTGGGTGGCAGAGCTGGCCCTGGTGGGTGACAGAGCTGGCCCTGGTGGGTGGCAGAGCTGCCCTGGTGGGTGGCAGAGCTGGCCCTGGTGGTGGCAGAGCTGACCGTGCCTCCCTCGTTGCAGACACGCCCTGGTGGTGGATCCCAGGCTAGGCATTGTAAGCTGAAGGAGCTGCGCAAGCGCCACCCGCGCAGTACGAGGAGCCCACGGGGAACATGGTGCACATCAAACAGAAGCTCTACCACAACGGGCACCCCAGCCCCCGGCACCTGTGAGGGACTGCAGCGCCTCCGACCGCACACGGGACTCCTCTTCCTCACGGGACAGCCCGGGCGCCGCTCCCGGGCCGGCTGGGGACACGATTCTGTCGGGATTTGGTCGGGATGTCCACGGGTGGACACGCCGCCATGACACACCAGAAGCCGGTGCTGGGCGCTCTGCAGCCAAGGCTTTGCACTGTTTCCACATTTTATTGTCAGACTGGTGTAAATATGTAAAAAAAAAAAAAAAAAGCAGACAAACAACAACAAACAGAAAAAAAGATTTGCATTATAATTTCAACCCTCATTCTCATTTTCCTGGCTGTCCTGCACATCCATCCTGCTGGAAAATGGTGGCCGAGGGGATGGAGGTGGACAGCAGCAAGAAGATGCCAAGTGTCTCCTCCAGGAGCTCAGCCCCACAAAAATTTCTTTGCTCCTTTGGCTGCTCTGACCCTCCCATGGCTACAAGGCGCTGGCTGGTCACAGGTGTTGGATGGGGGAGGCACAGTGTCCCCTTTTTGGGTTTTTTTTGCTTTGTTCACAGGTTTCACAGTGTCCCCTTTTTCATTTTTGGGGTTTTTTTTTTGTTTTGGTTCACAGGTATTGGATGGGGGAAGGCACAGTGTCCCCTTTTTGGGGTTTTGGGTTTTTTGGTTCACAGGTTTGGATGGGGGAAGGCACAGTGTCCCCTTTTTGGGGTTTTTTGGGTTTTATTGCCTTGGTTCACGTTCTGGAGTTGCTGTGGGAGAAGGAAGGGCTGGGGATGGGTCAGGAGTTTGTGTTTGCATTGCTGCCCCCTGAACCTGCCTTAAGCACCCCCACCTGAGAGCCAGGGGACAGGAGCTGCTGCTGCTTTGGTGGCAACTTTGGTGGCACTTTTGGTGGTGGCACCTTGGTGGCACCTTTGGTGGTTGTACCTTTGGTCATGGCGCTTTTGGTGGTGGCACTTTTGATGGCACCTTTTGGTGACACCTGTGGTGGTGGCTCCCTTGGTGGTGACACCTTTGGAGGTGGCATCTTTGGTGGCACTTTTGGTGGTGGCACTTTTGGTGGTGGGAAAAAAGGAGCTGCTCAGCCCCTCTTCCTGCAGGGTGAGCCTGGTTCAAACATCCCAAAACCCCAAAACCCCAGAGGGCAGCAAGACAGGGTCCTGAGCAGGGTGGCCTTGGTTTTAAAACACCCCAAAAAACCTGGTTAAAACACCCCAAAACCCCAAAGAGCAGCTAGAAAGGCTCTGATCAGGGGTGAGGCCTGGTTAAAACGCCCCAAAACCCCAAAGAGCAGCACAAGGAGCTCTGAGCAGGGTGAACCTGGTTAGAACACCCAAAAACCTGGTTAAAACACCCCAAAACCCCAAAGAGAGCACAGAGGGAGCCCTGAGCAGCCGGTGAACCTGGTTTAAAACACCCCAAAAAACCCCAAAGAGCAGCAAGAAGGGGCTCTGATCAGGGTGAACCTGGTTAGAACACCCCAAAAATCCGGTTAAACACCCAAAACCTGTTTAAACACCCCAAAACCTCAAAGAGCAGCAAGAGAGTCCCTGAGCAGCCTCACTCCTGCTGCACCCCCTTCTTGTGGGGCTGGGCTCTGGGGACACACAGACACCCAGACCAAAACTCCAAAACCACAAACACCCAGACCAAACTCCTCCCCAAGCACCCCAAATGTCCCCAAAGTTGATCCAAAGTGTTTTTGTCTGTGCTGCTCCTGTGTGGGGTTTGAGGTCTGATCCTTTGGGATCAAGGCTCTGGGGGCAGTGTCCCCAGCCCAAAACCTCCCTTAGGGCCAGCAGAGGGGTCTGCAGGAGCTGGGGGGCTTTGGGGTGTTTTATGCTCTCCTGGGATTTGTGAGCAGGGATGAAGGAGGGAAATGCCATCCCCAGGAACCTGAGAACCCTGAACCCTCAATATTTCTCCCTATTTCATCTTTTTGTATCCAGTGGGGTGGTGCAGAAAAAGGGGGAAAACCCCAAAACTAAAGGATGCTGAGCATTGCCAGAAAAATCTCCTTTATTTCCATGGATTCCATGACACCCTCAGTGGCCTCCTGCTGTTTGATGGCAGGGAAAAGGAAACCACAGCTCCTGCTCTTCCTCCCTGCTCCACTTTCTGTGTTTTGGGGTCATTTTTTAATTTCCTATACCCAGTTCAGTTAATTACAAGCCCCCCAAACTGCCCAAATATTCCCATTTTTCTGCCATTCCTACTTTTGCTATTCCCTAGTGCCTCTTGTCTTGGAGCCCCAGGTTTTTTCTGGACCTCAATAATTGCCTGGTCCATATTTGTGTCTGTCTGTCTGTCTGTCTGTCTGTCATTCCTGGCTGTGATGTCCAAAATTCCTTAGGATCTAAGGAATGACTTTTCCTTGAGCAGTTATCAACAAGTGGGGACAGCATTTTGTAGGGGAGAAAATTCCATTGGGATAAGGACAAAATATTGAGTCCCTGGGACTGGTTATGTAAAAAAAAGGGGGAGAAAAAAGCACTTTAAATCAAATTTTCCACTGACTAAACTCAGACTGAATGTAAAGCCTGGCTCTGCCCTGCTCTAGCAGCTGAGCTTGGTTGAAATATTAAAAATTTAAGCAGAAATATTAAAAATCAGGCAGCTGGAAAGGGTGAAGTGATGGCTCACACCTGTTAGGTTTGATCTGGCTGGTCCACGGCAAAATTCCATAAAAATTTGAGGATCTGGAAGAGGGGGGAAAAAAATTTCTACATAATCAAAATGTTCCAGTTGTATAAAAGGAGATTTTGAAAAAATCTCCTTCCTCTCCTCTGCTTCCCATGACAAGAGGGAAGGAGAGGAGAGGAAGGAGAGGAGAGGAAGAAGAGAAGGAAGCAGAGGGGAGGAAGGAGAGGAAGTAAAGGAGAGGAAGAAGAGAGGAAGAAGAGATGAAGTAAAGGAGAGAAAGGAGAGGAGAGGGAAGCAGAGGAGAGGAAGGAGAGGAAGAAGAGGGGAGGGAAATAGAGGAAGAAGAGGGGAGGGAAGCAGAGAAGGAAGGAGAGGAGGGAAAGAAAAGAAGGAAGAGAAGGAAGCAGAAAGAAGGAGAGGAAGAGGAGAGGGAAGTAATGGAGATGAAGAAGAGCAGAGGAAGAAGAGGAGAGGAAGCAGAGGTGAGGAAAGCAGAGCAGAGGAAGGAGAGGGAGGAGAGGAAGGAGATGAAGTAAAGGAGAGGAAGAAGAGGAGAGGAAGCAGAGGTGAGGAAAGCAGAGCAGAGGAAGAAGAGGAGAGGGAGGAGAGGAAGGAGATGAAGTAAAGGAGAGGAAGAAGAGGAGAGGGAAGGAAAGCAGAAGGAAGAAGAAGAAGAGAGGGAAGAAGAGGAGAGGAAGCAGAGGAGAAAAAGGAGAGGAAGAAGAGGAGAAGGAAGCAGAGGAGAGGAAGAAGAGGAAAGGGAAGCAGAGAAGGAAGGAGAGGAGGAAAAGAAGGAAGAAGAGAAGGAAGCAGAAAGAAGGAGAGGAAGAGGAGAGGGAAGTAAAGGAGAGGAAGAAGAGCAGAGGAAGAAGTGGCAGAGCCAGGAGGAGCTGCCCACCCCAGCTGGGCCGTGGGGCCTGCTGTGTGTCCGTGTGTCCTGAGCTCTGTCTGTGTGTCCCTCTGTCCCCTGCATGGACCTGTCCCCCTGTGGCACCCCCATTTCTGTTCCCCAGGGGTTCCCAGCCCCTCCTGGCCCTGCTCTCACCCTGGGGAGGATTTTCACTCCTGGAACACCAGGACAGAGCCTGCAGTGCTGCTCACCTGATTTTYTTTTTTTTTTTCTTTTTTCCTGCACCCAAACCACTTCTGCATGCATCAGGCAGGGAGAGGCACAGCCCAGACCACCAGAGAGATCCAACTCTGCTCTGGGTCTATCACAGAATCATCTCTACTGTGGTTGAAAAGCAATAATGGCTAATTTTAATTTTTATTAAATAAAACTTGCACAGGCAGATTTCAGCCAGGGCTTTGTGCTCTCCAGCCTGTGCTGAAGGGAGCAGCTGAAGGTGCAGAGAGCTTGGGCTGGGGGAGGCAATAGAAAAAAGCACACTGTGATTTCCTTGGGGTCAACAAGTGAGTGTATTTCAGCCATTCCTTCCCTTTCAAGAAGATGTTTGTATCATAGAGAACCAGTTCAGCTCCTGGAACTAAGCCCATCCTTTGCTGTTTGTCAGTAAAATAGTTTTTTGCATGTTTTGCATCTGAGTGGTTTTTTTTCCCCAACCCTTTGAACTCAGTAATTCCCTCTGGGRCACCCCAGAGCAGCAATTCCCCAGATTTTGGGCAGAGGGGTGACAGGAGAAGGTGCAAAAAGGCTGGGAAGGGTGTGGGGAGAGCTCTCCTTGACCTCTGAGGAAAAGGTTGTTGGGAATTCCCCGTTCTGGGACAGATTTTTGGCTTCTGCTGGCTGGGAAAACAGGGARGCTCTGA
This sequence comes from Sporophila hypoxantha, assembly GCA_002167245.1. NCBI lineage: Eukaryota > Metazoa > Chordata > Aves > Passeriformes > Thraupidae > Sporophila > Sporophila hypoxantha. The sequence continues at coordinate 2,142,886 of NDFG01000004.1, read as the reverse complement.
GATCCAAAACTGATTTTAAAGGAAAATATTTCAATTTTGTTCAATTCTGGGTGCAAGCTGCCTGCAGAGAGGAGCCTGAGCCTYTCAAGCMCAATGCCTGGRAGGGCAGAAAAAGCAGGAAAAGCAGAGGAATCTCAGGAGAAGTGCCAGGGAACAGCTCAGCATGGACAAAGTGGGGCTGGTGGCAGCTCCTGTGTGAGCAGAGCAGCTCAGCAAGGGCACAGATTTAGGTCAGGCCAATGTGCTTGAGCTGTGYAGCTACACAAGAGGCCTCAGAGCAGAGCACAGAGTTCAAATCCAGTTCAAACACAGAAAAAAAAAAATCAGGAGACTTTCTAACCTGTCTCTCATATGCACAGAAGAACAAATGTCATCTCATCAAGACAGGCTCGTGTTCAGGGCTTGACAATGGCACATTTTCCCAGCTGCTGCAGAAAATCTGAGTGGCAAGAGCAGCTTGATGGCAGCAGTGGGAGCAAACAARCCCCACTCACCTCTCTCTTCAGACCATGCTGCATCTGTGTGCCCCAAACTCACCTCTGCACAGAAAAAAGTGATTTAYTTGGGGGAAAAATATGTGGGGCTGCTCTCAGACCACTTGTGTTAAACAGTGAATYCCCCCAAATCCACTTTTCTAAGAAAAAYTTATTCTGAAGGGCAMCTCAAGTGAGGAAGGAGCTCATGGGCAGGATTTGGGGATRAAAGGGTGAGAAATGGCTCTGCTGRAACACAAACCCTACAGATTTAAATCTATGGGATGTAAATGTCAGGCTTGGACAATCCCTGGGTTCCCACAGCTGCTGGGACACTGCAGGAACAGCTCAGAAGGATTTGGGGTCAGGCCATAGACACCAACACAACCAGTGGTGTTTCACCAAGGGCTCCTTTAATAAATTCATTTGTTTCTGCCTTTTGAACCCATTTTGTTTTTCTGGTTTTGCACTTCAAACCCACGAGACCCAGGGCAGCCCCTCCCTGGCCCCACGGGCTGCTCTCCACGGGGCCACCCCACCAAACCTTTGCCTTTTTTCTCTCTGCTCAGGTGAMTCCTGCAGGTTTCTCACACCGGTGTCCCTTTGGGGAAAGGCAGCAGGGGGTTCCTGGCAGTCTCTTTGTTTGCTTCTGCACCTTCTGTTTTCAGCCACTCCATCTTCTGCCGGTGCTGCCTGACGGCGTCGGCCACGCGCGCGTCCATCATGGCCTCGGTCAGCACGCCGTCCTCCGAGGCGTAGGCTGCTGCCTGTGGGGACAAGGACACCTCAGACACCTCGGGGATGGCATGTGCCACCAGCAGGGGACATCTCAGGCTGCTGCCTGGCTGCTGTGCCCTTCCCCATGGGGGATTTCCACCACAGCGCTCTGGTTCCTTGTGGCGCGCAGGGATCACCAACGAGCTCTGCCCAACGCTGGATTCCTGGGAATAAAAGCCCTTGTTTGGAGAAGAAAAAYCCAACATTTGGCTTTTTTAAATYTCCTCACCTCCTCTAAAAGWGCTGCAYRTGTGAAGYCTYGTTTTMAGAAGAAAAACCCCACGTTTGGCTCCTTTAAATTTCCTCTCTGTTCTAAAAGAGCTGCACATGTGAAGTCTTGYTTTAAGAAGAAAAGACCCCACATTTGGCTCCTTTAAATTTCCAAGTGACYCCAAGTRTGGGGTCTTTTCTTCTTATTTTCAGAAGAAAAGACCCACACTTGGCTCCTTTAAATTYCCTCTCCTGCTCYAGAAGAGCTGTACATGTGAAGCCTGGTTTTGAGAAGGAAAGATCCACATTTGGCTCCTTTAAATTTTCTCTCCTGCTCTAAAAGTGCTGCTCCTTGTTTTCAGAAGACCCAAAATTTGGCTCCTTTAAATTTCCAAGTGACCCCAAGTGTGGGGTCTTTTCTTCTAAGACCCACACTTGGCTCCTTTAAATTTCCTCTCCTGYTCCASAAGAGCTGCACATGTGAAGCCTGGTTTTCAGAAAMGACCCCACATTTGGCTCCTCTAAATTTCCTCTTTTGCTATAAAAGAGCTGCATGTGTGAAACCTTGTTTTGAAAAGGAAAGACACACATTAGACTCCTTTAAATTTCCCCTCCTGCTCTAGAAGAGCTGCACATRTGAAGCCTGSTTTTCAGAAGACCCACATTTGGCTTTTTAAAATTTTCTGTCCTCTAAAAGAGCTGCATGCATGAAGCCAATAAAGTGAAGAGAGGTGGGTGCAGGAGGGTGATGGAACCACTCCATCCAAAGCTACAGAAAATTGTTTAAATGCTTGCACAGCAGAACAAACAGCAGTGCTGGGGGGCACATGGGCAACGTGGTGCCTCTAAAATGATGTTTAATGTGCCTCTAAAATGATGTTTAATGTGCCTTAGCCTGCTTTCCTCGTGCACTCCCTCAGGAACCTTCCCTGCATCACTTCAGTGCTGTGGCAGCTCCCACCCTGCACTCAAATCCCARCTCCCCAGTCCAGTTCTGCTGGCAGAGGCAGCACAAAGGTGACCACAGCTCCTTGGGGCAGCTCCTGCCACCTTTATCCCCCAGGGGAMCAGGCCTGTGGGGCAGCAGAGGGACAGGGGACACCCAGCACAGCTGGGGCTCAGCCTGGCCAGCCTGAGATGCCAGCACAGCACACAAGGGAAGGATGCTGGTGCTGTCAGCTGCACCCATCTCCAAGGTAACAGAGCAGCCCCCGAGCTGCAGAGTTCTAAATCTGGTTCCTCCCTCTGCAAGGGCTCCCGTGAGCAGCTCAGGGAACGAGGGAGCTGGGCTGAAAAGAGATCCCTTGGCTGCACAGAGGGGTGTACAGAGATCCCTTGGCTGCACAGAGATTCTTTGGCTGTACAGAGGGTTGTACAGGGATCCCTTGGCTGTACAGAGACTCTTTGGCTGTACAGGGATACCTTGGCTGCACACAGATCCCTTGGTTGTACACAGATCCCATGGCTGCACTGAGGGTTGTACAGGGATCCCTTTTATGCACACAGATCCCTTGGCTGGACACAAATCACTTGGCTGTACACAGATCCCTTGGTTGTATAGAGGGCTGCACACAGATCCCTTGGCTGCACAGAGATTCCCTGGCTGCWCACAGATCCCTTTTATGCTCACAGGTCCCTTTGATGCACACAGATCCCTTTCATGCACACAGATCCCCTGGCTGTACAGGAATCCTTTGGCTGCACACAGATCTCTTTTATGCACAAAGATCCCTCTTATGCACAGGGATCCCTTGGTTCCACACAGATCCCCTGGCTGCTCACAGATCCCTTTGATGCACACAGATCCCTTGATTGTACTGAGACTTCTTGGCTGTACAGAGGATTGTACAGAGATCCCCTGGCTGTACACAGATCCCTTTCATGCACACAGATCCCTTGGTTGCTCACAGATCCCCTGGTTTCACACAGATCCCTTGGCTGTAGAGAGATCCCTTGGCTGCTCACAGATCCCTTTTATGCTCACAGATCCCTTGGTTTCACACAGATCCCCTGGTTTCACACAGATCCCTTCCATGCACACTGATCCCTTGGCTGTAGAGAGATCCCTTTTATGCTCACAGATCCCCTGGTTTCACAGAGATCCCCTGGTTTCACACAGATCCCTTCCATGCACACAGATCCCTTTTATGCTCACAGATCCCCTGGTTTCACACAGATCCCTTCCATGCACACAGATCCCTTGGTTGTACAGATCCCTCTGATGCACACAGGGATTGGGATGAGGGCTGRGAGCCCTGCAGCTCCCCCCAACCATCCTGCCTGGCCCTAAGAACCCCAAACTTCCCCCACATCCTGGATTTTCAGTGTCAACCCTTCTGTCCCCTGTCCCAGTGAGTCTAACTTGCATTTCAGTGATTGTGAGGCATCACACACAGGCTCCATCAATTATTGATGCTGCAAAACATCCATTCCAGCAAGGAAGGAGCCTGACAGAAAAACAGCACAGGAACAAACTCAAGGGTGACCCTTGTACACCTCAGGGATGTCCATGGGGCAGAAAACAAAGCCCAGGATGAGCTGTGGCTCTGCCACCACCACAGGGTTAGAGCTGCCTATGGCATCACTGAGGAGATGGAAGGAGAAAAAATTATTTCCAGCAATAAGCAAAAGATTACTCAAGCTGGTTTTCAGGTCCTCTAACCTATTTTCCAGCCTTTTTTTGGAGAGGGGAACTGGTTAGACCACAAAAGGTCTCAGAGCTGGCAGGTGCTGGTTTTTCCTGCAAAATCCTTTCCTTGTGCAAACCCTTTGCAATCCTTGCTCCAGGCAGCACTGACACTTAAAACCAGGAGTAAAGCCTGGTCTTGGGAAGGAGCAGGTCTGTAAARAGAGAATTCTCTAGTTATWATTATTTATTTTCTATTTATTTATTATTTATTCTCTATTTATTTATTCTGCAAGGTTCTTGTGCTGCTCTCACTGCCTGAGCAAGATCCTCAGCACCTCTCCTGTCCTCTCTGCAAAAACTGACAYTTAAAACCAGGAGTAAAGCCTGGCCTTGGGAAGGAGCAGGTCTGTAAAGAGAGGTTCATTAATTATTATTATTTATTCTCTATTTATTTATTATTTATTCTCTATTTCTTTATTCTCCAAGGTTCTTGTGCTGCTCTCACTGCCTGAGCAGGATCCTCAGCACCTCTCCTGTTCTCTCTGCAAAAAGGGAAACACTGCAAAGGTTTTGTTCAGACCTCCCTCATCCCTTTGACTTTTTTTTTTTTTGGTAAAATAAAAATTCTTCATAGATTTTATTTGTAAATTAAAAATAAAAACCGGGCTCTCTCAATGCAGCCCTGAAACCACTGCAAAGGTTTTGTTCAGACCTCCCTCACCCCCTTGACATTTTTATTTTTTGTAAAACAAAAATTATTCATAAATTTTTTTTGTAAAATAAAAATAAAAACAGGGCTGTCAATGCAGCCCTGGTGGGGTGTTTGMAAACGAAAAAAGAGCTTTTTTGGGATGCATTTTGTGCTGCCAGAGCACAGCCCATCCAGCCCAGAGAGGAACCTCCTGCAAAGCTGTGCAGTTCATGCTCTGCTGATTTTCTCAATGACTTTCTATTTTTAGAAAGCCTCAGGCCCTCACTGTCAAGAAAGCAAATGGGAGAAGCAGCTGCCCCTTCTGGGAGTAGCTTGCACACACATAAAAATGGTACCAAGCTTCATTTATATTCATACCTCTGCCTCCTGCGTGGGCAAATTTTAACCCATTTTCTCCAGTGCAGCAATTCCTGTTTTATCCCTCAAAGCCAATTATGAAATAATTGTGTTTGCTGAGGATGGAACAGATGACAAGTCCAGCCTGAATGACCTCATGTTTCATTCCAGCCAAGATTTGTGGTTTGTTTGAACCTGGCCAGGCTCATCTGTATCATTTAAATCCCATTTATAATGAAAATAGCCTGATGAAAAAAGAAAAAATCCCCCACAAAAATACAACAGCTATTTTTAAAATATAAACAAGGGAGTAAAAAAAAAAAAAAAAAAGGCATTTATGTCAGTGGCATAAAAGGCAAGGAAATGACAGGAAGCTCCCACTGGGACATAAAACTCCTGGGAATTCTCCTGAAGTGCTGCCAAAACAGTTTTCCAAGATTACAGCTTGGAATAGTGAAAGGTTGCTTTTTGCTTTTAGGTTTTGACATTTTATCTAAAGCACATCAGCAGCTTTGAGTGCAGGGCTGGGAAGTCTGCACAAGGCTGGAAACAGAATTTTTCCATTTTTCCTGAGGGGAATTTTTAAGGTGAAAAAGCACTGAGTCTATGCTAGAGCCATAAAGGACAATGGAAAAGCACAAGGACAAAAGGGAATGCTCAGACTCCTGCAGGAGAGATTAAAATGGATTTTTAGCACGCACACTCTTGGCTGTGCCAGACAGCAATATTTTTTCCCAGTGCTAGAGGTTACACTCTTGGCTTTTCTGCTTCTTATTTTTGAATTCTGTTGGTAAATTCAGGACAGGCAGGGCCAGACTGAGACAGGAGTGGGGTAAAACTTCATGTCAGTGACAGCAAATCCATCTCCAGCCCAGCTCATGGGGGAGTTAAAGGCTCTGAAAGCTGCAGCTCCTGCTCAGTTTGACTGAGATGGGTTTTTGTCATGGACATATTTTATGAAAAATCTGTAAATAGAGAATTTTTCTAGAGACATATTTTGTCATGGATATATTTTATGAAAAATATGTAAATAAAGAATTTTTCTTTTGTTAGGGTCTTTTCTCCTGAGAAGCTGAGAGGCCTCAGAAATGAAATGTGAACAATAATTATCTGCTGCTGTGGAATGCAACAGGTGTACCTGTGATTGGTCTCATGTGGTTGTTTTTAATTAATGGCCAATCACAGTCCAGCTGTGAGATATTGATATGAGATATAAGACATACAGAGTAACCAGGTTATTCTGTAATCAGATTATTTCCCACCTTTTTCAGGCAGCACCTTGAATTAAAAGGGAATTAAAAGACCAAAAACTAGATATTGATATATCAGATTATTTCCCACCTTTGGCAGACAGCACCTTGAATTAAAAGGGAATTAAAATACCAAAAATGAGCTATTGATATGAGATATAAAAAATAGAGAATAATCAGATTATTCTGCAATCAGATTATTTCCCACCTCTGGCAGCCAGCACCTTGAATTAAAGTACCAAAAATGAGATATTGATATATCAGATTATTTCTCACCTCTTTCAGGCAGCACCTTGAATTAATAGGGAATTAAAAGACCAAAAATGAGCTATTGATATGAGATATAAGAAATAGAGAGCAATCAGATTATTCTGCAATCAGATTATTTCCCACCTTTGGCAGCCAGCACCTTGAAGTAATAGGGAATTAAAAGACCAAAAATGATATTTTGATATGAAATATAGGAAATACAGAGGAATCAGATTATTTCCCACCTTTTTCAGGCAGCACCTTGAATTAAAAGGGAATTAAAATACCAAAAATGAGATATTGATATGAGATATAAGAAATACAGAGTGCCTGTGGTGCACAAGCTCCCTGCAGCTGCTGCATCCAGCCTGGTGAGGATTTTTGGGAGGAACTTCTGGTTCCTGAAGGAATTTTGGAGTAAATTCCTACCCTGAGCACTGTAGCTATGCAGTTAACTCATCTTGCCAAGTTATTTTTATCTGAGCTCAGCTCCCTGACCCAGTTCAGAGCACAGCCATCCACAGGGGTGCACCAGCACCACGGGAAGGAGATTGGGAGGCAGGAAAACACTGCCAGAAAAGCTGGAAAATGCAGCTTTAAACCTTCCCTGATCCTACAAAGAATCACCAGTGCTAAAACAGGGAATAAAATATCAACAGCACCCAGGAGAGCAGCACGGGTGAGGAAATTCACCTGCCTGGAGAGGGGATTCTCCCCAAAGCTGCTGAGGGGTGCACACAGAAACACCCAAAGGGKTCCTGGCAGGAACAGCAGCTCCAAACTCCAAATTCCTCATCCAAAAAATGGATAAGAAGTCACAGGTTTTCATATTTTTATAAGTTTGCATATTTGGGTTTAATCTTCCAATTACAGCTCGAGGTAATGAAGGAATTTATCCCAAGTTTGCTCCCTCCAAACTCATTTTTGTTTCACTTTTTTGGGGCAGGAACAGCAGCTCCAGTTGGTCCCAGCTCCAAATTCATCCAATAAATGGACCACAGGTCACAGGTTTTCATATTTTTCTAAATTTGGTCCATTTGCATATTGGGGTTGAATCTCCCAATTACAGCTTMAGGTAATGAAGGAATTTATCCAAAGTTTGCTGSCCYCAAACTCATTTTTGTTTAATTTTTTTAGGGCAGGAACAGCAGCTCCAAGCTCCAAATTCCTCATCCAAAAAATGGACAAGAAGTCACAGGTTTTTATATTTTTATAGGTTTGCATATTTGGGTTTAATCTTCCAATTACAGCTCGAGGTAATGACGGAATTTATTCCAAGTTTGCTCCCTCCAAACTCATTTTTGTTTCACTTTTCTGGGGCAGGAACAGCAGCTCCAGTTGGTCCCAGCTCCAAATTCCTCATCCAAAAAGTGGACCACAGGTCACAGGTTTTCATATGTTTCTAAATTTGGTCCATTTGCATATTGGGGTTGAATCTCCCAATTACAGCTTCAGGTAATGAAGGAATTTATCCCAAGTTTGCTCCCTCCAAACTAATTTTTGTTTAACTTTAATGAGGTCCCTTTGATTTTAACCTTGATTTTTAACTTTGATTTTAATGTTGATTTTCACTCTGATTTTCACCCTGATGTTCACCCTGATTTCCACTCTATAATTTTCACTCTAATTTTCACCTTGATTTTCACTCCAATTTTCACCTTTTCACCTTGATTTTCACTCTGATTTTCACCTTGATTTCCACCCTAATTTTCACCTTGATTTTCACTCCAATTTTCACCTTTTCACCTTGATTTTCATTCTGATTTTCACCTTGATTTTCACTCTAATTTTCACTCTGATTTCCACTGATTTTAACCTTGATTTCCACTCTGATTTTCCCAAAAATGACAAATGAAGTTTCTTGCTACATCCAACCAACTCAAATATTTCTCCCCTCTCCTGAGTATTTTTTTCCAAGCCCTTTGAGTGTTTCATGAGAGCAGAGAGGAGCACAACAACTTCCTGCTGCAATTTTACATCAAACCCTGTTAATAGTGCTGGCAGCACGAGGAACATTTTTAAAAGCTGTCAGGGAAAATTAGTCACCCCCACCTTTTCCCTTCCTTCAGCAGCACTTAAAGGATAAATGATAAAAGCTGAGGTCATTCCTGGGAAGAAATGACAAACTTGCTGATAAGGGGGTGATAAAAAGCAAAGCWTCATTTATCACAACTTCTTATTACAGGAAATAGTTGGCAGCAAAGCCTTTCATAGATGACAGCACATATTTTGAAATATGATTCAATATCATAAAAATTATACAGGAAAATTAACCAGCTGTGTGCTACCAAAGAATAAAATAAGAACTAACAGCACTCAAATTAGACCTCAGCTCATGACTGCTGCAATTAAAATTAATTTCTACTAGAAAGGATAAATATTTATGTTCCTTAAAAGGTGGAAAATCAGTAGTAGAAGGAATGAAATGCACAAACTTCCTCAGATGTTTGTGAGCTGCTAAACTAAATTAAAAATTTAAGAACTAAACAAAAAGCCACTTTGTTTTTACAAGCCCTGCAAGGAAGCTGACATGAGCAGGTTACATGACACACAAATTGGAGCACATTTCCTCACTTGATATTTCTAGGTTAGTGCATGAAAATCCACAATCCAGTAAGAAACTGGCAGCTGTGACAAAACAAGGTGAAAACTTGATTTAAATAAAAAAAACAACACTAAAGCTTGCTGAGCATGTGAATAATTGTACTCCAAGTGACTGCATTTCTTATTTTTATGTATAAATAAAATGTACAAAATGTATGTATGCATAAATAAAATGTACAAAATTTATGTATAAATAAAATGTACAAATATCTATTTTTTTTTTCAGCTCCAATTCCAGTTTTGTTTCTTTAATAGCTCAAATTGCACTGAAAAGGTTTGGAACAAAGGAGAGGAGGAGGATGGTTCAGGGCCCTAATGAGGGCACCAAAATCAGGTTTCTCTTCTGCTGAGCTTCCTGAGCTGGAGCTTGAGTGTGGCCAGCCCAAACTGACCCCAAACTCACCTGCTTGACCTAAATTCCATARGGGATTTCCCACTAGGGATTATCAAAACTGCTCCTGTTTATGGGATGAGGAATTGTGCTGATATTGCAACAACCACCCCAGAGGTAGCAGGGATCTGGGAGCACCCCATGGACAATGAGTGAAGGAATTTATCCCAAGTTTGGGAAACCTTCACAGGGAGAGATGAGCTGAGACTCCAGAGTCAAAGCCTGAAACATCCCAGGGGGAAAAGGGAGGGAAGGGAGGGGAAAAAGGGAGGGAAAAAGGGAGGGAAAGGGGAAGGAAAAGGGAGGGAAAAAAGGGAGGAAAGGAAGGAAAAAAGGGAAGGAAAAGGGATGGGAAGGGGAAGGAAAGGGGGGAAGGAAGGGGGAAGGAAAAGGGGAAGGAAAAGGGGAAGGAAAAGGGGAAGGAAAGGGGGAAGGAAAAGGGGGGAAGGAAAGGGGGGAAGGAAAGGGGGGAAGGAAAAAGCGGGGAAGGAAAAGGGGGGAAGGAAAAGGGGGAAGGAAAAAGGGGGGGAAGGAAAAGGGGGAAGGAAAAGGGGGAAGGAAAAGGGGGGAAGGAAAAAAGGGGGAAGGGAAAGGGGGGAAAGGAAAAGGGGGGAAGGAAAAGGGGGGAAGAAAGGAAAAGCCCTCTCACCTGCCACGCCACAGCAAGCTGGGAGATCTCCCGGCCGGACATGCCCTCGGTCAGCCTGGCAATCTCTGAGCACTTCTTGCCATAATCAAACTGGGCCAGCTTCAACCTCCTGAAAGGCACAACAACMTTCTGGTCAACTCCACACCACAGGAGTTCCTACAGACTCCTGCTTGCATTTCTGCCTYCTGAATTTTAAGGGCACTGCAGCCATGATATTTTATGAAAAATCCTTTACAAGCACCAACTCCTGTCTCTTTGAAGAGCCCAAACCCTCTMCTAACTCCAAGGATGCCTCTGTCACAGACATATTTTATGAGAAATCCTTTTGCTAGGAKCTTTTCTCCTGAGAAGCTGAGAGGTCTCAGAAATTAAATGTAAACAATAATTATCTGCTGCTGTGGAATGCAACAGGTACATCTTTAATTKGTCTCATGTGGTTGTTTTTAATTAGTGGCCAATCACAGTCCAGCTGTCTTGGACTCTCTGGTCAGTCACAAGATTTTATTATCATTCCATTCCTTTCAAGCCTTCTGATGAAATCCTTTCTTCTATTCTTTTAGTATAGTTTTAATATATCATTTTAATATAATATATATCTCATAAAATAATAAACCAGCCTTCTGAAACATGGAGTCAAGATTCTCTTCAAGTCATCTCTTCCCTCATCCTGGGACTCCTGTGAACACCACCACAGGGTAAAACAAAAAATCTGGGATGGTGTCACAGCAAGAGGCACCTCCCAAGTCTTTTGCTTGTTGAAAGTGGGTTTATAGACAAAACATACAAGAAAGGGGATGAGGAAAAACAAAGMAAGCAAGGGAATTCTCCAGGGTGGGAGAGTTGTGAGGGGTACTCACTGTTTGCCCTCTGTGGCTGGCTTCAGGACGTGCTGGTCGAAATACATCCTGACCAGGCGCTCGCGCTCCTCCAGCCGGGGCAGCTCAAAGTTCACCATCTCATCTATCCTGTCATTGATGGCCCAGTCAAACTGCTCTGGCTGGTTGCTTGCTAAAACAAGCATAAACCTGGAATTAGGGGAAAAAAAAAAGAATAAAGATAGACTGACAAAGTCATAAAAATCAAAATTGATGAGCTGAGTTTGAACGTTGGGAGCTGCCGTGGKTGGGATCAAAGATGTTTCATCACCTGAAAAAAAAAACCTGGATTCCTTAGAAATAYCTTAGAAATACCTTTAAAACCTTAGAAATAACCTCAAGCAGCACACTAAAATGTCTTTTGGGCTATTTAGAACAGTCTGAAGAGTGCAGACCAAGCTCTGCTCCATGGTACAGATGTGCTTCTCCAGGTCTTGCTGCATTTTGGAGCTGGAAATCCTTTTTTTGTTTTATTGCTTTGTAATGATGCTTCTTCCCTGTGCCAATACTTTAATGCTTTAATTGATGTCACCAGTTTAACAGTGCCTAATAATTTGAAATGGGCTTTTAAGCACAGCTATTGGAATATTGATGTTCTTGCTGTCTGGCTGAATCATTGCCTACAAGGGGCCGTGTTCTCTGCTGTCATTTCTGGAGATAACTTGGCCAAGCCAAGACTGTGGGGTTTTTATCAACAAAGACTTGCAGAAACACAAGCCTGGATTAAGGATTGCCATGCAGCCTGATATTCAGGCAGTTTGATATCCCACAAATGATTTTTTGTAAGTTCAAAGGCAGCAATTCCCAGTCCTGGTGCCAATTCCCTGCGGAAGGAAGAGCTCTCCTCAGGGTCTCACCAAAGCACCCCATTTACACAGCCCATTTCACCCATTTCACCCCAGTGAGCTCCCCCTGATGGATGCAGGGCTGCTCCTTGCCCAGAGCAGCAATAAGGCTGCTCAGAAGTAAAAAGCTGTGCATGAATCACCAGGGCATGTTCAGTGTCCTCAGATGGCTCATGGGTGAATCCAATGGCAGAGCTCACTGCAAACAAGAGCTCAGCTGTTCTCAGCATCCCCAGCACCCCAAAAAACACCCCCAGAGCTCCTCCAAGGCAATTTAAAATCAGGAGAAAGAAAAAACCATCCTCAGCACCCCAAAAAACACCCCCGGAGCTCCCAGCACCCCAAAAAAATGCCCAATTTAACATCAGGGGAAAGAAAAAAACATCCCCAGTGCCCAAAAAAAAAAACCCAAACACCCAGAGCTCTTCCAAGGCAATTTAACATCAGGGGAAAGAAAAAACCATCCCCAGCTGCCTGACACAAGCACAAGATGGGAAGAGGTCACTGCAGAGGAGCAAGCACCCCTCAAGTGTTTTTCCAGGGAACTTGAAGCACCCAGCCAGGAGAACTCTGAATTTTTGTGGGAGTGATTTTCCTGGGCTCTTGTCTAAACAGTAACTCGCCAAGAAAGAAAATATAAACATCAAGATACTCAAGATGTCCAAATATTACCGAAGTTTCGGGAAAAAATTTTCCTTCTGTTCTGATTTCCAAGTGCCAGGAAGAGTTGAAGGAGGAACAAGCTACATCCAGCACATAAAGTGAAAGGGGGAAATTCTCTGCAGATTTTGTTCAATCCCTCAGCAGCACAGATCATTTCCAACCTCCATTTGTACATCAGAGACCCTTTAAAAACTTTTCTCAACGCAGGGAAATATCAGCTGCTGGAACTGGATACTCACTTGTTGCTGTGCTGCCCTGTTCTGTGCAGAAATGCATTTAAAGTTGCTCTGAGATCTTCACTGATTTTCTCCTGCAAAGATGAAACCCAAAGGAGGATCAGCTGCTGAGGAGTGCAGGCAGGTCAGAGCTTTAATCAGCATTAACGACAAAGGGAATTCTGCTATTTGACTATTTATTTATTTATTTATATTCCTTTATTTAAGCAGGAGCAGGAGGAGCAGGAAGGAGCAGGAACAGGAAAAGGAGAAGGAAGGAGCAGGAAGGAGCAGGAAGGAGCAGGAAGGAGCAGGAAGGAGCAGAGTAGAAGGAGCAGAGTAGAAGGAGCAGAGTAGAAGGAGCAGAGTAGAAGGAGCAGAGTAGAAGGAGCAGAGTAGAAGGAGCAGAGTAGGAGAAGGAGGAGGAGGAGGAGCAGAACAGGAGAAGGAACAGAAGAAGGAGCAGAAGGAGCAGAGAAGGAGAAGGAGCAGGAGAAGGAAAAGGAGCAGAGCAGGAGCAGGAGAAGGAGAGGAGAAAGAGCAGGAGAAGGAAAAGGAGAAGGAGCAGAAGAGGAGAAGGAGCAGGAGCAGAGCAGGAGAAGGAGCAGAATGAGGAGGAGCAGAAGAGGAGACGGAGCAGAACAGGAGAAGGAGCAGAGCAGGAGAAGGAACAGAAGAAGGAGCAGAAGGAGCAGAGAAGGAGAAGGAGCAGGAGAAGGAAAAGGAGAAGGAGCAGAAGAGGAGAAGGAGCAGAAGAGGAGCAGAAGGAGCAGAACAGGAGAAGGAGCAGGAGCAGAGCAGGAGAAGGAGCAGAGCAGGAGAAGGAGCAGGAGCAGAGCAGGAGAAGGAGCAGAGCAGGAGAAGCAGAGCAAACACACACCCAGCACTTACTGTGGCCCTTTTCCTCAGGAATGCATCTGCCTCGTCCACAAAGAGCAGGAGGCTGCAAAAGGGAAGCACCACAGTGACAGCACAGGGTGAGGCAGGCCTGGGGAGCCTTTGCTTCTTTTTTTTGCCAGGGTTGGGATTAAATGGACAAGATGGAATTTCTTGTTTGGACTCAGATGTTTGTTAGTTCTTATCTATGTTAGAATCTCACAAGCCCTGAGTTCTGCAGCTCTTCACTCCAACAAACTAAAAATGGAGCCCTGTCTCTCTCTACAAGGCCTTTTAAGGCTAAACTGTCCAATTAAGAAATGACACATAAATCATTTTTACTTTTAACCCAATAATGAACCACCTGTGGCCACAATGGGGACTTTTTTATCCAATACACAAAACCACCCAAAGCCATGGAGGAGGAGGAGGAGGAGAAGGTGAAGGTGAAGAAGGGGGAGAAGGAGAAGGAGGATAAGGAGGAGGAGGAGAAGAAGGAGGAGAAGGAGGAGGAGAAGGTGAAGAAGAAGGACCAGCCTCCACCTTAAAACCTCCATCTTGTCCCATATATATGACATTATTCTAAAACCCCAAACTCTGAGTTTCCCACCCTTTTCCCACACACTTCTATCCAAACTCCACACCCACAATCCCAGCTCCATCACTCCATTCTGGAAGCTTCTCCTCAGCCTCAAATGCAGAAATTTAGACCTGCTCAAGTCTAAGTGCTMTTTTAGCATTCCCTCCCCTTTACAGAGATGTGTGAAGGGCACAATACAGAAATCTTGGTGACAGTGACACCTCCCTGCCATTTTTCCTCCTTATGCCACTCTGAAAAGCTCAAAGCAGAGTCCTGTCCTCAGCCTGCTTTGTTATTTTCTGAGGTTTTTCTTTCCCAAACCACAGCAGCACTAATGGAATGGCTTTACTACCTGTGGAGAAGTGAATTAATAAAGTCCATGAATTATTCACCAAAATAAATTCACTTCTAACCCAAGGGCASTGCTCTTCCCCAGGGACTGAGCCTGTAAAGATGTTTATCAATAACAGAAGCAGGTTGCTCATAAAGCTGTCACAGCTTGTACTACCTCCCTGCCTAACTTCAAACCCAGCTTTTTTCCAGGGGATTTCAGGCCTATTAACAGCTTCTCCCAAATATTCTCTGCAGAAAATGTCTGTTATCACAATTTCAGCTAAATAGGAAACAGCTAACACTGGTGGATATTCAGAATTAAATATGTTTAAATACGTCAGGGTTACTGGAGGGGARAATATTGATTTTATGGACACATGTAAGCTTTGATCAGGCAGTGTAGGGAGCTGAAATGCACAGAAATTTTTTATCAGGGCAGAGAAATTCAGAGCCAGGCAGTGTTGTAAGAGAATTCCTTGATGGGAGCATCCAGCTGAGCATCCTCACATCTCTTCCAACTTCTCACTTAAATTCTAAGCTCACTTAAATTCTGACACTTTCCCTTCTATAGCTCCTCAGGATAGAAGCTTAAAAATTTAAATCCTGCTTTTAAATCCCTGCTTTTTTTCTTTGTAAGGGGAAACAGAAAGATTTAGGTGATGAATGAAGCAAGGATTAAAAGAGACACTGCAAGATAATGTCCATCTCAAGCAATCAGAGAACACATAAATCACTGGGCAGCCACATTCACAGATCTGAGCTCAAACCAGCACAAAACCCAAAGTGACACCTCCTGAAAGTTCAATATTGAATTTTATCATCCTGGCTGGACAAGAATCTCTGCAGTGCAAAAATCAAAAATCCATTTATATTGGTAGGAACAAATGAACCACACACTCCTACAAAATCAGGGAGTAAAATTCAGCCTCAGCCTGAGGAGTCTCTGAGGATAAAAATTTGATTTTAAAGGTGATTGAAAAAGCAAAAGTTCTTTTTTGTGTTTGTGATTTTTATACCTGATATTTTATACCTGTCTGTGATTTTTATATCAATACCTTTAGCATCTATGCCCTTYTTATCCTCTTTTATTTCTTTTATTCACTCTTCCTGTTTGAGATTAAAAGTAAACCAGAAGCTGCATTTAAATACCATCAGTGTTTAAAATCCTCAGGAGATTCTGTGTTACCTCACTCAATAACAGCAACTAATTTATTGTGATTATTCTTGCAAATATCATTAAATAATGATAATTATACTGAGTAATTTCTAGAGCAACTCCATGGGTCATTTCAGAAGTGATTTGCTGTCCCCCCCAAAGGGAAAAGCAAGGTTCTTGCAGGATCAACACCTTGCTTTCTAAAAACTTATTTATTTTAAAATAAATAAAATTTATTTATTTGAATAAAGAAATATTCATTAAATATCTAGTTATTACATATAATATTATACATTTATTAAATATAATAAATATATAATATATCTTTATTATATATTAAATATATAATAAATATATAATATATAATAAGAAATATATGATATATAATATATGATATGATGTATTATATATAATATATTCTATTATAGATAATGTAATGTAATATCATATCATATAGTATAATATAATATATATTATACATATTTTACATATTTTATATATATATAATATATATATATTATATTAGGGCTGAACTACACTGTTGTACTTGTGGGTGAGGGTTTTTTGAACAAAAACCCAAACTGAGGATTAAATAAAAGCTCAACTTACCCTCTCCTACTGGTGTTGGCCCAGTCAAAGAGTTTGTGCATGGCTGTGACCCCTTCCCTGCCCATGGGGGCCACGTCCCCTCCTGTCATGATGGCATAATCCATGCCTGAGTGCACAGCTAATTTCTGCAAGGAAACAAAAACCAGCAAATTCAAACTTTCCTTTTACTGCAAAGCCAGGGAGGATGAAGAGGAATTAAAGCAGTTTAGTCCTGTCAGTGCTGGTTTGCAGAGGGGAGGTATTGGCTTCTTTATCACTTARTGGCAATTTTTTATTTAGGGCAAAAAATAAACCATATAAACCCAACAGAGGTGGATATGAAGGGGCTGCTGCTGTGATTTGTTTATTTTTTCCTTTTCTGTCCATCTCTACGGGCTTTAGAAACCCAAACTAGGTGGCTTTAGAAGGTGCCATACAAAGCTTTAGGTGCCATAATCTCAAAAGTTATTGGGGTAGGGATTTAATGTACTGATATAAGAAAAAAAATGCTATTTGCACCAGTTTGGCAAATCTGCCACTGTTAAAAAGTTTAGAAAACCCCAGGTCTTGTGGACAAGCACTGAAAAGYAAGGAAAAAAATCAAATTCTGACTGCAATCCATGTAAAAATCATCCTGGCAGTGCCTTTTCCTCTCTCAGCAAAGAGCCATTTGGCCAAGGGCATAAACCCAACAGAGGTGGATATGAAGGGACTGCTGCTGTGATTTTATTTAGTTTTTCCATTTCTATCCATCTCTATGGGCTTTAGAAACCCAAACTAGGTGGCTTTAAAAATCAGTAGGTGCCATAGAAATCTTTAGGTGCCATACTCTAAAAACTGCTGGGATAGGGGTTTAATGTACTGATAGAGGAAAAAAAATCAACTTGCATCAGTCTGGCAAATCTGCCACTGTTAAAAAGTTGATGAAMCCTCAGGTCTCATGGACAAGTGGCTGCTGCTGTGATTCCCACAAATAAATCCCAGWTCCAAGGGCCTTTCCCAGATAGAAAATCCAGATCCAAGTGGCTGCAGTGATTCAGAGCTGAAGCAGGCTGCCCCTTCCTCCTTCCCCACAGCAACAAAATGTTTGTTCAACACTCCAGCAAGAGATCCCAGCCCAGGGAAGCTCCACAGCCCTGGAATTTTCAGAACACTATGCAAGGTTCTTGGCAGGGTTTTTACCTTGGCAAAAAGAGTTTTCCCAGTGCCAGGGGGACCATACATCAGAATATTCCTGTAGAGGCTTTTGTTCCTTTTTGTGTTTCTTGTTGCTATGGCAATGTCTCTCACACGTGCTTCCAGCTGGGGCTGCAGGAAAAAAATTCAATTTAAGGATCAGAAGGTACCAAAAAGAGCTGCACCTACCAGGTTCCCAAATCAGTACCTGCAGGAAGGAGGCAGCACTCCAGGCTCAAGCTTTTAAGTCTTAACTTCAGCTGCTCATGACTCCACACCAAGGTCATTTCCTGTCCTATGTGAGGATTTACTTGATTTTCTGTCCACTTGGCTACAATTCTTTCATAAGAAAAAGCAGCAGTGCAGGAAGGAGTGCAGTGACTACTCTAGGAACAGATAACACCTAAATATTCACTTCCTAATGGATGCCCTGGGAGGGATATGGCAAAACATAAGCAACTCTTTGCAGTGCTAATTCCTTCTCAAGTCATAAATTCATATTTATATTCCTACTGCATTTGGGGATACTGGGAGAGAGATATTCCTGCAGGAGCATTTTCTCTCAGCAGCTTCAAGCAGCTCTTAAATTTGCCAGATAACCAGGAATCAAATTCAGAAGCAAATAYACAGAAGTGGCATTAATTAGCAAGTTAAGAACCAATCTCAGGGTGGGTAAATGCACAGAATATTTAGATTTTTTTGGCCTAGAAGCTGGTTTGGGTTCAGTAATCCTTAGCTTTAGATGGCACAAGTGGAATTCTGAATCTTCACATGCTGACTACAGAGAGAAACTGCAGCAGAGCAAGGACTGAACTAAAGACTTCCAACTGCTTTTCACAGAGGGGAAAAAGGTGAACAAGCTGCTTAATGCATGTCACACTGAACACAGGAGCTTATTTATGGTCTCAGTGTCTCAAGGGATAAAAAAACTCCAAAACTGCTGGAATTACAGCTTTAGAAGGGAGTTTAAGGAACCAGCAGCTCTCATTTGGAATCCAAAGTCATCCTTCACAGCCCAAGGCAGGAGAACAGAGTACTCACACTGAGAACAACTCCTTCAAGGGCATCCTGAGCCTTGCTGGTGAGACGTTTACCAACCTTGAGAGGACAAATTCAGTTACTCACAGGCAGAAAAAAACCACATTTTGACAACTCACTTGGACTAAAACACCTTACAGAATACCAGTGGGCTCAGCCCACCCATTCCACATCCAATATTTTGTTTATCCAGGCCCACTGACAATCCCAGCCTGAGTTTTGCTGAGTGGARCACAGAACCAAAGGTGAATTTTACCTTGATGGGATGTTTCAGAGCCTCCAGCACAGTGATCCTGGAGGTTTCCCTCACCAGGGAGGGTTTGCCCAGCCTTGCCTCAATGTAACGCCCTGCTACAGCCGTGGCATTTTTGGCAGAATAAACCCCCACTGCCAGCAGGGTCAGACCTGCCACCTGCAAAAAAAAAAGGGGAAAAATGAGAAAAAAACCACTTGGCAAGGCAGTGCTGCTGTGTGCAGGCTGCCCTGTGGTGGGGAATTAAGATTCAGGACAAATGCTGAGCAGGAGGGGTTTATTTTTGGTAAGGTGTTTTTTATCCCTGCTCAGACAGTCAAGGTCTCACACTCCCTGTTCACTGACTGCTCCTGCACAGCAAAAAAGCAGAGGAAGCACAAGTGAAGCATTTAGTCCTGAATCCAAAAGTACATCCTGCCCAAAAAACATGTGGGGATGTCCAGATTTTCAAGTAAATTGAAGTAATGCAAGATAAACCACATCAGCCAAAAAGTGTGGGGCTGGATTTTCAAGTAAATTGAATAATGAAGATAAACCACATCAAGCCAAAAAGTGTGGGGCTGGATTTTCAAGTAAATTTAATATGAAAGATAAACCACATCAGTCAAATTTTCAAGTAAATTGAATAATGAAAATAAACCACACCAGCCAAAAAGTGTGGGGCTGGATTTTCAAGTAAAATTTGAGGAATGAAGATAAACCAGCCACAGCAGCCAAAAAGTGTGGGGATGAATTTCAACTAAACTTGAGTAATGAGGATAAACCACATCAGCCAAAAGTGTGGGGCTGATTTTTCAAGTAAATTGAATAATGAAAATAAACCACATCAGCCAAAAAGTGGGGGGCTGGGTTTTCAAGTAAACTGAATAATAAAATAAACCACACAGCCAAAAAGTGTGGGGATGGATTTTCAAGTAAATTTGAGGAATGAAAGTAAACCACATCAGCCAAAAAGTGTGGGGCTGGATTTTCAAGTAAATTGAATAATGAAGATAAACCACATCAGCCAAAAAGTGTGGGGATGGATTTTCAAGTAAATTGAGTAATGAGATAAAACCAGCACACAGCAGCCAAACGGGAATTGGAAATGGGACATGTACACTCATGGGAATGGGAATCACCATCATAGAATGGGAATTACCATCATTCACTGGGCTGTTCCTTCAGAAACCCCACAAAATGAGCCATTCCCATCRATGTGCCAGTGAAGCAGAAAGGCTCCAGACTCTGGAGTCAGCTTAAAGCTGATGCCAATAATTTATATCAGAGAAAAGAGCAAACTGCAGCAATTGCTTTTAAAATAAGCTGACTTCTCCTGCAAGTACAGATCAGGGTGAAAAGCCTCAAGGACAACAAGGATGGCACTGTTCAATAAACCATGAGGCACCATCTGGTAGCTCTCACTCTGCTGGAATGTGTGACATCACCTCTGCTCTGGGTGGGAACACCAAGGGATCAGAACTGTGAGTKCCAGGATGCAAAGAGTGAGGGATCTCCATGCCCAGTTCAGCTCAGACACAGAACACAGAACAGATTTCACCTTTTTAGCAGCCTCCCTCTAAAAACAGAGCCATGATCTCATGCTCTCTCAGACCTTCCAGCACAAAGTTCCCTGTGCCTGGATGGAGCTGATGTCACCTTCTCAGACTTTTGATGATGTTCATGTCACAAGATGCAAAGAAGCAGAGCTTTGAAAATGAGTTCTGTATCAAACAAGAACCCAATTGYCAGCTCTAAAAATCAGTCTGATTACAGGGTGTCATGGTTTTGTATGGGAGATACTTACCCACCTTTTTATCATAAAGTATCAAAGGAATGGGTTTCTGATGAGTAAAAAAAGTGAATTACACTAAAACCACAATGAACCAAAAAACTTGAGGTAGAACCTTTGGGGTTCTGCTTGCTGGGAAGAGGTAGAGAAAGAGCAGCACTTAGAGCTGAAAATTCAGGTTTCATTTACAAGAATCTTAAAATAACTGACTGATTCTTACCTTATAGTAATTCCAAACTTTTTAAAGCAACAGAAAATATAAGTTCCAGCTGTGTTATCTCCTTTCCAAAAATACACTTGCCTTTCTCTTTTTTTTTTTTAAGCTAAATGTCCCAAATTCACAAGAGAAGAGCATGTCAGAAGCAAAAATGACAATTTTTATGTGGGTCAAGTGAATGCAGAGCTCAAAGCACCAAGCACTGATCTACAAAGGGCTCTGAATGCTGCAGATGACAAAAGGAGCCACTAAAAGCTTGTCTTGTTCTCCCCAGAGCTCTCAGGCAAAGGATGTTTTCTATCAGCCTGTGTGTCTAAAATCAGAGGGTGGAGCAGATGGTGGTGACTGATTTAAAGCAGAATTTTTATTTTAACCAGCCATGCTACCAAAAATATATTTTCACTGTTGTGTTGTTTTAAGTATGACACTGAGAAACAACTTTCTGTCCTCAAGATTCCACTGCCAAGCTCTCTTGTCCTGTGAAAAGATTGCTGCTCTGGCTTTTAATCAATTTATTTAGCACACATAGCAGTTCTCTAAGTGCTCTYTAGGCTACATCAAAATTAGATTTAAAGCTGTGTCACAATCAGGAGTTTAACACACATTTACAACCTGGCTTTTCTGGAAGTTTCTGCCAGGTTTCCCCAGCTTACCGTGGCTGTGACTTTATCCCAGTCTGTCACAAAAGCACGGAATCCTTCCCCAAAGAGCATCCCAGCTGTCCTGTGGCAAGCAAACAGCAAAGCAAGCAGGAGAGAAAGGGAATTCAGTGAATTGATACATTTTAAAACAGGCTTTCAGGTTGTATTAAAGTTGTTCTTTTTCTTCAGTTGGGCAGAGGCATTTTGCTGGTCAGGCAGATCATTGTGCCTGTTAGGCAGGATCATTGTACATGGGTCATGCAAGAAGTCATTGTGCCGCCGCAGCCGAGCATTATGCCAGTGGCGGTGTGCTCCGCGGCCCGAAAGCACACCTGGGGCAGCGCTTTGGCTTTGGAAGAGATCCAGCATCTTCGTTTAGCATCCCTTTGTTGGCCTATAATCTTAGCAAAATCATTTCCATTATGTCTCAACAAAGAGAAACTAAATGCGAACAAGAAAACATCTCTTATCGTGTTCTAGCGGTTGCACAGGAAGTCTGCAGAGTGTTTGCAAGAAGCAAAAAAAGTTTGTCCGGACGCCTTTGTATTCAAAAATGTCAATGTAAAAAGAAAAGCAAGAGAGTGGAAAGGTACTGTTTTCTAAATAAGTTTGCAAGCTCGAATCCATCCCAGTGTTGTGCGTCTTCGTTCTTCGCCTTTTTGGAAACTGGCCCCGCTCTCTCCGTCCCCGGAGGCAAAGATGCGGCTATCTTTGGTGCACGTACATTGTGCCCGTCGGCCAGATCATTGTACCTGCCGTGCAGAGCATTGTAGCCATTTCTGCCCTCACGAAGAGCGTTGTGCCAGGAGTCCGCGGGAGAGATATTGTGTGGTCTGTTTCACGATTAGACATTTGGTAGCGGTGAATAGAGCACTATGGGAGCATGGTCGAGAGCTGCAGCATGCAACGGCAAGGACTTTGTGCCGAATCAATGCAAAACCATTGTGCCAGGTTGGGCAGAGAAATATAGCTGTCTCGCAGAAAGATTGATCGCACTCGTTGCTACACAAGACCGTCAAGTGCTTCCTTGGCAAGTGTTAATTCGATGCGCTCGTGGAAGAAAGCAATATGGGTGGGTGTCAGCTCAGAGCTGTTAATGCATCGCACGCAGATCATTGGTGCGGTTGCGCAACAATAAATGTGCGGTCCATGCCAGACATTGTGCCGGTCACACAGAGCTTTGATGCTGGTGGCCAGAGCATTTGTGCGGTTGCGAAGGAGCATTGTTCGGAGGCAAGCATTTTTGCCGAGCGGCCAGCCCATTTGTTCGGCCACGCAGAGCATTGTGCTTGGTGAGAGCTTGTGCGGTTGGTGCAAAAGCTTTTCGTGCCGATCTTGCAGAGCATTGTGCCTGTCCGGCAGAGCATTCTGCGATAACAAGCAGAGCATGTGGCCGGTGGCAGAGCATTGTGCGGTTTGTAACTGAACACAGGGATAGGCGCTCTCCGTGTATAGGGGCTCTTCTGTGCCAAAGAGAGGTCGGCGTGGCGCACTAGCATAGGTTGAGCTTCGAGAGTAGCTGCGTAATAATACAGTACTGTAGCATCTATTGTCCACCTACCATCTTAGCAATTAAGCATATTATAATACTGTTCTTGACGCGAGAAATATGTGCCAAGGACAGAAAATATCTCCAAAGGGTGTGTACATTGTAGAGGATTTGCACAGAAGTCTGAGCTCAAGAGTTGTAGAATTTGCGCAAAAGGCAAAGATGAAACGTTTTTATGAGGGAGATGGCCTTGTATCCATTCAGACATACATTGCCAATAGGTGCAATGAAAATGGCATGAGAGTTTCACTAACACGTTTGCAATGCTGCACACAATCCCAGTGCTTTGGTGGTAAACTTCCCTATAGATATTGCGCCTTTACAGAATGCTCTGCTGTCTCGCCTCCAAGGTGGCACAACAAGTCAAGTGTTCTTCCTTGGCAGACCATTCAGATGCTGGTCGGCAAACAGCCCCAAGATTTGAGTTGTGGATCTGTGCAGACAGTTGTAGACTATAAGGAAACAAAAAGCATTGCTGCCAGGCACAGAGGCAGTAACCATATTGGATTGCGGGTGGCCTGAGGATCTCTCCCTGAGCAACTGATCGAGCCATCGTACTGGTGGCAGAGCACACGTGCTGCCCTCGTTACCTAAGGGCTTCGGAGACGCACCAGCTCTCTGATGGAAAAAGATCGCGGAGCCACGCATTTGCTGTGTTTTGGGAGTGTGTAATTCTACGTCTTTTTAGCATCTTTCGCTCCACCAGTACATCATAGAAACATCTTTCCGCACTATCTGCTCACAAGGACAAACTGTGCCAGACAGGAAACAATCTCACAACAGGGATTAGTTCCTAGGAGTTTGCACGGAGGTCTGGTATAGTGTTGTTGCGAGAAGCAAGAAAGTTGTCAAAACTCGCGCCTTCTATTGAGGTGTCACATACAAATTCAGGGATTGATAACCGATCAGGCAGACAGAAAACCACATTTGACAACTCAACTTGGACTAAAAGCATCCTTTTACAAGAATACCAGTGGGCATCAGGCCCAACGCCCATTCCACCACAGTAACTTATATTTCCCAAGTGAGTGCTAATAGATAGTTATATATCTCCTAACAGGCAACTTCTTGCAATTTTGGGGCACTCAAGCCTGAGTTTTTTTGTCCCTGAGAAATTGGACTAGAGCACAGGACAACCAAAGATAAAGGTGAATTTTGATGTTGCTTTCTCGATGCCCTATTGATGGGATGTTTTCAGAGCCTGGCCAGCCAACAAGTGATCCTTCAAGGGGTTTCACCTCCACGCGTCAACGGCCGAGGTCGAATTTTGTCCTCTACCCTCCTCTGCCTCAATGTAACGGCCTCTTAAGGTGCCGTCGGACATTTTGCGATATAACCCCCACGCTAGTCCAGCGAGGGTCAGACCTGACCACTCATGCAAAAAAAAAAGGGAAAAAATGAGAGAAAAAACCACTTGAGCAAGCACGTGCTGCTGTGTGCAGCGCTGCCCTGTGGTGGGAATTAGATTCAGAAAGACTCAAAGTGCTGAGCAGGGAGGGGTTTTATTTTGGTCAAAGGTGTATTTTTTATCCTGCTCAGACAGTCAAGGTCTCACACTCACCTGTTCACTGACCTAGCTCCCCTGCAACAGACAAAAAAAGACGAAGGAAGCGACGCCAACAACGTGAAGCTCCATTTCAGTCTTTAGCTAATCCAAAAGTACAATCGCCAGAATTAAAACATGTGTTGGGATTTCCCAGATTTTCTTCAAGATATATTATTGCAGTTAACTTATGAGAAGAATATATTAGAACCATTGAATGTTGGTTTATCCACGTCCCATAAAGTTGTAGGGGTTGGAATTTTCAAGAATAAAATTTGACACATAATGTTATAGATAAACCAACAAATACCCAGCCACATACAGCAACAAAAGTGCTGGGCTGATTTTTTCAAGTAATATTGAGTAACATGGAAGAATAAATCGCCACATCAGTTGCAAATTTGTTCCAAAGTTCAATTGAATAATGAACATCAACCCCACCAAGTCCATATAACAATTAAGTGTGGGGCGATCAGGAACAGGATTTTCATACTGTGAGAATAATGACGCGAGAGATAACCAGCCACATGACACCGATATTGCACGTCCAAATAATGGCTGTATGGGGTGATGTGATATTTTCCAAAATCAAATTTGAAGCTAATTACTGAGGATTAACGAATTCATGCCAAAAAGCTGATGAGAGGAGATGAAATTCTTGCAGACATGCGGGCGTAAACTTGTAATCGATTGAAATATCAACTCGCTACATCGAGGCCAGGATAAAGTGTGGGGCTTAAGGTTTTTCAGGAGTATACAAAGCGTGAATCATATAGAAAATATAGACATCACCATACAGCCCATCTGAATAGAGAGAGTTGTGGTGCGACTCGCATTTTGCTTCAAGTAAATTTTTGTGAGCGAATGGGATAGCATAGAGAAACGCATCAGCAAAGTCACGATGGGGAACTGGGAAATTGTGCAAGTATAAATTTGAGAAAGCTGAGGTGAAATGGGATTACGCGCCAGAGCGATCAAGCCACACACAAAAGAGCTCGTGTGAGAGCGGATAATTATTTATATACACTCACACACTTGACCCGTTAACTCTCGAGGGATACATATATCTCCAGTCCACAGTCGGGATCCTGTTGTGAATATAGAGTTCCAACTAGGGCAAAGGGCAGCTCTCACTCGCACACATGGCAGCAAGAATGCGGAATTTGCCACCATCTATTTTTGAACCGCGAATAAGGACCTGTGCTCTATTTACTGTTGTGCTCGTATACATATCCTTTTATTAAACCCCCTACATAATGGTAGCCATTTTTGTTCCCCATCACATGTGTGCCATCAACACACGGTGGCAGGGTACTGACCTGGGCGTGGGGGTTTATTCTGCAAGGTGCCACCGGCTGAGCACGGGGCGGTTCATTTGGACGGCAGCTGGGCAAACCCCCCTGGTGAGGGCAACCTCCAGGACACTGTGGCTGGAGGCTCTGACACCATTCAACGGTAAACTTCGGCTATTGGTTCTGTGTTCCCACTCAGCAAAAACTCAGGCTGGGACATTCGTCAATGGGCCTGGATAAATGCAGGATATTGGAGTGGTAATGGGTGGGCTGAGCCGACTTGTGTTTCTGTAAGGTGTTTGTCCAAGTGATGTTTCAAAATGTTGGTTTTTTTTCTGGTCCTGTGAAGTAAATGAATTTGTCCTCAAGGTTGGTTAAACGTCTCACCAGCAAGCGGAGTGATGCCTTGAAGGAGTTGTTCTAAGTGTGAGTCCTCGTTCCCTGTCTACTTGGGCTGTAAGCGATGACTTTGGATCCAAATGAGAGCTGCTGTGGTTCCTTTAACTCCCTTCTAAAGCTGTAATTCCAGCAGTTTTGGGGAGTTATTTTATCCGTTGGGACCTCTGAGACCATAAATAAGCTCCTGTGTTCAGTGCTGACATTGCATTAAGCAGCTTGGTTCACTTTTTCCCCTCTGTGAAAGCAGTTGAAGTCTTTAGTTCAGTCCTTTGCCTGCTGCAGTTCTCTCTTAGTCAGCATGTGAAGATTAGAATTCCATTTGTGCCATCTAAAGTAAGGATTACTGAAACCCCAACCAGCTTCTAGTGCCAAATAAAATCTAAATATTCTGTGATTTACCCCCCTGAGAATTGGTTCTTACTTGCGAATTTAATGCCACTTCGTGTATGATTGTGCCTCAAGACTTCTGCTTGTGATCTGGCAAATTTTAAGAGCTGCTTTGAAAGCTCTGCTGAGAGAAAATGCTCCTGAGGAATATGCTCTCTCCAGTATCCCATGCAGTTGAGAATAAAATATGGAATTTATGACTTGAGAAGGAATTAGCACTGCAAAGTAGTTGCTTATGTTTTGCATATCCCTCCAGGGCATCCATTAGGAAGTGATATTTAGTGTTATCTGTTCCTAGAGTATGTCACTGCACTCCTCCTGCACTGGCTGCTTGTTTTCTTATGAAAGAATTGTAGCCAAAGTGGACAGAAGAATCAAGTAAATCCTAAAGGAAGGAATGACCTTGGTGTGGAGTCATGAGCAGCTGCGTTAAGACTTAAAAGTTGGCCTGGAGGCTGCCTCTTCTCTGCGGTACTGATTGGGAACCTGTAGTGCAGCTCTTTTGTGGTACCTTCGTGACCTAAATTAATTTTTTTCTCTCGGCCCAGCTTGGAAGCACGTGTGAGAACATTGCCATTAGCAACAAGAAAACAAAAAGGAACAAAGCTCTAGAATATTTCGATGTATGGCCCCTGGGCACTGGGAAAACTCTTTTGCCAAGGTAAAAACCAATGCCCCAAAGATCGCAACCTTGCATAAGTGTTTCCTGAAAATTCCAGGGGCTGGAGAGCTATCCCTGGGCTGGTGATCTCATGCTGGTAAGTGATTGAACAAAGCATTTGTTGAACATGTGGGTAGAGAAGGGGCAGCCTGCTTCAGCTCTGAATCACTGAGGCACTTGGTTTGGATTTTCTATCTGCGGAAAGGCCCTTGGACTGGGACTTTATTTGTGGGGATCACAGGCAGCAACCACTTGTCCATTGGACCTGAGGTTTCATCAACTTTTTAACAGTGGCAGATTTGCCAACTATGCTCAAGTTGATTTTTTCCTCTATCAGTACATTAAACCCCTACCCAGTAGTTTTTAGAGTATGTTGCCACCCTTAAAGATTTCTATAGGCCACTTACTGATTTTTAATGCCACCTAGTGTTGGGTTTCTAAAGGCCATAAGAGTGGATAGAAATGGAAAAACAAATAAAAATCACAGCAGCAGTCCTTCATATCCACCTCTTTTGGGTTTATGGCCTTGGCCAAAATGGCTTTCTGCTAAGAGGAAAAAGGCAACTGCAGGATGTTTTTTACGATTGCAGTTTTCAGGAATGTTGATTTTTTTCCTTGCTTTTCTCTGCTTGTCCACAAAGCCTGAGGGTTTTAAAACTTTCTAAAGTGGCAGATTTGCGCAAACTGGTGCAAATAGCATTTTTTTTCTATTAGTACATTAAACCTACCCAATAACTTTTGAGATTATGGCCACCTAAAGCTTTGTATGGACTACTAAAGCCCTAGTTTGGGTTTCTTAAACCCTAGAGATTGGCAGAATGAAAAAAAAACAATAGAGATCACAGTCAATAGCTGAAGCACGAAAAGGCACTTCCAGCACTCTGCGAGTCACGTGCTTTAAATGAGGTGTTGATAATTGCCTATATATTTATTTTATCAAGAAGAAGACCGCTAAACATCGCTTAGAAAATTTGGCCATATTTTTTAAATAAGAGCTTGACTTCTCCTTTAAAGAAGCCAACTAGCACATGTACACGCATCTGTCAAGGGTGCAAAGACGCTCATGGACAGACAACAATGGAAATGGAACACTGGCTGTTTCTCCTCTTACACATTCACAACCACTGGACTGGGGGCAGTCCGGATGGCGCAATGGTTTTTTGAATTTGAGCGGTTTTTGTTTTCACCTTCTGCTGGCGAGAGATAGTATAGTGACATACGACCTTCGGGGTATCGCTCGCGATGGAGCATCCAAGTGGAATCAGAAATGCTGTCGGGAGTGGTAGTCGCCAGGATGTCGAGAAGCCAGCGTGAGACTGGGATGGGCCGGTGTGGCCACTGGCTCACGGTTCCTAGCCTCAAGACTACCCATTGAAGAGCACTTAGGAGACACAATATCACCTCACTATAGGTTATGAGCAGCCGTCAGGACTGTGAGAATACAAACAGTTATGCGGCATTGATCTCATTGCATCTCTTCAAGATCCTTACCTAGCACCAGAAGTTTCTTCTGGTGCGGTTGGATTGGATGCTGGATGTTACCTTTCTCACAAGAAACTCTTTGCAACTCGCACCTGATACCAGGATTACGTCACAGAGATTGGTCAAGATATGAAAGCGCAGACGCTCTTTAGATAAATATAGAGATTCTTAGTTATGTCAATACAAGATATCCGAATATTTGACTAAGTCTATAAATTATCAGATCTCATTTTGAAAATTATATGGAGTGATGTTCATGGTTTATTGTATGGGAGAATAACTTATACCCATCAATTTTTATATTACATCACGTATATACCTATTAGGAATGGTTTTATCACTGATAGACATTTAGATTATAATCTAATTAATAAAGGTGATTTTACTATCACTAAATATAACGCATAAAATGAACCTCAAATCATAATATATATATAAATCACTTAATTGAAGGTAGATATAAACCTTAATATTTATTAGGTAGGTTTCTGTCTTTTAAGTCCTGGTTGAATATTGAAGGTAAGATGATAAAAATAGAGCAGAGACATCTATAGAGTTCATGAAAAATTCAGGAATTATATTCATATTACTCAAATAGAAATCTTTAAAATAATATAAATGACTGAATCTAAAAGATATTCTATACCATGTATATAAAACTAGGACTTACTTTTTATCCACAATAACGAAATTATTTTTTAAATATGCTAATACAAAATAAATAAATTATTTTATATAAGTATCATGAATGATAGATATAAATAATGTCTCCTTTCAAAAATTTTATAGCACAATAGCTCGCCAGGTGTTGCTTGCTATTCTTGCTTAGAACCTTGTTTTATATGTTACAATTGTGGCCGAGGAGAACAGTTCACAAACAATGGACGAAACGTTCTGAAAATGCACTGCTCAGATAGCAAGTAATAGCTGCACTAAATTATTAGATATTTTGAGGCTCTAGCTAAGTTTGAATGCTATCCATAGTATCTCTATAGACACAGCTGCTGATCTACAAAGGGTGCCTGCTATAGAAGTGATGCAGATCAAGAACTAAAATTAGGTATTCGCACATAAAAGCTCTTGTCTTTTGTGTCATCGCTCGAGAAGCTCTGATAGAGCAACAGGCATGAGTATATTCTATTCAAGCTCTGTCTGGTGGTCGAATAATTCTAGTGTGGAGCGAGCAGAAGTAGATTGTTAGAATAGACAGATAATTAAATGCTCTGCTTTCTTAGAGTCTCAGCTCATACGCTATCGCTAAATAATATCTCTCATCACTGTTGAGTGATGTGATGTTTGAAGTTATAGAACACTAGGAGAGAGAAAGAAACCTGGTATACTAAAAGGTCACAGCATAGTTCCTCAACACTGCTCGCACATAAAGCTCTTACATAATTGTCCAATAACGCAGTGTAAAAAGAAAATTAGTGATTCGCCTACTGCTATATATTAAATTGCCAATCATTATATATAGACACACACTAGAATTGTATCATAGCAATAACTGTTTTGCGGTCTTTCTACATCTACACAAAGTCATACGATTTAAAGACTAGAATCAGTGCACATATGTTCTAGTCGCGTTTAAACACAGACGATATCTCACACTGCGACTTTCGCTGGCAAGTGTGATCTGCCAAGGTTTCCCAGCTTACCGTGGGATGAGTGACCTGTCGTGTACACTATATAAATTGTACCTCGCCCTAAGAATCTTTTCGAGAGTAGAGGAGCAAAGTGCTCGCTCGCTGTCTCATTGTGGCTGAACGCATCATGAAGCAAATAGAAGCTCAAGGTGAGAGATAATTGGGAATTCAAATGTTTTATGTCATACTAGGTGCTAGAGATTACTTAGAGCTCCGAGATGGGGGCAGGAGTGGAGTAAAGATTCAAATATGTAAGTCGTGAGAGTGTCGAGCGTGTCAAGGTGTGTATGTAAAGTGTCGATGTCCTTGTTTTCTAGATATATAAGATGGTCAGGACAAGTCAATAGCAAGGGCGTCAACCTCCAGAATTGGAATGTGAACTAGGAAAATTTATATTGTAACTAATCTTGAGAATTGTATAATCACTATCTGAAAATATTATCTCTAGTTAATACATCTTGAAATGCGCTTTACACCTGAGGCTGAGAACTAAGAGTCACACGCACACCACACACAACTACATGGCCTTATAGATGGTATCAATTTACTTTAATGCATTAATTTGTGTGAACTGGAGGTATTTAGCTTTTTTTTGTTTAAAATCTCAAGGGCTAAAATTAACCAATTCAAAGCTAAACAGCCCAGCCCTGAGAGCCAAACTGCAGGATACTTTTTTGTGATGGATGTTCTGAAGAACTGAGGGACCTGAAAACTGATGGTTCTCCGAGTTACCGAGCTCCAGACTAGAGGAAAAGGCTGAAATAATCTGTTAGAAAAATTGTATCACTCTGAATGTCTCTGTTGCTATTTCAGTGACAATGTAGCGAGACAAGCCAGAGGTCACACAACACTACTGAATTCCTTAGAGAACAAACCCCAGGGTCTCCCATGTGTGGGGACACACTTGGAGAAAACACCAGAGAACAAACCCCAGGTCTTCCACAGGCGTGGACACTCTTGGAGCAGCTCCAGAGGAACAAACTCCCAGTCTCTCCATGTGGCAGAAGCCAGGCTGAAATTCCTCAGAGGAACAAACCCAGGTTCTCCACAGGCTGGAGAAGAGAAACGCGCCAGAGGAACAAAGCTCAGCTTTTCCAATGTGCTGGGA
Source organism: Sporophila hypoxantha (assembly GCA_002167245.1). Taxonomy (NCBI): domain Eukaryota; kingdom Metazoa; phylum Chordata; class Aves; order Passeriformes; family Thraupidae; genus Sporophila; species Sporophila hypoxantha. The sequence continues at coordinate 2,111,315 of NDFG01000004.1, read as the reverse complement.
CACACGTGAGAGACACCAGAAGAACAAAGACCAGGATCATCGCACACACACATGTGGAGCAGCTCCAGAGGAACAAACCCTGGGTTTCCCACACACACCATGAGCCACTCCAGAGGATACAATACCCCCAGGTTTCTCCCACACACACACAGACGCATCCAGAGGCACAAACCCCAGGTCTCCCACACACAGAGAGCACCTCCAGAGGCACAAACCCCCAGGTTCTCCCACACACACAGAGGCACCTCCAGAGGAATCTCCCACACACACAGAGCACCTCCAGAGGAACAACCCCCGGGTTCTCACACACACACATGTGAAGCAGCTCCAGAGGCACAAACCCCAGGTTCTCCCACACAGTGTGGAGCAGCTCCAGAGGCACAAACCCTGGGTTCTCCCACACACACATTGGAGCAGCTCCAGAGGCAAACCCCAGGATCTCCCACACACACAGACGCACCTCCAGAGGAACAAATACCACAGATCTCCCACACACACAGAGCACCTCCAGAGGACAAACCCCGGTTCTCCACACACACAGAGTCACCGATCAGAAAAAACCCCAGGTTCTTTGACACACACAGAGCCCCTCCAGAGCACAAACCCCAGGTTCTCCCCACACCACCACAGAGCCCTCCAGAGGCACAAAACCCCCAGGTTCTCCACACACACAGAGCACCTCCAGAAGGCACAAAACCCAAGGTTCTCCCACACACCAGAGCACCTCCAGAGGC
>NDFG01000004.1:2075274-2110556 GCA_002167245.1 Sporophila hypoxantha | reverse complement strand
TCCTTTGTGCTTGCTGGCCAAATCTGTGGGGTTTTTGGGGGGAAATTTGTGGGTTTTGTTCCAGGGTTAGAAATAGCTGGAATTTATAGAATCCATTAAAAGTGGGAAAAGCTGCTGAGATTCATCCTGTTAAATCATTAATTTTTAAAGGAAGTGTGTGTGTTCCCACCCATGCCTGGAATAACCTCGTTTACTTCGAATTTACTCCCATTCGCCTCAAAAAAATGTGTGGGAAAATGCTAAAACAGAAATATATGTTGGTCTTGATGAAGCCTCAGTTTCCAAAATTATTTCCATGGAAATCCTGCTCTTTATCCCTATAAACCACAGATATGGATTTCCCTGTTGCTCCCTTCTCTTTTCACTTTCTCCCAGTTTCATCTTTTCCACTCCAAAAATGATGAATTGGACCGATTTTCCAGGGAAATTCCTGTTCTTAATTCCACATAACCACAGACAGGGTTTCTCCTCGCTCCCGCTTTTTCTGCTTTCCATCCTCTCTGCCATTCCAAGGAGAGGATTTGGGGAAATCAACCGGAATAACGCAAGGAAACCCGGGTAATGCCAAGTCCCCAAGCCGATTTCCAGGGAAATTCCACGATAACCTCAAGGAATCCCAGGATTAACGCTAAACTGGGGTCGATCTTTGAGGAAATTCGGTGATAACCCCAAGGGAATCCCAGGAAACCCAGGGAATCCCGGGATAACGCCAAATTGGGCTGCATGTCTCGGGAGGAAATCTGGAATATCCCAGGGAGGTCCCGGGGATACGCCACAACTGGGGCCGATTTCGACGGAATCCGGCGATAACCCCAAGGCAAATCCCGGGATAACTCACGGGACATTCCCGTATAACGCCCAAAACTGGGGCCGATTTCGGAGGGAAATCCGCGGATAACCCAAAGGCAATCCCGGTATAAAAACCTCACGGAATCCCGGTATAACGCCAAACTGGAGGGGCCGATTCGGAGGCAATCCCGGGATAACCCCCAAGGGATCGCCGGATTAATCCCAAAGGAATTCGGGATAGCCCCAAGCAATCCCGGGATAATCCCAAAGGAATTCCTGGGATAACCCCAGGCAATCCCGGGATAAACGCCCAGGCCGCGCCGCTCGCGGCCCTTAAGCAACGCCCCCTCTCTCCCGTTGCTATGCGGAGCACCGCCGCCCCATTTGTCCCTCCGGGCTCTGCCGTCGCCCCTCACCTCCTCTCCCACCCCTCCCGGCCTCTTCCCGAACCAATCAAACCCCACAACGCGGCTCCCTTTCACCAATCACGCGCGGCGCGGCGCTCCGTCTGCACCAATGGCGAATTCCGGCCCCGCCTCCGCCGCCACACGCGCAGTGACCGCGGCGCGTCCCCCGCGATGGCAGCCGCCGCCCGCCGCCCTCATGTCGTGGCTGGTCGGGCTCAAACCGCGGCCGCCCCGGGTGGCGGCGGGACGCGGCTCCTCCGGGCCGCAGCGGCCTCTTCGCTGCGCCCGGCCCGCTGCTGGTGGCGGCGGTGTGGAGGCGCCGGGGACCGTCAGACGCCCAAGGACCAAATGGACAACTTCGACCCACGGGCCTGGGAGCGCGCGGCCAAGGCGGCGGCGGGTAGTTGGACGCGCCCGTTGCGTGATGGGACGGGGCGGGAGGGCTCGGAGGGGTGGGGAGAGGGGTCTGTGTCCGCGAAAAATGCCTTGCGTTTTGTGGTTGGTCTTGGCAAAAATTCAATAATAAATGTTAAATTGTGTGTGTTTAGAAGTGTATGCTGTATTAATTCTCCTTAGGTAGTGTGTTAAACGTTAGTTTAGGTTATAAAAAAAAATGGCGTTTTTCACACAGCGGAATCTCCCGGCACCCTTTCCTGCCCTTCCCAAGGAGCCAGAGCTTGGTTCCTAGACTGTGAAAAACGCCAGTCACTTGTTTTTAAATTTTTCAAAGTTTAACTAGTAAATAAAATAGTTATAAAAATATGTTAATACAATTAGAGTAATAACAATTGGACAATTGTAACTTAACGTAATATGAAAATAGAGTACAGTTGATATGAGTACCAGGAATGCATGAGAAATTAGAAGAGTTAAACTCTGAGATTAATCAAGTACAGAATCTTGGAAAATAGCAAAAGTTAACACTGAGATATCTGTAACAAGAATCTGGAAATGCAAAGTTAACACCTTGAGATAGATCAGTACAGAATCTGGAAAATTATGCAAATGTAACACTGAGATTATCAGTACAGAACCTGGAAAAATAGCAAAGCCAGCACCTTGAGCCATGGCCTGTCCTGTCTGTCCCTCCAGCGGCATGTCAAGGACGCTCTGACCTGCCCAGATGCAGAGCAGACTTGCCAGCTGAGCAGCAAAAAACTTGAAGGTGGTTGGGAATTCTCTCCTTGAGCAATTCCTCAGGCAGCTGCACGTTTGCGAGAGGACAATAACATCAGTCTTTCTTCTGTAGAGGATGATAAATTGTGTCTTTCTGTACAGTGATCTGTGAAATTCCTGGTGATGAAAATTTCTGTACAGATGATCTGTTGAATTTCTGGTGATGAAATTTCTGTGGATTTCGATGATTAAATGATCTGTGAATTTCTGGTGATGAAATTTCTGTGGATTTCTGGTGATTAAATTCTGGGTTCTGCCCAGGAGTACGAGGGCCATATAGGCAGTTGAGAATGACAAATCCGGGGTGCAGCGAGGAGAGGAAGGAAAACACTCAATGAAGAAACCAAACAGCATCAGCATTAAGGGAATGAGGGAGAAAGGCAACATGATGCATTAATTATCCTTCAATCTTTTCATTAATCTTTCACCTTGATTAATTATCTCATTATCCTTTTTTATCTTTTTGGGAGAGACCTCTGGGGTGTTTCAAGGGCTGAGCCCCATTCTGTCCTGGATTTGTGTGATGGCGACGTTGGATTTTTAATCTTCTGACGTTTTTTCCCAATTCTTGACATCAAGGAACTGGTTGTAGCAGTTTCTTCTCAATTTTGTATTTTTTTGGGTTTTTCCTAAGAGTTTTCAGGGAAAGATGTTCTGGATGATACTGATTTAATCTTGATTGATTTGTTCAGCTCTTAACCAAACGTGGCAGAGTTTTATTTGTTGGGGTCCTGGAGAGTTCGGGAAATGCTCTGACTGGTACACTGTTATAGCTATAAAGATGTCTAGATTTGATTTACAGTCTATAAGTATTCTATTTCTTTCTGAATTAAACAGAAAAAATCATTAAGAGAGAAGTGATGCAACATCTGAGTTGTTTGTGAGCAGTGTGTGGTGCTCCCTGGTTTGTTTTGCTTGAGTGGTGATGGGGCAATAATCCTGAAACAGGGAGAAACAAAGGTGGCCTTCAAATGTTAAAAGCTAAATTGGGGGGAATTTCTTGCTCTGGAGCACAGCGAGAGTGAGGAATTTGATTATCTCTAATGGATTCTCCAGCTTGGGGATTTTGCCTAGAACTGTTTATTTGGCACGTGGTGCTTTTACCCCTGGCCAGAGGTTTTGGACTTTGAGGCAGGGGCTGGCCAGGCAAGCAAGCTGCATTCACGTCAGGGCTTGGTTCTTCTACACCTCCTGCTGCTCACAGGGGCATTCAATTTTGAGGTCAGAGTAAACTCGCTGCTTATTTGAAATCACGCAAGCTCAATATAACTTGCGTAAATAAGCAAAATACTTATGGTTGTTAGTTCCAGATGTTTTGAACCTGTTGCTGAGGAGATAATCCTCCAAAGTTGTTTCGCTGTGTCTTTGATAGAGAACATGGTTCCTGGCATGTTTGGATCCTCAGCCCCTTCAGCTCAGTGGAGATGATTGTGGTTTATTGGTTTATTTTGGAGTTGCAAGTGATGAATGAGAATTAAATGAGGAACAATGTAAATCTTCATCAAAACCATCAGCCACATCCTGACAACGTTCTATTGTTGCATGTCCCAGTCCAGATAATGTTTTAGAAATGAAAACCTTATTTCCCACTGAAATCTTCCTTTTGTGGGACAAGAAAACTTTGTTTTTTGTTTTGACATCTGTGATACCATACAATATGAAGTACAGATGTAGAGCTTTTCAGCACCAGAGACATTCTTGGTGCTGACGGTGAAGTTATATGCCCCGTTCACTTCATTATCCAGAATGAACGTTTTGTATTGTTGGATTCATCCCCATTTTATTTGTGTTTTTCCTCTACCTCATTTCCTGGACCAAACCTTTTTGTTTACACGACTACATAAATGATCTTACTCCATAGAAATTGGTTGTGCTGAGCATCCCGTCCATTATAGGATTTATTTTGTTGTTTCCCATTATCTTTTTCTGAATTCCTGGAGCCAGGTTTACTGCATCATATTTTTGTTTTGTTTTTTGGAGAAGCCAATACCAGGAAGCTGGACGAGCGCTAAGACGAGCAGATGAGAGACAGCAGGTAGGGGTGGTTGTTTCCCTTTTTTTGCCTCTTTTTTTGATCCAGCTGGAATGGCTGGGGCCTCTGAAATCCAGAGCTGTCTGGGAGCTGTGCTGTCTGCTGGCACAGTTTATCTGAATTATCTGCTCAGCAGCAGCAACTGGCACATCAAGAGTGCGGCATTAGTACGAGCAGCACAGCTTGGGATTGAGAGGGAATCTGGGAGATGGGGGATGAGGAAAAACACACTTCAACCTGATGCAGTCAGCTTCTTGGACTATTTGTGAGGCTTGTCCTAGGAACAGATCCAGGCCAGATTTAAAAAATAAAGCAGGGATTGGAAGAAGTTTTCTCCTTCAATGGATCCACCATTGGGAGCCAAAGAGCCCAGCCGGCTGCAGCCCAAGATGAGACCAAAATGGTCCAAATGAAACCGCAAGATCGAACCAAATATGGTCCCCAAAAAATGGATGATTGGTCACAAAATTATAGTTCTGCCCCATTTGATTTGGAGCGTGAATTGTGCAATTCCACAACATTTTAGTCCTCTGCAGTTCCCCATCCTTGTTTTTCTCTCTCCAGCCACAGGTGTTTGTGCTCTGGGGCTGAGATTTTGGATCATTTGTCCTTGGTGCCAAGCTGGAGCAGGAATTGTTTTGTCTCCCTGCTTCTGTTGCACAGAGGCCTCCACCATCCACTGATATATGAAAGCCCAGACCACACACTAAAGCCAGCACAGAATGTGAAAAGGAGAAAAACCAAACCTTGAGATCATCAGCTAGAGATCTGGAAAATAGAAAAGCAAATCTAGAGGCATCAGTAGACTTAGGTTTTACACTTGATGGAGTCATTAACAACATTCACATTTTCTTCTGCTGTCTATTTCTCCTGTACACTGCTAATGATGAGAACTGAGAAGCAGGAGGAATCTGTGCAAGAAGAGGAAGGCCATTGAGGCGAGGTGGAGTGTTTTGTTCAGCTCTGAGGGTGTGAGGGCGTGTGGAGGTCCTTGTGCTGATAATTTGTTGTCATGCTGGGTTTTTGATGTCAGACTTGGCAAGAAAGGTAAACCCCCGGAGTTGCTGAATTACAATTGCTCCCAAGGTTAGTTTTAGAAGGGCTGCACTCCTAACATATATGCCCTAGCCATCCTGATTTCCAGTGAACTGCCAGCATGCTCCTGAAATTCTGATTCAACTGGAACAACCTAAAAGAACCCGAGTTTTGAGGAGGGAAGAGAAACAAAACACTGGAGGACGTGGTTGAATTTGTGTCACCGTCATCTCATTCAGTTTACTGCCAGAAGAATAAAAAAGTTGTGTGTGAAACTAGCTTAGTTTTTTTTGTTGTTTGGGAATTGCCAGAATTCCTGAGTTTTGCAGAACTTCCATTGGAGTGGCAGGTCTAGAGAATGTTTAAGAAATGTTTAATTTGTTTTTTTGATTGAAGTAGTGATGGAACGGGGCGGTTTGCTCAAGCACAGATGTGGCCAGCTGTGCTGCCATTCCTGTGGAGGAAGTGTAGCCTGACTAACACAAGTCCCCAGTGGTGAAAACCCTGTGGGGTATGGTTATTTCACCCCTGAATTTCTCATTCATTCTCCTTTCATCACAATTCCATGTTTGACGTAACAGGCTTCTCAAAAATCCCTTAGGACCTATTTTGCTTCTCTTTCCTGCCAGTGCACAGGACTTCCCTGGCGTTGTTCCTGTCTCTCCAGGCCAAAAATTGGACCCTCATTTGGTGTTTGTTTTCCTCCCCAAGCCTACCGTGGAGAGGGAGATGGAGAAACAAAAAAAAGAAAACCTGCGGCACAGAAGAGAATGCTGCGGAGTGTGGCGGGCGGGCTTCGCCAAGGCGGAGCCAGGAACGCCGACATCATTACGTGAGCTAGATCCGCCCTCAAGGCGGCGAAGCACCGAAGGACCGTGCTCGAGTCCCCTCAGGTGGGGCACAGCAGGCCTGGAGGGCTCTGTGATGTGGGGGAACGGGGTTGGCGTCTGGAGGTGCTCTGTGATGTGTGGGAGAACTGGGTTTGTGCTCCTGGAGGTGCTTCTGTGTGTGTGGGAGAATGGCGGGTTTGTTTCCTGACTGGAGGGCTCACTGTGTGTGGGAGCACTGTGGGTTATTGTTCCTCTGGAGCGTCTGTGTGTGTGGGGAGATACCTGGGTTTTTCCTCGTGGAGTGTGTCCCATTGTGTGTGGTGGGAGAACCGGGGTTTGTTCCTCTGGAGGTGCTCCACGATGTGTGGGAGAACCTCAGGGTTTGTTCCTCTGGAGGTGTCCACCATGTGTTGTGGTGAGAACCCCGGGTTTGTTCCTCTGGAGCTGCTCCACATGTGTGGGAGAACCTAGGGTTTGTCGCTCGAGCTGCTCCCACATGTGTGGGAGAACCTGGGTTTGTTCCGCTTCTGAGCTGCTCCACATGTGTTGTGTGAGAACCCGGGGTTGTTCTCTGGAGGTGCTCTCTGTGTGTGTAGGAGATCCTGGGGTTTGTTCCTCTGGAGGTGCTCTGTGTGTGTGGAGATCTGGGGGTTTGTGCCTCTGGAGGTGCTCTCTGTGTGTGGAGACCCTGGGGTTTGATGCCTCTGGAGCTTGCTCCACATTGTTGTGTGGGAGAACCTGGGGTTTGTTCCTCTGGAGGCTGTTCCACATGTGTGGGAGAACCAGGGTTTGTTCCTCTGGAGTGCTCTGTGTGTGTGGGAGAACCTGGGGGTTTGTTGCCTCTGGAGGTGCTCTGTGTGTGTGGGAAACTGGGCTTGTGCCTCTGGAGCTGCTCCACACGTGGAGAACAGGTTGTGCCTGGAGGCCCACATTGTGTGTGGAGATCCGCGTCTTTGTTCTGTTGCTTCTGCCACGTGTGTCCAGCACATTGGAAAAGCTGGCTTTGTTCCTCTGGCGCAGTTTCTCTCTCCCATCCTGTGGGAGAAACTGGGGTTTGTTCCTCTGAGGAATTTCAGCCTGGTGCTTCTGCCACATGGGAGAACCTGGGGTTTGTTCCTCTGGACGCTGCTCCAGAGTGTCCCAGCCTGTGGGAGGAAACCTGGGGTTTGTTCCTCTGGTGTTTCTCCAAGTTGTTCCCCACACATGGGGAGACGCTGGGGTTTGTTCCTCTGAGGAGTTCCAGTGTTGTGTGACTCTGCTTGTCTGGCTACATTTTCACCTGAAATAGCAACCAGAGACATTCAGATGATACAATTTTTCTTTAACAGATTATTTCAAGCCTTTTCCTCTAGTCCTGGTGCTCGGTAACTCAGAACCCTCAGTTCTTTCAGGTCCCCTCACATGTTCTTCAGAACATCCATCACAAAGGTATCTGCAGTTTGGCTCCTCAGGGCTGGCTGTTTAGCTTTTTAATTGGTTATTTTAGCTCCTTTGAGATTTTTGAACAAAAAAAAGCTTTAAATACTTCCAGTCCAGCACAAATAATGCATTAAATAAATGATACCATCTTAAGGCCAGGTGTTTTTCTGGACTTAATCTCAGCTCAGGTGTAGGCATCAGATGATTATAAATATATTTCAGGATTGATTAATAAATATATTTTCAGATGATTATAAATAATTCTCAGATGATTATAAATATATTTTCAGATGATTATAAATATTATAAATATTTTCCATGTTCACATTCCAATTCTGGTGAGCCTTGGCTTTGACTTGTTCTGAAGAAAAAAGAACAACTTTAATACAATCTGAAAGCCTGTTTTAAAATGTATCAATTCACTGAATTCCCTTTTCTCTCCTGCTTGCTTTGCTGTTTGCTTTGCCACAGGACAGCTGGGATTGCTCTTTGGAGGAAGGATTCCGTGCTTTTGCTGACAGACTGGATAAATCACAGCCACGGTAAGCTGGGAAACCTGGCAGAAAACTTCCAGAAAAGCCAGGTTGTAAATGTGTGTTAAACTCCTGATTGTGACACAGCTTTAAATCTAATTTTGTGATTAGCCTAGAGGCACTTAGAGAACTGCTATGTGTGCTAATAATTGATTAAAAGCCAGAGCAGCAATCTTTTCACAGGACAAGAGAGCTTGGCAGGTGAATCTTGAGGACAGAAAGTTGTTTTCTCAGTGTCATACTTAAAACAACACAAACAGTGAAAATATATTTTTGTAGCATGTGGTTAAAATAAAAATTCTGCTTTAAATCAGTCACCACCATCTGCTCCACCCTCTGATTTTAGACACACAGGCTGATAGAAAACATCCTTTGGCTGAGAGCTCTGGGGAGGAAACAAGACAAGCTTTTAGTGGGCTCCTTTTGTCATCTGCAGCATTCAGAGCCCTTTGTAGATCAGTGCTTGGTGCTTTGAGCTCTGCATTCACTTGACCCACATAAAAATTGTCATTTTTGCTTCTGACATGCTCTTCTCTTGTGAATTTGGGACATTTAGCTTAAAAAAAAAAAAAGAGAAAGGCAAGTGTATTTTTGGAAAGGAATAACACAGCTGGAACTTATATTTTCTGTTGCTTTAAAAAGTTTGCGAATTACTATAAGGTAAGGAATCAGTCAGTTATTTTAAGATTCTTGTAAATGAAACCTGAAATTTTCAGCTCTAAGTGCTGCTCTTTCTCTACCTCTTCCCAGCAAGCAGAACCAAAGGTTCTACCTCAAGTTTTTTGGGTCATTGTGGTTTTAGTGTAATTCACTTTTTTTACTCATCAGAAACCCATTCCTTTGCTTGATACTTTATGATAAAAAAGTGGGTAAACTATCTACCCATGCAAAACCATGACAACCTGTAATCAGACTGATTTTTAGAGCTGACAATTGGGTTCTTGTTTGAATACAGAACTCATTTTTAAAGCTCTGCTTCTTTGCATCTTGTGACATGAACATCATCAAAAGTCTAGAAGGTGACATCAGCTCCATCCAGGCACAGGGAACTTTGTGCTGGAAGGTCTGAGAGAGCATGAGATCATGGCTCTGTTTTAGAGGGAGGCTGCTAAAAAAGGTGAAATCTGGTCGTGTTCTGTGTCTGAGCTGAACTGGCATGGAGATCCCTCACTTTTGCATCCTGGCACTCACAGTTCTGATCCTTGGTGTTCCCACCAGGCAGAGGTTGATGTCACACATTCCAGCAGAGTGAGAGCTACCAGATGGTGCCTCATGGTTTTATTGAACAGTGCCATCCTTGTTGTCCTTGAGGCTTTTCACCCTGATCTGTACTTGCAAGGGAGAAGTCAGCTTATTTTAAAAGCAATTGCTGCAGTTTTGCTCTTTTCTCTGATATAAATTATTGGCATCAGCTTTAAGCTGACTCAGAGTCTGGAGCCTTTCTGCTTCACTGGCACATCGATGGGAAATGCTCATTTTGTGGGGTTTCTGAAGGAACAGCCAGTGAATGATGGTAATTTCCCATTTCTATTGATTGGTGATTCCCATTCCCATGGGTGTAATTCCCATTTCCAATTCCCATTTGGCTGCTGTGGCTGGTTTATCCTCATTACTCAATTTACTTGAAAATTCAGCCCCACACTTTTTGGCTGATGTGGTTTATCCTCATTACTTCAATTTACTTGAAAAATCAGCCCCACACTTTTTGGCTGATGTTGTTTATCCTCATTACTCAAATTTACTTGAAAATTTCATCCCACACTTTTTTGCTGCTGTGCGATTTATCTTCATTCCTCAAATTTACTTGAAAATCCAGCCCCACGCTTTTGGCTTGGTGTTGGTTTATTTTCTTTATTTATCTTATTCTATTTTGTTTACTTGAAAATCCAGCCCCGCACCTTTTTGGCTGTGTGGTTTATTTTCATTTATTCAATTTACTTGAAAATCCAGCCCCACACTTTTTGGCTGATACGGTTTATCTTCATTCTTCAAGTTTACTGAAAAAATTCAGCCCCACACTTTTTGTGCTGATGTGGTTTATCTTCATTATTCAAAATTTACTTGAAAATCCAGCCCCACACTTTTTTTGCTTGATGGTGGTTTATCTTCATTCTCAATTTACTTGAAATTCAGCCCCACACTTTTTGGCTGATGTGGTTTTATCCTCATTACTCCAAATTTACTTGAAAGTTCAGCCCCACACTTTTTGGCTGTGTGCTGGTTTATTCTTTCTTCCTCAAATTTACTTGAAAATCAGCCCACACTTTTTGGCTGGTGTGGCGTTTACTTTCATTATTAAATTTTACTTGAAAATCCAGCCGCACTTTTGGCTGGTGTGCGTTTATTTTCATTATTCAGTTTACTTGAAAACCCAGCCCCACACTTTTGGCTGATTGTGGTTTATCCTCATTACTCAAGTTTATGTTGAAATTCATCCCCACCACTTTTTTGGCTGCTGTGGCTGGTTCTATCTTCATTCCTCAAATTTACTTGAAAATCCAGCCCCACACTTTTTGGCTGGTGCGGTTTATTTTCATTATCAGTTTACTGAAAATCCAGCCCACACTTTTTGGCTGATGTGTTATTTCATTATTCAGTTTACTGAAATCCATCCCCACACTTTTTGGCTGGTGTGGTTTATTTTCATTATTCAGTTACTTGAAAATTCCAGCCCCACAACTTTTGGCTGTGTGGTTTATCTTCATACTTCAAATTTCTTGAAAACCGCCCACACTTTTGGCCGATGTGGTTTATCTTCATTATTTCAATTTACTTTGAATTCAGCCCCACACTTTTTGGCTGTTTTACCTTCATTACTCAATTTACTTGAACTTGGACATCCCCACATGTTTTTTGGCAGGATGTACTTTTTGGATTCAGGACTAAATGCTTCACTTGTGCTTCCTCTGCTTTTTTGCTGTGCAGGAGCAGTCAGTGAACAGGAGTGTGAGACCTTGACTGTCTGAGCAGGATAAAAACACCTACCAAAATAAACCTCCTGCTCGCATTTGTCCTGGAACTTATTCTCCCACCACAGGCAGCCTTGCACACAGCAGCACTGCCTTGCCAAGTGGTTATTTCTCATTTTCCCTTTTTTTTGCAGGTGGCAGGTCGTGACCCTGCTGGCAGTGGGTTTGATTCTGCCAAAAATGCCACGGCTGTAGCAGGGCGTTCATTGAGCAAGGCTGGGCAAACCCTCCCTGCGTGAGGGAAACCTCCAGGATCACTGTGCTGGAGGCTCTGAAACATCCCATCAAGGTAAATCACCTTTGGTTCTGGTGCTCCACTCAGCAAAACTCAGGCTGGGATTGTCATTGGGCTGGATAAACAAAATATTGGATGTGGAATGGGTGGGCTGACCCACTGGTATTCTTGTAAGGTGTTTAGTCCAAGTGAGTTGTCAAAATGTTGGTGTTTTTTTCTGCCTGTGAGTAAACTGAATTTGTCCTCTCAAGGTTGGATAACGTCTCACCAGCAAGCTCAGGATGCCCTTGAAGGAGTTTGTTCTCAGTGTGAGTACTCTGTTCTCCTGCCTTGGGCTGTGAAGGGATGACTTTGGATTCCAAATGAGAGCTGCTGGTTCCTTAAACTCCCTTCTAAAGCTGTAATTCCAGCATTTTGGAGTTTTTTTATCCCTTGAGACACTGAGACCATAAATAAGCTCCTGTGTTCAGTGTGACTCAGCATTAAGCAGCTTGTTTCACCTTTTTCCCCTCTGTGAAAAGCAGTTGGAAGTCTTTAGTTCAGTCCTTGCTCTGCTGCAGTTTCTCTCTGTAGTCAGCATGTGAAGATTCAGAATTCCACTTGTGCCATCTAAAAGCTAAGGATTACTGAACCCCAAAACCAGCTTCTAGGCCAAAAAAATCTAAATATCTGTGCATTTACCCACCCTGAGATTGTTCTTAACTTGCTAATTAATGCCACTTCTGTTATATTTGCTCTGAATTTGATTCCTGGTTATCTGGCAAATTTAAGAGCTGCTTGAAGCTGCTGAGAGAAAATGCCTCCTGCAGGAATATCTCTCTCCAGTATCCCCAAATGCAGTAGAATATAAATATGAATTTATGACTTGAGAAGGAATTAGCACTGCAAAGAGTTGCTTATGTTTTGCCATATCCCTCCCAGGGCATCCATTAGAAGTGAATATTTAGGTGTTATCTGTTCCTAGAGTAGTCACTGCACTCCTTCCTGCACTGCTGCTTTTTCTTTAGAAAGAATTGTAGCCAAGTGGACAGAAAATCAAGTAAATCCTCACATAGGACAGGAAATGACCTTGGTGTGAGTCATGAGCAGCTGAAGTTAAGACTTAAAAGCTTTGAGCCTGGAGTGCTGCCTCCTTCTGCAGGTACTGATTTGGGAACCTGGTAGGTGCAGCTCTTTTTGGTACCTTCTGATCCTTAAATGAATTTTTTTTTCTCTGCCAGCCCAGCTGGAAGCACGTGTGAGAGACATTGCCATAGCAACAAGAAAACACAAAAAGGAACAAAAGCTCTACAGGAATATTTCTGATGTATGGCCCCCCTGGCACTGGGAAAACTCTTTTTGCCAAGGTAAAAACCGCTGGCCAAGAACCTTGCATAGTGTTCTGAAAATTCCAGGGCTGTAGAGCTTCCCTGGGCTGGGATCTCTGCTGGAGTGTTGAACAAACATTTTGTTGCTGTTGGGAAGGAGGGGAAGGGGCAGCCTGCTTCAGCTCTGAATCACTGCAGCCACTTGGATCTGGATTTTCTTATCTGCGGAAAGGCCCTTGGAACTGGGATTTATTTGTGGGAATCACAGCAGCAGCCACTTGTCCATGAGACCTTAGTTTCATCAACTTTTTAACAGTGGCAGATTTGCCAGACTGATGCAAGTTGATTTTTTTTCCTCTATTCAGTACATTAAAACCCTATCCAGCAGTTTTTAGAGTATGGCCACCTAAAGATTTCTATGGCCCTTACTGATTTTTAAAGCCACTAGTTTGGGTTTCTAAAGCCATAGAGATGGATAGAAATGGAAAAACTAAATAAAATCACGCAGCAGTCCCTTCATATCCACCTCTGTGTGGGTTTATGGCCTTGGCCAAATGGCTTTCCTGATAGAGGAAAAGCACTGCCAGGATGTATTTACATGGATTGCAGTCAGAATTTGATTTTTTTTCCTTAGCTTTTCAGTGCTTGTCCACAAGACACTGAGGTTTTATAAACTTTTTAACAGTGGCAGATTGCCAAACTGGTGCACAATAGCATTTTTTTTCTTATATCAGTACATTAAATCCCTACCCCAATAACTTTTGAGATATATGGCACCTAAAAGCTTTGTATGCCACTTCTAACCACCTAGTTTGGGTTTCTAAATGCCCGTAGAGATGGGGACAGAAAAGGAAAAAATAAACAAAATCACAGCAGCAGCCCTTCATATCCACCTCTGTTGGGTTTATTATGGTTTATTTTTTGCCCTAAATAAAAAATTGCCACTAAGTGATAAAGAAGCCAATACCTCCCCTTCTGCAAACCAGCACTGACAGGACTAAACTGCTTTAATTCCTCTTCATCCTCCCTGGCTTTGCAGTAAAAGGAAAAGTTGAATTTGCTGGTTTTTGTTTCCTTGCAGAAATTAGCTGTGCACTCAGGCATGGATTATGCCATCATGGACAGGAGGGGGACGTTCCCACGGAAAGGGTCACAGCCATGCCACAACTCTTTGACTGGGCCAACACCAGTAGGAGAGGTAAGTTGAGCTTTTATTTAATCCTCAGTTTGGGTTTTTGTTCAAAAAACCCTCACCCATCAACAGTGTAGTTCAGCCCTAATATAATTATATATATTATATATAATAAAATATATAAAATATGTATAATATATATTAATACTATATTATATGATAATTGATATTACCATTATCTATAATAGAATAATATTATTATCTAATATAATACATTAGCTAATATATTTATTATTATATATTATATATTTATCAATAAGATTTAATATATAATAAAATTATATATTTTCTGTATTTATTATGACTTTCATATCATATATAAATTATATGTAATAATATATAATAGCCTAAGTATTATATTAGAATATAATATATTTCTATTATAAGATAATGTAAGTATCATATCATATAATATAGATATTATATATAATTATACATATTTTATATATTTTATATATATATAATATATATATTATATTAGGCTGAACTACACTGTTGTACTTGTGGGTGAGGCGTTTTTTAAACAAAAAAACCCAAACTGAGGATAAGATAAAAGCTCAACTTACCCTCTCCTACTGGTGTTGCCCAGTCAAAGGTTTGTGGCATGGCTATGTGACCCCCTTCCCTGCCCATGGGGGCCAGTCCCCGCCTGTCATGATGCATAATCCATGCCGAGTGCACAGCTAATTTCATGCAAGGGAAACAAAAAACCAGCAAATTCAACTTTCCTTTTACTGCAAAGCCATGGAGGATGAAAGGAGGATTAAAGCCAGTTAGTCCTGTCAGTGCTGGTTTGCAGAGGGGAGGTATTTGGCTTCTTTATCACTTAGTGGCAATTGGTTTATTAGTGGCAAAAAAATAAACCATATAAACCCAACAGAGGTGGAATATTGAAGGGGCTGCTGCTGTGATTTGTTTATTTTTTCCTTTTCTGTCCAATCTCTACGGGGCTTTAGAAACCCAAACTAGTGCTTCTAGAAGGTGCCATACAAAAGCTTTAGGCTGCACATAATCTCAAAAGTATTGGAGTAGGATTAATGTACTTGATATAAGAAAAAAAAATGCTACTTTGCACCAGTTTGCACAATCTTGCACTTTAAAAGTTTTAAAAACCCAGGTCTTGTGGACAAGCACTGAAAAAGCTAAGGTAAAAATCAACATCTCCTGACTCAACATGTAAAAAATCATCCTGGACAGTTGCTTTTCACTCTCTCAGAAGCCAATTTGGCCAAGGCCATAAACCCAACAGAGGTGGATAGGAAGGACTGCTGCTTGATTTTTATTTAGTTTTCCATTTCTATCCATCTCTTATGGGCTTTTAAGAAAACCCAACACTAGGCTCGGCTTATAAAATCAGTAGTGCCTTATAGGAAATCTTTAAGGGTGCACATACTCTAAAAAACTGCGTGGATAGGGGTTTAATGTTACTGATAGAGAAAAAAATCAACTGTGCATCAGTCTGCAAATCTGCCACTGTAAAAAGTTGATGAACACCTCAGTCATGGACAAGTCGGCTGCTGCTGTGATGCTACCCACCAAATAAAGTCCCAGTTCCAAGCCTTTCCAGATAAGAAAATCCAACAAGCTGCCAGTGATTCAGAGCTGAAAGCAGGCTGCCCCTTCCTCCTCCCAACAGCCAACAATAGGCTTTGTTCAACACTCCAGCATAAGATCCACGCCCAGGGATAAGCCTCACATCCCTTGGAATTTCAGAACACTGAGTGCAAGTTCTTGGCAGGTTTTTTACCTTGCAAAGAGTGTTTCCCAGTACCAGGGCCATACATCAGAATAATTCGTTAGAGTTTGTTCCTTTTTGTTGTTCTTGTTGCTATGCAATGTACTCTCACACGTGCTTCCAGCGGGGCTGCAGGGAAAAAACAATTCAATTTAAGGTCAGTAAGTACCAAAAGAGCTGCAACTCACAGGTTCCCAAATCAACCTGCCAGAGAAGAGGCAGCACTCCAGGCTCAAAGCTTTTAAGTTCTTAACGTTCAGCTGCTAGACTTCCACACCAGTCATCCTTCCTTTCAGGATTTTACTTGATTTTCTGTCCACCTTGGCTACAATTCTTTCATAAGAAAACAGAGCGTGCAGGAGAGTGCGTGACTACTCTAGAAACAGATATAACACTAAATATCACTTCCTAATGGATGCCCTGGAGGATTATGCAAACATAAGCAACTCTTTTGCCAGTCTAATTTCCTTCTCAAGTCTATAATTCATATTATTATTCTCACTGCATTGGGAACTGGTGAGAGAGATATTGCCTGCAGGATGCATTTTCTCTCAGCAAGCTTCAAGCAGCTCTTATAAATTTGCCAGATCAACCAGCAAGTATTAGAAGCACAAGTAACAGAAGTGGCAATTAATTAGCAAGTTAAGAACCAATCTCAGGGGGTAAATGCCACAGAATATTTAGATTTTATTTTGGCTAGAAGCTGTTTGCGGTTCATAATCCTTAGCTTTAGATGCACAAATGAATTCTAATCTTCACATGCTGACCTACAGAAGAGAAAACGTGCAGCAGAGCAAGACTGAACTAAAGACTTCCAACGTGCTTTTCACAGAGTAGGGAAAAAATTGAACACAAGCTGACTTAATGCATGTCACACTGAACAGCAGGAGCTTATTTATGGTCTCAGATCGTCAAGGATAAAAAAAACTCAAAACTGCTGGAATTACGCTTTAGGAGGAGTTTAAGGAACCCAGGCAGCTCTCATTTGGAAATCCAAAGTCATTCCTTACACGCCCAAGTGCAGGAACGAGATCACACTGAGAAAACAACTCCTTCAAAGGGCATCCTCGAGCCTGCTGGTGAGACGTTTACCAACCTTGAGAGGAACAAAATTCATTACTTCACAGGACCAGAAAAAAACCACATTTTGACTTCACTTGGACTAAACACCTTACAGAATACCAGTGGCTCAGCCCACCCATATCCACACTATCCAATATCTTGCATATTTTCCAGGCCCACTGACAAGTCCAGCCTGAGTTTTTGCTGATGTGGACACAGAACCAATAGCCGAATTAACCTGAGGATGTTCAGAGCCTCCAGACACAGGTCCTGAGGTTCCCTCACCAGTGGGGGTTGCCCAGCCTTGCCTCAAGCTGTACGCCCGTGCCAGCCGTGCGCACCTTTCAAATAAACCCCCAGCCAGCGGCAACCTGCCACCTGCAAAAAAAAAGGGGAAAAATGAGAAATAACCACTTGGCAAGGCAGTTGACTTGCTGTGTGCAGGCTGCCCCTGTGGTGCCGGAATTAAGATTTCAGGACAGAATGCTGAGCAGGGGGGTTTTATTTTGGTAAGGTGTTTTTATCCTGCTCAGACAGTCAAAAGGTCTCACACTCCCTGTTCACTGGACTGCTCCTTGCACAGCAAAAAAGCAGAGGAAGCACAAGTGAAGCATTTAGTCCTGAATCCCAAAAGTACATCCTGCCCAAAAAACATTGTGGGGTATGTCCCCCAGATTTTCAAGTAAATTGCAGTTAATGAAGGTAAAACAGCAAAAAGTGTGGGCTGAATATTTTTTCAGTAAAAATTGAATAATTGAAGATAAACCACATTCAGCCAAAAAGCTCCTAGTGGGGCTGGATTTCAAGGTAAATTTGGAGTAAATGAAGAATAAAACCACACCAGGCCAAAAAGTTGTGGGCTGGATTTTCAAAGCGTAAACTTGAATAAATGAAAATAAACCCACACCAGCCAAAAAGTGTGGGATGGATTTTCAAGTGAAACTGAATAATGAAAATAAACCACATCAGCCAAAAAGTGTGGGGCTGGATTTTTTCAAGTAAAATGAATAATGAAAATAAACCACACCAAGCAAAAAGTGTGCGGGCTGGATTTTCAAGTAAATTTTGAGGAATTCGAAGATAAACCAGCCACAGCAGCCAAAAAGTGTTGGGGATGAATTTTCAACTAAACTTGACAGTAATTGAAGGATAAACCACATCAGCCAAAAAGTGTGGGCTGCGGTTTTCAAGTAAAACTGAATAATGAAAATAAACCACACCAGCCCAAAAAGTGGCGGCGGCTGGATTTTTCAAGTAAAATTTATATGAAAAATAAAAACCACACCAGCCAAAAAAGTGTGGGGCTGATTTTCAAGTAAATTTGAGATGAAGATAAACCAGCCACAGCAGCCAAAAAGTGTCGGGGCTGAACTTTCAAGTAAAATTTGAAGTAATGAGGATAAACCCACATCAGCCAAAAAAGTTGTTGGGGCTGAAATTTTCATAGTAAATTGAGTAATGAGATAAACCACATCAGCCAAAAAGTGTGGGGCTGGATTTTCAAGTAAAATTGAATAATGAAAGATAAACCCACATCAGCAAAAAGTGTGGGCTGAATTTTCAAGTAAACTTGCAGTAATGAAGATAAAAACCGTATCAGCCAAAAAGTGTGGGCTGGATTTTCAAGTAATTGAATAATGAAATAAACACACCCAGGCCAAAAAAAGTGCGGGCTGGATTTTTCAAGTAAAATTTAATAATTGAAAAAATAAACCACCACCAGCCAAACAAAAAAAAAAAAAAAGGCGGTGGGGCTGCGATTCTTTCAAGTAAATTTGCAGGAATGAAGATAATCAGCCACAGCAGCCAAAAAAGTGATGGGGATGAATTTTCAAGTAAAATTTGAGTATGAGGATAAACCACAGTTCAGCCAAAAAGCTGTGGGGCTGAATTTTCAAGTAAATTGAAGTAATGAGGATAAACCACATCAGCAAAAAGTGTGGGGCTAATTTCAAAGTAAATTGAGTAATGAGGATAAAACCAGCCACAGCACAAATTGGGAATTGGAAATGGAATTACCCACCAATTGGGAATGGAATCACCATCATAGAATGGGAATTACCATTCATTCACTGGCTGTTCCTTCAGAAACCCACACAAAATGAGCCATTCCCAATCGAATTGTGCCAGTGAAGCAGAAAGCTCCAGACTCTGAGTCAGCTTAAGCTGATGCCCCAATAATTTATATCAGAGAAAAAGAGCAAACTGCAAGCAATTGCTTTTTAAAATTAAAGCTGACTTCTTCCTGCAAGTACAGATCAGGGGTGAATAAGCCTCGAAGGACACAACAAGGATGGCACTGTTCGATAAACCATTTGAGGCACATTTCTGGTAGCTCTCACTCTGCTGGAATGTTTGTACATCACCTCTGCTCTGGGTGCGGAACAACCAAGGGATCAGAACTGTGAGTCCAGGATGCAAAGAGTGAGGGATCTCCATGCCCAGTTCAAGCTCAGACACAGAACACAGAACAGATTTCACCTTTTTTAAGCAGCCTCCCTCTAAAAAACAGAGCCATGGATTCTCATGCTCTCTCAGACCTGTCAGCACAAAGTTCCCTGTGCCTGGATGGAGGCTGATGTCACCTTCTCAGCACTTTTTGATTGATGTTCATGTCACAAGATTGACAAAGAAGCAGAGCCTTTTAAAAATGAGTTCTGCTATCAAACCAAGAACCCAATTGTCAGCTCTAAAAAATCAGTCTTGATGTACAGGCGTGTCATGTTTTAGCATGGGAGATGTTTACCCACCTTTTTATCATCAAGAGTATCAAGCAAGGAATGGGTTTCTGATGAGTAAAAAAGTGAATTACACTAAAACCACAATGAACAAAAAAACTTGAGGTAGAACTTTGGGTTCTGCTTGCTGGAAGAGTAGAGAAAGAGCAGGCACTTAGAGCTGAAAATTCAAAGGGTTTTCGATTTACAAGAATCTTAAAATAACTGACTGATTCTTACCTTATAGTAATTCCAAACTTTTTAAAGCAACAGGAAATATAAGTTCCAGCTGTGTTATCTCCTTTCAAAAATACACTTGCCTTTCTCTTTTTTTTTTCTTAAAGCTTAATGTCCCCAAATTCACAAGAGAAGAGCATGTCAGGAAAGCAAAAAATGACCAATTTTTATGTGGGTCAAGTGAATGCAGAGCTCAAAGCACAAGCACTGATCTACCAAAGGGCTCTGAATGCTGCAGATGAACAAAAGGCGCCACTAAAAGCTTGTCTTGTTCTCCCCAGAGCTTCTCAGGCAAGGGATGTTTTCCTATCAGGCCTAGTGTGTCTAAAAATCCAGAGGGCTGGAGCAGATGGTGGTGACTGAATTTTAAAGCAGAATTTTTATTTTAACCCAGCCATGCTACCAAAAAATATAATTTTCCACTGGTTGTGTTGTTTTAAGTTATGACACTGAGAAACAACCTTTCTGTCCTCAGTTTCCACTGCAAGCTCTCTTTGTCCTGTGAAAAAAGATTGCCTGCTCTGGCTTTAATGCAATTTATTTTAGCACACATAGTAGTTTCTCTAAGTGCTCTCTAGGCTACAATCAAAATTAGATTTAAGCTGTGTCACATATCAGGAGTTTAACCACACATTTACAACCTGGCTTTTCATGAAGTTTCTGCCAGGTTTCCCCAGCTTATCTCGTGCTGTGACTATTTATCCCAGTCTGTCACAAAAAGCACGGTAATCCTTCCCCAAAGAGCATCCCAGCTGTCCTGTGGCAAGCAAACAGCAAGCAAGCAGCGAGAGAAAGGAATTCAGTGAATTTGATACATTTTAAAACAGGCTTTCAGATTGTAATTAAAGTTGTTCTTTTTCTTCAAGAACAAGTCAAGCCAAAGGCTCACAGAATTGGAATGTGAACATAGGAAAATATTATAATATTATAATATCTGAAAATATATTATAATCATCTGAAGAATTATTTTATAATCATCTGAAAATATATTTATTAATCATCTGAAATCTGACCTACACCTGAGGCTGAGATTTAAGTTCCAGAAAAACAACCTGGCCTTAAGATGGTATCAATTTACTTTAATGCATTATTTGTGCTGACTGGAGTATTTAAAGGCTTTTTTTGTTAAAATCTCAAAGGAGCTAAAATAATAACCAATTAACAAGCTAAACAGCCAGCCCTGAGAGCCAAACTGCAGATACCTTTTGTGATGGATGTTCTGAAAGAACTGAGGGACCTGAAAGAACTGATGGGTTCTGAGTTACCGAGCCCAGACTAAGAAGGAAAAGGCTTGAAATAATCTGTTAGAAAAATTGTATCACTCTGAATGTCTCTGTTGCTATTTCAGGTGAACAATGTAGCCAGACAAGCCAGAGGTCACACAACACTGAACTTCAGAGGAACAAACCCCAGGTCTCCCCATGTTGGGGACACACTTGGAGAAAACACCAGAGAACAAACCCCCAGGTCTTCCCACAGGCTGGGACACTCTTGGAGCAGCTCGCAGAGGAACAAAACCCCAGGTTCTCCCATGTGGGCAGAACACGGCAGGCTGAAATTCCTCAGAGGAACAAACCCCAGGTTCTTCCAACAGGATGGAAGAAGAAAACGCCCAGAGAACAAAAGCTCCAGCTTTTCCAATGTGCTGGGACACAGTGAGAAGCAACCAGAAGAAACAAGACCAGGATCTCCCCCACACACACATGTGGAGCAGCTCCAAAGGCACAAACCCCTGGGTTCTCCCACGGGAGGCACTCCAGAGGCACAAACCCCCAGTTCTCCACACACACAGAGCACCTCCAAGGCACAAACCCCCAGGTTCTCCACACACACAGAGCACCTCCAGAGGAACAAACCCTGGGTTCTCCCACACACATGTGAACAGCTTCCAGAGGAACAAACCCCAGGTTCTCCACACCATGTGGAGCAGCTCCAGAGGCACAAACCCAGGGTTCTCCCCACACACAGAGTGCAACCTCCAGAGGCAACAAACCCCAGGATCTCCCACACACACAGAGCACCTCCAGAGGAACAAACCCAGGATCTCCTACACACACAGAGAGCACCTCCAGAGAACAAACCCCGGGTTCTCCACACACACAGAGCACTCGCAAGAGGAAAAAACCCCAGGTTCTCCCACACACACAGCAGCTTCCAGAGGAACAAAACCCCAGGTTCTCCCACACATGGGCAGCTCCAGAGGAACAAAACCCCGGGTTCTCCCACACACACAGGGAGCACCTCCAGAGGAACAAACCCCGGTTCTCCCCACACATGTGGAGCAGCCTCCAAGAGGAACAAACACCCCGGGATTCACCAGACACAACAAACCCCAGTTTCCCCCCCCACACAGAGCCCCTCCAGGCCTGCTGTGCCCCACCTGAGGGACTCGAGCACGGTCTGGCGGTGCTCGGCCGCCTTGAGGCGGATCTGCTCGCGGATGATGTCGGCGTTCTCGCGCTCGGCCTTGGCGCGCGCCCGCGCCTCCGCCTCCACCCGCAGCATCTCGTTCTTGTGCCGCAGCTCCATCTCCCTCTCCACGGTAGCTTGGGGGAAAAACAAACACCTGAGAGGTCAAATTTTGGCCTGGGAGAAGGAAAACGCCAGGGAAGTCRCTGTGCACTGGAAGGAAGAGAAGCAAAACGGTCCCAAAGGGGATTTTGGAAGCGCTGTTACGTCAAACATGGAATTGTGTGAAAGGAGAATGAATGAGAAATTCAGGGGTGAAATAACCCAACCCCACAGGGTTTCACCACTGGGATGTGTTAGTCAGGCTACACTTCCCTCACWGGATGGCAGCACAGCTGGCCACATCTGTGCTTGGAGCAAACCGCCCTTCCCATCCTATTCAATCAAAAACAAATTAACATTTCTTAACATTTCTGAGACCCGCACCTAGTGGAGTTCTGCAAACTCAGGAATTCTGGCAATTCCCAACAACAAAAAGAAACTAAGCTAGTTTCACACTACAACTTTTTTATTTTCTGCAGGAAACTGAATGGAGATGAGGTGACACAGATTCAACCACTCCTCCCAGATGTTTTGTTTCTCTTCCCTCCTCAAAACYGGTTCTGTTTTAGGTTGTTCCAGTRTGAAMTCWG
Organism: Sporophila hypoxantha; assembly: GCA_002167245.1. Classification (NCBI taxonomy): domain Eukaryota; kingdom Metazoa; phylum Chordata; class Aves; order Passeriformes; family Thraupidae; genus Sporophila; species Sporophila hypoxantha. The sequence goes on along the minus strand of NDFG01000004.1, from coordinate 2,087,780 downwards.
AATTTCAGGAGATGCTGGCAGTTCACTGGGAAATCCAGGAGTGGCAGGGCAGATATTTAGGAGTGCAGCCCTTTCTAAAACTAACCTTGGGAGCAATTGGTAATTTCAGCACTCCTGGGGTTTACCTGTTCTTGCCAATCTGACATCAAACCCAGCATGGACACAAAGATCAGCACAAGGACTCCACACGCCCTCACACCCTCAGCAGCTGAACAAAACACTCACCTCGCCTCATGGCCTCCTGCTTCTGCACAGATTCCTCCTGCTTCCTCAGGTTCTCCTCATTAGCAAGTTGCTACAGGGAGAAATGACAGCAGAAAGATGTGTGAATGTTGTAAGACTCCATACAGTGTAATCCAAGTGCTACCTATGCCTCAGGATTTGGCTTTTCTATTTTTCCAGATTCTCTACTGATGTCTCAAATTTGGATTTTTCTACTTTTCACATTCTGTGCTGCTTTAGTGTGTGGATCTGGGCTTCATATAGGGGATGGTGAGCTCTGTGCACAGAGCAGGAGACAAAACAATTCCTGCTCCAGCTGGGCACCAGGACAAATGATCCAAATCCTCAGCCCCAGAGCACAAACACCGTGGGCTGGAGAGAGAAAAACAGGATGGGACTGCAGGCTAAGGTGGAATTGGACAATTCACTCCAAGATGAAATGGAGCAGACTTAATAATTTTGTGACCAATCATCCATTTTTGGACCATTTTGGTTCATCTTGGGTTCATTTTGGACCATTTTGGTCTCATCTTGGGTGCAGCCCTGGCTGGGCTCTTGTGCTGCCCAAGGTGGATCCATTGAGGGAAACTTTTCATTAAATCCCTGCTTTATTTTTTAAATCTGCCTGATCTGTTCTAGGACAGCCTTCACAAATATTTCCAAGAAGCTGCTGCTCAGGTTGAAGTGTGTTTTCCTCTCCCCATCTCCCAGATTTCTCCTCCTAATCCCAAGCTGCTGCTCTGTACTAATGCCCAGCCCTTGATGTGCAGTGCTGCTGCTGAGCAGATAATTCAGATAAACTGTGCCCAGCAGGACAGGGCACAGCTCCAGAGCAGCTCTGGGATTTCAGAGGGCCCCCAGCCCATTCCCAGCTGGATCAGAGCAGGAACCCACCCTACCTGCTGTCTCATCTGCTCGTCGTAGCGCTGCCGTGCCAGCTTGTCCTGGTAYTGGGCTCTCTTCAAAAAACAAAACAAAATATGGATTAGGCAGTTAAAAACCAGACTGCTCCTCAGGGAAATTAGGTTCAGAGGGAAAAAAACCAAATAAAATGGGGAAATCCACACAAATAAAAAATTATCCTGGATTTGAATGTGAACGGGGCAAAATGCCCTCAGCCAGCACCAAGAATTTCTCTGTGCTGAGAAATCTCTACAGTCTGACTTCATTTTATGGTATCACAGATGTCAAAACAAAAAACAAAGGTTTCTTGGCCCACAAAAGGAGATTTCAGTGGGAAAAATAAGGTTTTCATGTTCTAAATACATTATCTGGACTGGAGACTGCAAGCAATAGAACTGTCAGGATGTGCTGATGGTTTTGATGAAGATGTAATTGTTCCTCATTAATTGCTCTTATCAATCACTGCAACTCCAAATAAACCAAATAAACCCAAATCATCTCCACTGAGCTGGAAGGGKGCTGAGGATCCACATGCCAGGGGGTGACACCATTCTCTATTCCAAACACAGCAGAACAGCTTGGGGATTATCTCCTCAGCAACAGTAAAACATCATGGAATAAGCAAACCAAGATTATTTTGCTTATTTACCAAGTATATTTGAGCTTGCTGTGATTTCAGATAAGCCAGGAGTTTRCTCTGACCTCAAATGATGCCCTGTGAGCAGCAGGAGGTGAAGAACCAAGCCCTGAGTGTGCAGCTGCTTCCTGGGCCAGCCCTGCTCAAAGTCCAAACTCTGCCAGGGTAAAAGCACCACGTGCCAAATAAACAGTTCTAGCAAACTCCCCAAGCTGGAGAATCCATTAGGATTAATAAATTCCCTCATCTCCTGTGCTCTCAGAGCAAGAAATCCCCACAATTTAGCTTTTAACATTAAGGCCAGCCTTTGTTTTCCCTGTTTCAGGATTATTGCCACATCAGCCACTCAAGCTAAAACAAACCAGGGAGCACCAACACTGCTCACAACAACTCAGATTTGCATCACTTCTCCYCTTAAGATATTWTTTCCTGTTTAATTCAGAAGAAATAGAATACTTAAGACTGAAATCCAAATAACTTCAGAGCCATTTYACTGTCCAGGCTAACATAAACAGTTGGTAAACCAGTATTTCTCAACATTTCCCTGAAAAGCTCCTTAGGAAAACCCCAAAAAATACAAAATGAGAAGAAACTGCTGCCACCAGTTCCTTTGGATGTTCAAGAACTTGGGAACAAAAGTCCAAGAAGATTAAAAGTCCAGCTCAACATAACATCCAGAACAGCTTTTCCCTGAAAAGCTCTTTAGGAAAACCCCAAAAAATACAAAATGAGAAGAAACTGCTGCCACCAATTCCTCTGGATGCTCAAGAACTTGGGAATAAAAGTCTGAGAGGATTAAAAATCCAGTTCAGCATCACAAATCCAGGACAGAATGGGGGCTCAGCCTGTGAACACCCCCAGAGGTCCTCTCCCCAGAAAGGGATAATTAATAAAGGGATAATGAAAGGGATAATTAATCAAGGGATAATGAAAGGGATAAATAATCAAGGGATAATGAAAGGGATAATTAATGCATCATTGCCTTTTCCCCCTCATTCCCTTACTGCTTGATGCTGTTTGGTTTCTTCATTGAGTGTTTTCCTTCTCTCCTCTGCCTGCACCCGGATTTGTTCATTCTTCAGCTGYTCTATGGCAGCCTCGTACTCCTGGGGCAGAACCAGAATTTAATCACCAGAAATTCACAGAAATTTCATCACCAGGGAATTCACAGATCATTTAATCATCAGAAATTCACAGAAATTTCATCACCAGAAATTCACAGGTCATTTAATCATCGGAAATTCACAGAAATTTCATCACCAGAAATTCACAGATCATCTGTACAGAAATTTCATCACCAGGAATTCACAGATCATCTGTACAGAAAGACAAATTTATCATCCTCTACAGAAGAAAGATTGAATTTTTGTCCCTCCCAAAGCTGGCAGCTGCCTGAGGAGYTCCAAGGAGAGGAATCCCAACCCACCTTCAGTTTGGTTTGCTGCTCCAGCTGCAAGGTCTGCTCCTGCATCTGGGCCAGGCTCAGAGCGTCCTTGGCATGGCCTGGGGGGGAACAGACAGGGACAGGGCATGGCTCAGGTGCTGGCTTTGCTATTTTCCAGRTTCTGTACWGAYATCTCAGGTGTTAAYTTTGCTATTTTCCAGATTCTGTACTGATATCTCAGGTGTTAACTTTGCTATTTTCCAGATTCTGTACWGATATCTCAKGTGTTAAYTTTGCTATTTTCCAGATTCTGTACTGATATCTCAGRTKTTAACTCTTCTATTTTCCAGATTCTGTACTCATGTCACTGTACTCTATTGTCTCATATTGTCCTAATTCAATTTGTCCAAATTGTTATTACTCTAATTGTATTACTATTTTTATAACTATTTTATTACTGTTAAACTTTGAAAATTTTAAAAACAAGTGACTGGAGTTTTTCACAGTCTAGGACCAAGCTCTGCTCCYTGGGAAGGGCAGGAAAGGGTGCCCGGGAGATTCCGCCTGTGTGAAAAACGCCAATTTTTTTATAACCTAAAACTACGTTTAACACACTACTTAAGCACTGCTACTAAGAGATTAATACAGCATCACTTTCTAAACACAACACATCTAACATTCATTTTGAATATTTACCAAAGCCAACCACAAACACAGGCATTTTTCACACAGACCCCTTCTCCCCACCCTCCGAGCCCTCCCGCCCGTCCCTCACGCACGGGACGCGTCCAACTCCCGCGCCGCTTGGCCCGCCGCTCCAGGCCCGTGGGTCGAAGTTGCTCCATTTGTCCTTGGGCGTCTGACGGTCCCCGGCGCCTCCAGCACCGCTGCCACCAGCAGCGGGCGGGCGGCAGAGAGGCCGCTGCCGGTGCCCGAGAGGAGCCGCGTCCCGCCGCCGCCCGGGGCGGCCCCCGCGGTTGAGCCCGAACAGCCACGACATGAGGGCGGCGGCGGCGGCTGCACGCGGGACGCGCCGCGGTCACTGCGCGTGTGCGGCGAGGCGGGCCGGATTCCCATTGGTCAACGGAGCGCCGCGCCGCGCGTAATTGGTGAAAGGGAGCCGCGTGTGGGTTTGATTGTGGGAAGAGGCGGGAGGGGTGGGAGAGGAGGTGAGGGGACGGAGAGCCGGAGGGACAAATGGGGCGGGCGGTGCTTCCGCATAGCAACGGAGAGGAGGGGCGTTGCTAAGGGCCGCGAGCCGGCGCGGCCTGGGCGTTATCCCGGGATTGCCTTGGGGTTTATCCCGGATTTCCTCCGAAATCGGCCCCAGTTTGGCGTTATACCGGGATTCCCGTGAGGTTATCCCGGGATTCCCTTGAGGTTATCCCGGATTTCCTCCGAAATCGGCCCCAGTTTGGCGTTATCCCCGGGATCTCCTTGGGAACATCCCAGATTTCGTCCGAAATCAGCCCAAATTTGGCGTTATACCGGGATTCCTTGCGTTATCCTGGATTCCCTTGGTATTATCCCGATTTCCTTGGTTATCCCGGAATTTCCGGTATCCCGGATTCCCTTGGGGTTATCCCGGGTTCCCTTGGGGTATCCCGGATTTCCTCCACAATGACCCCAGTTTAGCGTTATCCAGGGATTCCTTGAGGTTATCGTGGATTTCCTGGAAATCGCTGGGACTGACATTATCCGGGTTTCCCTCGAGTTATTCCAGATTTCCCCCAAAATCCTCCCTTGGAGATGGCAGAGAGGATGGGAAACGATAGAAGAAAGAGAGGACGAGAGAGAGAGAAACCCCTGTCTGTGGTTATCTGGGAATAAAGAACAGGATTTCCCTGGAAATCAGGTCCCAATCCATCATTTTGGGAGTGGGAAAGATGATGGAAAAGTGGAAAAGAGAAGGGAGCACAGGGAAATCCATATCTGTGGTTATCAGGATAAAGAGCAGGATTTCCATGGAAATCACATTTTGGAACTGAGGCTTCATCAAGACCAATATATTTCTGTTTTTACATTTCCCACACATTTTTTAGGGGATGGAGTAAAGTTTGGAGTAAACCAGGTTATTCAGGCATGGGTGGAACACACACACTTCATTTAAAATTATGATTTAACAGGATGATCTCAGCAGCTTTTCCCACTTTTATGATTCTATAAATTCCAGCTTTTCAACCCTGGAACAAAACCCACAATTGCCCCCCAAAAAACCCCACAGATTTGCCAGCAAGCACAAAAGAATCATTCAGAAGCTTCGTATTTATATTTATTGTCTTCAAAAAGGGTGTGTTACGACAGAGGGGATGAAAATTAATGCATTAATAAACTATCGGGAGTTGTGCAAACTTAATTTTGTCCTACAGCGAGAAGAAACAAAACCATTTATTGCATGAGCAGTTCCAGGGGCTTTGTGATCCTTTCAACGCTGAGATTAATCAGTCACAAATGCACATTCCAGAGGAGGACAAAAATTACGTGAAAATCTCTTAAAGAGTTAATGAATGACTCACCTCCCTTCTCTCCTGAAAAAGGCAGCCCAAAGAAAAATGCTCCAGAAAGGTGGAGATGAAGGAGTTCACTCTCAGGAGACAAAGTCAGGGATAAAAGTTCCTCTCAGCTCCAAAAGGAGCTGATTTAAGCTGTTTTAAGAAGGATTTGTGAGGCTGAGTGGGGCTCTCCAACAAACAGCACTGCTTCAAAACCAAGTCCACATGGAGGGAAAATAAGCAATAAAATTTAAAATAGAGCAAGAGTTACTGAGGGAGAGTGTTCCCACTGTTGCTGGGTGTTAGCAGAAGAAATATCTACATTTCTTTACAGCCCTAAACCCTGAACTTTGAAACTATTGCTTGGTCACTAAGTTATTTATAATTAATTTATCTTTCTTTTTTTTTTTTTCCAGCTCCCCTTTCCAGAGTGGCTTAGAGGCAGCGAGTTCAAACTTAGGGACAAAGGGAAATAATCAGATTATACTTTTTTACCTTAAAACAATTGATTTTTAAGTGTAGCTCAAGCTTAGCACTGGTGGAAGCCCAAGACAAGACACCAGAGATGTGCTGTGTGTGTTCAGAGTGCAGAGGAATGATAGTGCTGGAGACTTATTGCCTGTAATTAGTCACAGAACAGGCTAATTAATCTCCACGAGGACAGCAGCACTCCCAATGGTGAAGAGGAATGCCAGAGCAATGATCCAGGAAGGAGCACAGAAACAAAAAATCAATGTTTTAGATGTTTTGTCAGGCTTTTCTGGGCTCTCAGCTGCTCCTGGAGGGAAAAAACATCCCAGGATTTTGGGGTTCCTGCTCTCTCATTCCTTCCAGGGAACTGGAGGGATGGGTTGGATTCAGGAAATGGATTTGGCCAGATGGAAGATGAACAGCCAAGTCCTGAATGTGCTCATGAAGCTGCAAATAAACCTCATCAAACCTTGAATAAATAGAGAACAGGAGCAAGAGTGAGGTGCACCACTTTGCCTTCTGTTTGTTACTTGTGTTTTTATGAAATGGGGAATCAGCTCTCAGCTGCTCCTGGAGAGAAGCACTCCCAGGAATATTGGGGTCCTGCTCTCTCATTCCTTCCAGCAACCTGGAGGGATGGTTGATTCAGAATGGATTTGGCCAGTGGAAAATGAACAGCCAAGTCCTGAATGTGCTCATGAGCTGCAAAAGAAACCTGCATCAACCTTGAATAAACAGAGAACAGGCAGCAAGCAAGAGTGAGGATCCACCACTCTGCCTTCTGTTTGTTACTTGTGTTTCTGTGAAGTGGGGACAGATTGGCATCTTTTAGTCACATTTTTTAGTCTCACTGGCTGTTCCATGCATCCAGCCAAGCCTTTAAACCTGGAGAGCTTGCTGGGGCCAGTTTGGGCAGGACACCTTCCAGGGACAGCACAGCCTGGGGGATGAGGTTGTTCCTCCCCTGACTCCTCCTTTTTGTCCAAATCTTTGTGCATTCCAGACTTTTGCTCTGCTGGGAATGAGCTCACTGCAGTCTGTCCTGCTCTCTGTGCCTGTTCCTTGGGCCTCTGTGGCTGGAGGGACACAAGGAATAAAAAACAAGGATAGAAATGTCAGAAAATGAGGGATTAAAATGTCAGCAATACAAGGAATTAAAATGTCAGAACATGAGCAATACAAATGTCAGCTTTAGCCACCCATTCTCGCATCTGAGTCACAATCTCACCCCTTATTTTTATGCGAGAGATGCCTAAATTAAATATTAATAAATATTTTATCTATTTAATATTTTAATAATATTAATAAAGAAAATTAATAATTAATAATATTATATAATAATAAATAATATCTAAATAATAAATTAAATAAATTAAGAAATGTATTTTGTGCATTAAATGCATAAATAAATAAATGTATTATTTACTACTTTGATAATTAATTAATAAAATAACATTAATGATTAAATTAATAATAATTAATATAATATGAAATAATACGAAATAATAAATTTAATAAATATATTTATTTTATGCATTAAATTCATAAATACATTTGAATAAATAAAATGTATTTCTTTAATTTTTAAAAATAATAGTTAATAAATGAAATAAGTTATTAAATTAATAATATTAATATAATATTAGCTAATATCTAAATAATAAATGTAATAAGTAAATAAATAAAATGTATTTTTATACATATGTCTCTGCTGCACTCTCTTTTCTCCTGCCTGCAATAAACTCCACTAGGAGGAGTCTAACTCCTAAAAATGGGGGAAAAAGCCCAATTTATGGTCAGTCTGTGGTGAAACAGAGCGGTGATGAGCACAGAAATATCCCATCCCTGGGGGCTCCTCTGTGTTTTGGAATGCATGAAACAGAAACCCTCTCAGAAGAGGAAAGGAATGCAGGGTTTGAATTGAACCTTTAGAGAAACTGAAAATATATTCAGCCACACAGTAGGAGTGTAAGTTTCATTTTAAGTAAGTAGAAATATATTTAAGTGCTTTAAGAGAGTGTGTTAACTAGTAAAATGCCCTAAAGCCTATTTTAAAGTTCAATAGTGCTCCTTTCACAAAATTTAACTTCACTCCAGAACATAATGAAATTGCTTACACTCCTTTCTATTCCTTTCAAGCCTTCTGATGAAATCCTCTCTTCTATTCTTTTAGTATATTTTAACAGATAATTTTCTTTTAATATAATCTATATCATAAAATAATAAATCAGCCTTCTGAAACATGGAGTCAAGATTCTCATCTCTTCCCTTGTCCTGGGACCCCTGTGAACACCACCACATTCATGCAATAAACAATGTCATGCATATACAAGTGGGTATTCATCAATAAACAACTGGTGTATTCATGCAATAAACAACTGAGGTACTCATGCAATAAACAACTTTAAAACGCCAACTCCTGTCTCTTTGAAGAGCCCAAACCTGTGGAATCCTATAAAATCAGAAAGTTTTGGGAAAGCTGCAAAAGGCCTCCGAGACAGCAGACTGTCATTGAGCTAAACTGTAGCCATGAGATTGGTCAGAAAGAAAAATTATGTAAAATGTAGAAAAGCAAGGACAAATAGAACAATGGTCTGTGTATTCACACTTGTCTAGAATAACTCCCTAAGCTGCAGAAAAGTTTTCTAGCAAGATATTAGGAAGTTTTAAGCTTAATAATGGAGCTCTGTGCATTGTGTTTTAAGGTTTACAAGCAGGTGTTGTATTTGAAATAAACATTGTTTTAACCAAAGGGATTTGTGCTTATAGTGTTAGATGGAATTACTGTCAATACAGAATAATATACTATAAATATTAGTAGTATATAGACAGATATAAATACTGTCAATATGCTTTTGCTTTGTGTGATTGGTCAAAAACTTAATAAAGTGAGTTGGTAACATGAAGTTCTTTGTATGCTGCCTGGGGTGTGAGCTGCTGGCATTTCCCATTGTCATAACCATGGAATGAGAGTGATGCTGGAAATAAAACAGCTCAGGCCACGTTCCCAGCAGTCCCATCCTGTCAGCAGACATCTCTTTGTGAAAACCTTTCTTTAAGTTTTTCCTTCTGAGAAGCTGTTAGCCTCAGAGATAGACATAAACATATAAGTTATCTGCTGCTGTAGAATGCAACAGAGTCAGTCTGGATTGGCCCATCTTAGATGTTTAGAAGTAATGGCCAATCCAGAACTGAATCCTCTCAGAACACAGTCCGAGAGGAGGCTTTGTTATCATTTTTACTTTTTTTTCTAGCTTAGCAGCTTCTGGAACTCTCCTTTCTTTTTCTTTTTAGTATAGTTATAGTAATATTGTATATATCATAAAATAATAAATCAAGCCTTCTGATCACAGATCAAAGATCTCGTCCTCTTCCTTCACCTAAAAACCCTTGTGACCATCGTCACACCATCCAGTTGTGATTTGTACCGGCAATCCAACCCTCTCCGTGAGTGCAGGGATGCCTCAGCTCACCTGGCTGCCTGTGCAGGTGCGGCAGAGCCTCCTGCCAGGCTGTCGCTGTACAGGGCTGCACACACACCTGCCCCTGCTGCCCCAGGCAGGTCACTCAGCCAGCACGCTGCGCACTCGGAAACAGTGTGGGAGAGAGAGAATTTTGGTAAATTTAATTAGGGATAAAATAAGAGAGAAAAAAAAAAACACCACAGCTATAAAATCCCATTTTAACATTTGCGAAATAACCCCAATTTGTGGTGTGAAGCAATATCCTGTTTCACCTATCCCCAGTCCTCTCATGGTGTGCCAACCCTCTCCTTTCCCCTCCCCCTTGCCCCCCTTGCTAAGTGCTGTCTTCAATCTAACATTTCCCAAGGTGTTGTCTGGTTGGTGAAGTTCAAAGATGCCACCCTTGAAATATTTGGGCTTAGAAATTGGAAAGTAGGACCATTGTTCCTCAAAAACTAGTAAATCAACCAAAGATCAAGACCCTTGCGGTGTCCACAAGTTGTGTGGGTCTTTAAATTGGGTAAGGCATGGCTCGGTCTGACTAACGAAGACCTTGCCCCTCTTTTCAATTTATTGAAAGGGGGAGAGAACCCGGGTGCTCTTAAGTCTATTACCCCGAAGAGCACAGAAGCTCTAGAAAAGGTTCAGATGGCAATGTCCACAAGACAGGCCAACCGATGTCGCCTGACCCTACCATTCAAATTATTCACCTTAGATAAGTTGCCACACCTCCAACGGAATCATTTTCCAGTGGGAGGAAAAACAAACACCTAAGGCAAAGGAAACACCAAAAAAAGGGCCAGGACCAGAGGACCCTCTCTTATCATAGAATGGGTTTCGCTCAGTCACAAAAGTCCAAGAGAATGACAAAGCCTCAAGACCCAATATCATAACACATATCCATAACACGCCGGCTTTCCTCTCCCCGCCAACTCCTCGAGGTTTCCCTGCATTTCAGTGCAGGCAAACCTCCCTAAAGCCCGATATTTTCTGGTCCTCTCTTGGCTCACCTGCGGGGACACGCTGAGCACGGAGGAGCCCGCTCTGGCGCCCGGCAGCGCACCCGGTACCCGCCACGGCCCCGGCCGCGGGCTCCCAGAGGCTCTGACGCTGCTGGACCCGCGTCCCTCAAAGCGCAGGTGCTCTCACCCTGGAGCCCTCTGCGGAGAAAATCCCTGTTGGTTGCAGGAATTGTTCCAGAGCGATCCCTGATCCCCCCCGGGAGTGCTGGAAACACAGCCTGCTTTGGGGAGAGAGAAAATCACTCTGCATCTTCCTGCTGCAGGAGATGAGAGGACACAGCCTCAGGGGAAATATAGTGGATATTGGGGAAAAGTTTTACAGAAAGCGTGATAAAGGTTTTTACAGAAAGGGATAAAGTTCTGGCATGGCTGCCCGGACGTGCTGGAGTCCCATCCCTGGGTGTGTTTAACAAAAGCCTGATGTGGCACTGGTGCCAGGGGTTGATTGAGGGGTTGGGCTGGGTTGGACTCGATGGTCTTTAAGGTCTCTTCAACCTGGTCATTCTGTGAATTCGTGAAAAAAGACCTTTTGAGACCACACAAATTCCAGGGGAAATCAGGCTATTAGAACCACCCTTCTGCAGTGAAAGTGCCAATCCCTTCCAAGAAAAGGAGAAATGGAGACTCAGGGACCTTATCACTCTCTCAGCTCTTGAAGTGCCTTGTCCCGGATGGGGCTGCGTCTTTCTCCAGGAACTAACAGAGCCCAGAGGACACAGCCTAAGCTGCACACAGGAAATAATAGTTGGATATTGGGAAGAAGTTTTTACAGAAAGTATACAATTTTCACAGAAAAGGTGATAAAGTTCTGGAATGGTCTGCCCAGGGAGGCAGTCCCCATCCCTGGGTGTGTTTAACAAAGCTCTGGATGTGGACTGGTTGCCAGGTGTGAGTTGAGGGTGAGCTGGGTTGACTTGATGCGCTTGAAGGTCTCCTCCAACCTGGGATTCTGAGAATTCTGGAATTCTGGGGGAATTTTGGAATCCCAGGAAACCAGGATGTGGGTGAGTCCCCTCACCTGGTGTGCATTGGGTGCGGGGTTTTGTTGAGGGCTCGGACTGGGCCTGTCTTGAAAGTCTCTTCCAATCTTGGGGATCTGGCAATAATAAAAAATCACCAGGACTGATTCTAATAAATAAAAAAAACTGGTTCTGAATATAAAAACTGGATCCTGAATAATAAAAATCCACCCAGGGACTGATCGAATATAAAAAAACTGGATCCTGAAATAATTAAAAAAACTGGATTCTGAATAATAAAAAAACCTGATTCTGAATAATAAAAAACTGGATTCTGGAAATAATAAAAAAACTAGGATTCTGAATAATAAAAAAAATGATTCCTGAATAATAAAAATCCACCCAGGACTGGATTCTAGTCCACCCCGAGGCAGTGACCCTCCAGGCCCACTCCTGTGCTGCCCCCTCTCACCTTACCAGGGGTGCAGGGCCTTGGCTGACAGGGATTTCTCCTTCCAGACTGTAGATGCTTGTCATGTCACCAGGTAGGTTGTTGGGTTGCCCAGGTTTGCTCCAACCAGGGTGCTGTATGTGCTCCCATCCACCTCTGCAAGCTTGGCTGAGCTCCTGGCAGGCCCATAGAGCACCTGGTTAGTGGCCACGCTGTCCCTAGCAACAGGACCCCCAGCTTGACCTGGGAAGCTTGGGGCCCAGAGTCCTGAGATGAGAACCTGAACTGGCTGATTACCTCTGGAAAAGGTGGAAGAGTGGATGAGGATTTAATGACGTTATTACCTGCATCATTTTGGGTTCAGGGGTGTGGGAATTAAAATCAACCCAGTGGAATGAAAATCACCCAACAAGAATTGAAGATCAACCCTGTGGGAATTGAAATCAACCAGTGGAACTAAAATCAACCCAAACAAGGAATTGGAAATCCAAACCTGTGGAA